>OY720444.1:69543179-69789348 GCA_963082915.1 Dolichopus griseipennis | reverse complement strand
AAAAACCCTTGGTTTTTTTTCACCACTTGTTTAAATTATGGTCTTACTAAACTTTAAAGTCAACTTTAAGGCACTTAGAAGCATTTTAGAGCGATTTTATATTTAATTAAGTTTTTATAATTTTTGTCATGGCATTCTTTAAACTCAATTTTAAGGCACTTAGAAGCGTCTTAGAGCGATTCTAGCTTTAATTCGTGATCATTACTAAAATTTCCATGTAACCCAAATTTTGGTTTTTAAATTATGGTCTTGCTAAACTTTAAAGTCAATTTTAAGGCACTTACAAGCATTTTAGAGCGATTTTATATTTAATTAACTTTTTATAATTTTTGTCATGGCATTCTTTAAACTCAATTTTAAGGCACTTAGAAGCGTCTTAGAGCGATTCTAGCTTTCATTCGTGATCACTACTAAAATTTCCGTGTAACCCAAATTTCGTTTTTTAAATTATGGTCTTACTAAACTTTAAAGTCAATTTTAAGGCACTTAGAAGCATTTTAGAGCGATTTTATATTTAATTAAGTTTTTATAATTTTTGTCATGGCATTCTTTAAACTCAATTTTAAGGCACTTAGAAGCGTCTTAGAGCGATTCTAGCTTTAATTCGTGATCATTACTAAAATTTCCATGTAACCCAAATTTTGGTTTTTAAATTATGGTCTTGCTAAACTTTAAAGTCAATTTTAAGGCACTTACAAGCATTTTAGAGCGATTTTATATTTAATTAACTTTTTATAATTTTTGTCATGGCATTCTTTAAACTCAATTTTAAGGCACTTAGAAGCGTCTTAGAGCGATTCTAGCTTTCATTCGTGATCACTACTAAAATTTCCGTGTAACCCAAATTTCGTTTTTTAAATTATGGTCTTACTAAACTTTAAAGTCAATTTTAAGGCACTTAGAAGCATTTTAGAGCGATTTTATATTTAATTAAGTTTTTATAATTTTTGTCATGGAATTCTTTAAACTCAATTTTAAGGCACTTAGAAGCGTCTTAGAGCAATTCTAGCTTTAATTCGTGATCATTACTAAAATTTCCATGTAACCCAAATTTCGTTTTTTAAATTATGTCTTGCTAAACTTTAAAGTCAATTTTAAGGCACTTAGAAGCATTTTAGAGCGATTTTATATTTGATTAAGTTTTTATAATTTTTGTCATGGAATACTTTAAACTCAATTTTAAGGCACTTAGAAGCGTCTTAGAGCGATTCTAGCTTTAATTCGTGATCACCCAAATTTCGTTTTTTAAATTATGGTCTTGCTAAACTTTAAAGTAAGTTTTAAGGCTTTTAGAAGCATTTTAGAGCGATTTTATATTTAATTAAGTATTTATAATTTTTGTCATGGAATTCTTTAAACTCAATTTTAAGGCACTTAGAAGCGTCTTAGAGCGATTCTAGCTTTAATTCGTGATCACTACTAAAATTTCCATGTAACCCAAATTTTGTTTTTTAAATTATGGTCTTGCTAAACTTTAAAGTCAATTTTAAGGCACTTAGAAGCATTTTAGAGCGATTTTATCTTTATTTAAGTTTTTATAATTTTTGTCATGGCATTCTTTAAACTCAATTTTAAGGCACTTAGAAGCATCTTAGAGCGATTCTAGCTTTAATTCGTGATCATTACTAAAATTTCCATGTAACCCAAATTTTGTTTTTTAAATTATGGTCTTGCTAAACTTTAAAGTCAATTTTAAGGCACTTAGAAGCATTTTAGAGCGATTTTATATTTAATTAACTTTTTATAATTTTTGTCATGGAATTCTTTAAACTCAATTTTAA
Organism: Dolichopus griseipennis; assembly: GCA_963082915.1. Lineage (NCBI taxonomy): Eukaryota > Metazoa > Arthropoda > Insecta > Diptera > Dolichopodidae > Dolichopus > Dolichopus griseipennis. Next base: position 69,787,567 of record OY720444.1, on the reverse strand, counting down.
GGCACTTAGAAGCGTCTTAGAGCGATTCTAGCTTTAATTCGTGATCACTACTAAAATTTCCGTGTAACCCAAATTTCGTTTTTTAAATTATGGTCTTACTAAACTTTAAAGTCAATTTTAAGGCACTTAGAAGCATTTTAGAGCGATTTTATATTTAATTAAGTTTTTATAATTTTTGTCATGGAATTCTTTAAACTCAATTTTAAGGCACTTAGAAGCGTCTTAGAGCAATTCTAGCTTTAATTCGTGATCACCCAAATTTTGTTTTTTATATTATGGTCTTGCTAAACTTTAAAGTCATTTTTAAGGCACTTAGAAGCATTTTAGAGCGATTTTATATATAATTAAGTTTTTATAATTTTTGTCATGGAATTCTTTAAACTCAATTTTAAGGCACTTAGAAGCGTCTTAGAGCGATTCTAGCTTTAATTCGTGATCACTACTAAAATTTCCATGTAACCCAAATTTTGTTTTTTAAATTATGGTCTTGCTAAACTTTAAAGTCAATTTTAAGGCACTTACAAGCATTTTAGAGCGATTTTATATTTAATTAAGTTTTTATGATTTATGTCATGGCATTCTTTAAACTCAATGTTAAGGCACTTAGAAGCGTCTTAGAGCGATTTTAGCTTTAATTCGTGATCATTACTAAAATTTCCATGTAACCCAAATTTCGTTTTTTAAATTATGGTCTTGCTAAACTTTAAAGTCAATTTTAAGGCACTTAGAAGCATTTTAGAGCGATTTTATATTTAATTATGTTTTTATAATTTTTGTCATGGAATTCTTTAAACTCAATTTTAAAGCACTTAGAAGCGTCTTAGAGCGATTCTAGCTTTAATTCGTGATCACTACTAAAATTTCCATGTAACCCAAATTTTGTTTTTTAAATTATGGTCTTGCTAAACTTTAAAGTCAATTTTAAGGCACTTACAAGCATTTTAGAGCGATTTTATACTTAATTAAGTTTTTATAATTTTTGTCATGGAATTCTTTAAACTCAATTTTAAGGCACTTAGAAGCGTCTTAGAGCGATTCTAGCTTTAATTCGTGATCATTACTAAAATTTCCATGTAACCCAAATTTCGTTTTTTAAATTATGGTCTTACTAAACTTTAAAGTCAACTTTAAGGCACTTAGAAGCATTTTAGAGCGATTTTATATTTAATTAACTTTTTATAATTTTTGTCATGGCATTCTTTAAACTCAATTTTAAGGCACTTAGAAGCGTCTTAGAGCGATTCTAGCTTTAATTCGTGATCACCCAAATTTCGTTTTTTAAATTATGGTCTTGCTAAACTTTAAAGTAAGTTTTAAGGCACTTAGAAGCATTTTAGAGCGATTTTATATTTAATTTAGTATTTATAATTTTTGTCATGGAATTCTTTAAACTCAATTTTAAGGCACTTAGAAGCGTCTTAGAGCGATTCTAGCTTTAATTCGTGATCACTACTAAAATTTCCATGTAACCCAAATTTTGTTTTTTAAATTATGGTCTTGCTAAACTTTAAAGTCAATTTTAAGGCACTTAGAAGCATTTTAGAGCGATTTTATAAGTTTTTATAATTTTTGTCATGGCATTCTTTAAACTCAATTTTAAGGCACTTAGAAGCGTCTTAGACCGATTCTAGCTTTAATTCGTGATCATTACTAAAATTTCCATGTAACCCAAATTTTGTTTTTTAAATTATGGTCTTGCTAAACTTTAAAGTCAATTTTAAGGCACTTAGAAGCATTTTAGAGCGATTTTATATTAAATTAACTTTTTATAATTTTTGTCATGGAATTCTTTAAACTCAACTTTAAGGCACTTAGAAGCGTCTTAGAGCGATTCTAGCTTTAATTCGTGATCACTACTAAAATTTCCGTGTAACCCAAATTTCGTTTTTTAAATTATGGTCTTACTAAACTTTAAAGTCAATTTTAAGGCACTTAGAAGCATTTTAGAGCGATTTTATATATTTAATTAAGTTTTTATAATTTTTGTCATGGAATTCTTTAAACTCAATTTTAAGGCACTTAGAAGCGTCTTAGAGCAATTCTAGCTTTAATTCGTGATCACCCAAATTTTGTTTTTTATATTATGGTCTTGCTAAACTTTAAAGTCAATTTTAAGGCACTTAGAAGCATTTTAGAGCGATTTTATATTTAATTAGTTTTTATAATTTTTGTCATGGAATTCTTTAAACTCAATTTTAAGGCACTTAGAAGCGTCTTAGAGCAATTCTAGCTTTAATTCGTGATCACCCAAATTTTGTTTTTTATATTATGGTCTTGCTAAACTTTAAAGTCAATTTTAAGGCACTTAGAAGCATTTTAGAGCGATTTTATATATAATTAAGTTTTTATAATTTTTGTCATGGAATTCTTTAAACTCAATTTTAAGGCACTTAGAAGCGTCTTAGAGCGATTCTAGCTTTAATTCGTGATCACTACTAAAATTTCCATGTAACCCAAATTTTGTTTTTTAAATTATGGTCTTGCTAAACTTTAAAGTCAATTTTAAGGCACTTAGAAGCATTTTAGAGCGATTTTCTATTTAATTAAGTTTTTATGATTTATGTCATGGCATTCTTTAAACTCAATGTTAAGGCACTTAGAAGCGTCTTAGAGCGATTTTAGCTTTAATTCGTGATCATTACTAAAATTTCCATGTAACCCAAATTTCGTTTTTTAAATTATGGTCTTGCTAAACTTTAAAGTCAATTTTAAGGCACTTAGAAGCATTTTAGAGCGATTTTATATTTAATTATGTTTTTATAATTTTTGTCATGGCATTCTTTAAACTCAATTTTAAAGCACTTAGAAGCGTCTTAGAGCGATTCTAGCTTTAATTCGTGATCACTACTAAAATTTCCATGTAACCCAAATTTTGTTTTTTAAATTATGGTCTTGCTAAACTTTAAAGTCAATTTTAAGGCACTTACAAGCATTTTAGAGCGATTTTATACTTAATTAAGTTTTTATAATTTTTGTCATGGAATTCTTTAAACTCAATTTTAAGGCACTTAGAAGCGTCTTAGAGCGATTCTAGCTTTAATTCGTGATCATTACTAAAATTTCCATGTAACCCAAATTTCGTTTTTTAAATTATGGTCTTACTAAACTTTAAAGTCAACTTTAAGGCACTTAGAAGCATTTTAGAGCGATTTTATATTTAATTAACTTTTTATAATTTTTGTCATGGCATTCTTTAAACTCAATTTTAAGGCACTTAGAAGCGTCTTAGAGCGATTCTAGCTTTCATTCGTGATCACTACTAAAATTTCCGTGTAACCCAAATTTGGTTTTTTAAATTATGGTCTTACTAAACTTTAAAGTCAATTTTAAGGCACTTAGAAGCATTTTAGAGCGATTTTATATTTAATTAAGTTTTTATAATTTTTGTCATGGAATTCTTTAAACTTGATTTTAAGGCACTTAGAAGCGTCTTAGAGCAATTCTAGCTTTAATTCGTGATCATTACTAAAATTTCCATGTAACCCAAATTTCGTTGTTTAAATTATGGTCTTGCTAAACTTTAAAGTCAATTTTAAGGCACTTAGAAGCATTTTAGAGCGATTTTATATTTAATTAAGTTTTTATAATTTTTGTCATGGAATTCTTTAAACTCAATTTTAAGGCACTTAGAAGCGTCTTAGAGCAATTCTAGCTTTAATTCGTGATCACCCAAATTTTGTTTTTTGTATTATGGTCTTGCTAAACTTTAAAGTCAATTTTAAGGCACTTAGAAGCATTTTAGAGCGATTTTATATATAATTAAGTTTTTATAATTTTTGTCATGGAATTCTTTAAACTCAATTTTAAGGCACTTAGAAGCGTCTTAGAGCGATTCTAGCTTTAATTCGTGATCACTACTAAAATTTCCATGTAACCCAAATTTTGTTTTTTAAATTATGGTCTTGCTAAACTTTAAAGTCAATTTTAAGGCACTTACAAGCATTTTAGAGCGATTTTATATTTAATTAAGTTTTTATAATTTTTGTCATGGAATTCTTTAAACTCAATTTTAAGGCACTTAGAAGCGTCTTAGAGCAATTCTAGCTTTAATTCGCTTTAATATTTTGGTCTTGCTAAACTTTAAAGTCAATTTTAAGGCACTTAGAAGCATTTTAGAGCGATTTTATATATAATTAAGTTTTTATAATTTTTGTCATGGAATTCTTTAAACTCAATTTTAAGGCACTTAGAAGCGTCTTAGAGCGATTCTAGCTTTAATTCGTGATCATTACTAAAATTTCCATGTAACCCAAATTTCGTTTTTTAAATTATGGTCTTGCTAAACTTTAAAGTCAATTTTAAGGCACTTAGAAGCATTTTAGAGCGATTTTATATTTAATTAAGTTTTTATAATTTTTGTCATGGAATTCTTTAAACTCAATTTTAAGGCACTTAGAAGCGTCTTAGAGCGATTCTAGCTTTAATTCGTGATCACTACAAAAATTTCCGTGTAACCCAAATTTCGTTTTTTAAATTATGGTCTTACTAAACTTTAAAGTCAATTTTAAGGCACTTACAAGCATTTTAGAGCGATTTTATATTTAATTAAGTTTTTATGATTTTTGTCATGGCATTCTTTAAACTCAATTTTAAGGCACTTAGAAGCGTCTTAGAGCGATTTTAGCTTTAATTCGTGATCATTACTAAAATTTCCATGTAACCCAAATTTCGTTTTTTAAATTATGGTCTTACTAAACTTTAAAGTCAATTTTAAGGCACTTAGAAGCATTTTAGAGCGATTTTATATTTAATTAAGTTTTTATAATTTTTGTCATGGAATTCTTTAAACTCAATTTTAAGGCACTTAGAAGCGTCTTAGAGCAATTCTAGCTTTAATTCGTGATCACCCAAATTTTGTTTTTTATATTATGGTCTTGCTAAACTTTAAAGTCAATTTTAAGGCACTTAGAAGCATTTTAGAGCGATTTTATATTTAATTAAGTTTTTATAATTTTTGTCATGGCATTCTTTAAACTCAATTTTAAGGCACTTAGAAGCGTCTTAGAGCGATTCTAGCTTTAATTCGTGATCATTACTAAAATTTCCATGTAACCCAAATTTCGTTTTTTAAATTATGGTCTTGCTAAACTTTAAAGTCAATTTTAAGGCACTTAGAAGCATTTTAGAGCGATTTTATATTTAATTAAGTTTTTATAATTTTTGTCATGGAATTCTTTAAACTCAATTTTAAGGCACTTAGAAGCGTCTTAGAGCGATTCTAGCTTTAATTCGTGATCACTACTAAAATTTCCGTGTAACCCAAATTTCGTTTTTTAAATTATGGTCTTACTAAACTTTAAAGTCAATTTTAAGGCACTTAGAAGCATTTTAGAGCGATTTTATACTTAATTAAGTTTTTATAATTTTTGTCATGGAATTCTTTAAACTCAATTTTAAGGCACTTAGAAGCGTCTTAGAGCGATTCTAGCTTTAATTCGTGATCATTACTAAAATTTCCATGTAACCCAAATTTTGTTTTTTAAATTATGGTCTTGCTAAACTTTAAAGTCAATTTTAAGGCACTTAGAAGCATTTTAGAGCGATTTTATATTTAATTTTATATTTAAGTTTTTATAATTTTTGTCATGGCATTCTTTAAACTCAAGCGATTCTAGCTTTAATTCGTGATCATTACTAAAATTTCCATGTAACCCAAATTTCGTTTTTTAAATTATGGTCTAAACTTTAAAGTCAATTTTAAGGCACTTAGAAGCATTTTAGAGCGATTTTATATTTAATTAAGTTTTTATAATTTTTGTCATGGAATTCTTTAAACTCAATTTTAAGGCACTTAGAAGCGTCTTAGAGCAATTCTAGCTTTAATTCGTGATCACCCAAATTTTGTTTTTTATATTATGGTCTTGCTAAACTTTAAAGTCAATTTTAAGGCACTTAGAAGCATTTTAGAGCGATTTTATATTTAATTAAGTTTTTATAATTTTTGTCATGGAATTCTTTAAACTCAATTTTAAGGCACTTAGAAGCGTCTTAGAGCAATTCTAGCTTTAATTCGTGATCACCCAAATTTTGTTTTTTATATTATGGTCTTGCTAAACTTTAAAGTCAATTTTAAGGCACTTAGAAGCATTTTAGAGCGATTTTATATATAATTAAGTTTTTATAATTTTTGTCATGGAATTCTTTAAACTCAATTTTAAGGCACTTAGAAGCGTCTTAGAGCGATTCTAGCTTTAATTCGTGATCACTACTAAAATTTCCATGTAACCCAAATTTTGTTTTTTAAATTATGGTCTTGCTAAACTTTAAAGTCAATTTTAAGGCACTTACAAGCATTTTAGAGCGATTTTATATTTAATTAAGTTTTTATGATTTATGTCATGGCATTCTTTAAACTCAATGTTAAGGCACTTAGAAGCGTCTTAGAGCGATTTTAGCTTTAATTCGTGATCATTACTAAAATTTCCATGTAACCCAAATTTCGTTTTTTAAATTATGGTCTTGCCAAACTTTAAAGTCAATTTTAAGGCACTTAGAAGCATTTTAGAGCGATTTTATATTTAATTATGTTTTTATAATTTTTGTCATGGCATTCTTTAAACTCAATTTTAAGGCACTTAGAAGCGTCTTAGAGCGATTCTAGCTTTAATTCGTGATCACTACTAAAATTTCCATGTAACCCAAATTTTGTTTTTTAAATTATGGTCTTGCTAAACTTTAAAGTCAATTTTAAGGCACTTACAAGCATTTTAGAGCGATTTTATACTTAATTAAGTTTTTATAATTTTTGTCATGGAATTCTTTAAACTCAATTTTAAGGCACTTAGAAGCGTCTTAGAGCGATTCTAGCTTTCATTCGTGATCACTACTAAAATTTCCGTGTAACCCAAATTTGGTTTTTTAAATTATGGTCTTACTAAACTTTAAAGTCAATTTTAAGGCACTTAGAAGCATTTTAGAGCGATTTTATATTTAATTAAGTTTTTATAATTTTTGTCATGGAATTCTTTAAACTTGATTTTAAGGCACTTAGAAGCGTCTTAGAGCAATTCTAGCTTTAATTCGTGATCATTACTAAAATTTCCATGTAACCCAAATTTCGTTGTTTAAATTATGGTCTTGCTAAACTTTAAAGTCAATTTTAAGGCACTTAGAAGCATTTTAGAGCGATTTTATATTTAATTAAGTTTTTATAATTTTTGTCATGGAATTCTTTAAACTCAATTTTAAGGCACTTAGAAGCGTCTTAGAGCAATTCTAGCTTTAATTCGTGATCACCCAAATTTTGTTTTTTGTATTATGGTCTTGCTAAACTTTAAAGTCAATTTTAAGGCACTTAGAAGCATTTTAGAGCGATTTTATATTTAATTAAGTTTTTATAATTTTTGTCATGGAATTCTTTAAACTCAATTTTAAGGCACTTAGAAGCGTCTTAGAGCGATTCTAGCTTTAATTCGTGATCACTACTAAAATTTCCATGTAACCCAAATTTTGTTTTTTAAATTATGGTCTTGCTAAACTTTAAAGTCAATTTTAAGGCACTTACAAGCATTTTAGAGCGATTTTATATTTAATTAAGTTTTTATAATTTTTGTCATGGAATTCTTTAAACTCAATTTTAAGGCACTTAGAAGCGTCTTAGAGCAATTCTAGCTTTAATTCGTGATCACCCAAATTTAGTTTTTTATATCATGGTCTTGCTAAACTTTAAAGTCAATTTTAAGGCACTTAGAAGCATTTTAGAGCGATTTTATATTTAATTAAGTTTTTATAATTTTTGTCATGGAATTCTTTAAACTCAATTTTAAGGCACTTAGAAGCGTCTTAGAGCAATTCTAGCTTTAATTCGTGATCACCCAAATTTTGTTTTTTATATTATGGTCTTGCTAAACTTTAAAGTCAATTTTAAGGCACTTAGAAGCATTAAGGCACTTAGAAGCGATTTTATATATAATTAAGTTTTTATAATTTTTGTCATGGAATTCTTTAAACTCAATTTTAAGGCACTTAGAAGCGTCTTAGAGCGATTCTAGCTTTAATTCGTGATCACTACTAAAATTTCCATGTAACCCAAATTTTGTTTTTTAAATTATGGTCTTGCTAAACTTTAAAGTCAATTTTAAGGCACTTACAAGCATTTTAGAGCGATTTTATATTTAATTAAGTTTTTATAATTTTTGTCATGGAATTCTTTAAACTCAATTTTAAGGCACTTAGAAGCGTCTTAGAGCGATTCTAGCTTTAATTCGTGATCACTACTAAAATTTCCATGTAACCCAAATTTTGTTTTTTAAATTATGGTCTTGCTAAACTTTAAAGTCAATTTTAAGGCACTTACAAGCATTTTAGAGCGATTTTATACTTAATTAAGTTTTTATAATTTTTGTCATGGAATTCTTTAAACTCAATTTTAAGGCACTTAGAAGCGTCTTAGAGCGATTCTAGCTTTCATTCGTGATCACTACTAAAATTTCCGTGTAACCCAAATTTGGTTTTTTAAATTATGGTCTTACTAAACTTTAAAGTCAATTTTAAGGCACTTAGAAGCATTTTAGAGCGATTTTATATTTAATTAAGTTTTTATAATTTTTGTCATGGAATTCTTTAAACTTGATTTTAAGGCACTTAGAAGCGTCTTAGAGCAATTCTAGCTTTAATTCGTGATCATTACTAAAATTTCCATGTAACCCAAATTTCGTTGTTTAAATTATGGTCTTGCTAAACTTTAAAGTCAATTTTAAGGCACTTAGAAGCATTTTAGAGCGATTTTATATTTAATTTTATATTTAAGTTTTTATAATTTTTGTCATGGAATTCTTTAAACTCAATTTTAAGGCACTTAGAAGCGTCTTAGAGCAATTCTAGCTTTAATTCGTGATCACCCAAATTTTGTTTTTTATATTATGGTCTTGCTAAACTTTAAAGTCAATTTTAAGGCACTTAGAAGCATTTTAGAGCGATTTTATATTTAATTAAGTTTTTATAATTTTTGTCATGGAATTCTTTAAACTCAATTTTAAGGCACTTAGAAGCGTCTTAGAGCAATTCTAGCTTTAATTCGTGATCACCCAAATTTTGTTTTTTATATTATGGTCTTGCTAAACTTTAAAGTCAATTTTAAGGCACTTAGAAGCATTTTAGAGCGATTTTATATTTGATTAAGTTTTTATAATTTTTGTCATGGAATTCTTTAAACTCAATTTTAAGGCACTTAGAAGCGTCTTAGAGCGATTCTAGCTTTAATTCGTGATCACTACTAAAATTTCCATGTAACCCAAATTTTATTTTTTAAATTATGGTCTTGCTAAACTTTAAAGTCAATTTTAAGGCACTTACAAGCATTTTAGAGCGATTTTATAGTTAATTAAGTTTTTATGATTTATGTCATGGCATTCTTTAAACTCAATGTTAAGGCACTTAGAAGCGTCTTAGAGCGATTTTAGCTTTAATTCGTGATCATTACTAAAATTTCCATGTAACCCAAATTTCGTTTTTTAAATTATGGTCTTGCTAAACTTTAAAGTCAATTTTAAGGCACTTAGAAGCATTTTAGAGCGATTTTATATTTAATTATGTTTTTATAATTTTTGTCATGGCATTCTTTAAACTCAATTTTAAAGCACTTAGAAGCGTCTTAGAGCGATTCTAGCTTTAATTCGTGATCACTACTAAAATTTCCATGTAACCCAAATTTTGTTTTTTAAATTATGGTCTTGCTAAACTTTAAAGTCAATTTTAAGGCACTTACAAGCATTTTAGAGCGATTTTATACTTAATTAAGTTTTTATAATTTTTGTCATGGAATTCTTTAAACTCAATTTTAAGGCACTTAGAAGCGTCTTAGAGCGATTCTAGCTTTAATTCGTGATCATTACTAAAATTTCCATGTAACCCAAATTTCGTTTTTTAAATTATGGTCTTACTAAACTTTAAAGTCAACTTTAAGGCACTTAGAAGCATTTTAGAGCGATTTTATATTTAATTAACTTTTTATAATTTTTGTCATGGCATTCTTTAAACTCAATTTTAAGGCACTTAGAAGCGTCTTAGAGCGATTCTAGCTTTCATTCGTGATCACTACTAAAATTTCCGTGTAACCCAAATTTGGTTTTTTAAATTATGGTCTTACTAAACTTTAAAGTCAATTTTAAGGCACTTAGAAGCTTTTTGATTTGATTTTAAGGCACTTAGAAGCGTCTTAGAGCAATTCTAGCTTTAATTCGTGATCATTACTAAAATTTCCATGTAACCCAAATTTCGTTGTTTAAATTATGGTCTTGCTAAACTTTAAAGTCAATTTTAAGGCACTTAGAAGCATTTTAGAGCGATTTTATATTTAATTAAGTTTTTATAATTTTTGTCATGGAATTCTTTAAACTCAATTTTAAGGCACTTAGAAGCGTCTTAGAGCAATTCTAGCTTTAATTCGTGATCACCCAAATTTTGTTTTTTGTATTATGGTCTTGCTAAACTTTAAAGTCAATTTTAAGGCACTTAGAAGCATTTTAGAGCGATTTTATATATAATTAAGTTTTTATAATTTTTGTCATGGAATTCTTTAAACTCAATTTTAAGGCACTTAGAAGCGTCTTAGAGCGATTCTAGCTTTAATTCGTGATCACTACTAAAATTTCCATGTAACCCAAATTTTGTTTTTTGAATTATGGTCTTGCTAAACTTTAAAGTCAATTTTAAGGCACTTACAAGCATTTTAGAGCGATTTTATATTTAATTAAGTTTTTATAATTTTTGTCATGGAATTCTTTAAACTCAATTTTAAGGCACTTAGAAGCGTCTTAGAGCAATTCTAGCTTTAATTCGTGATCACCCAAATTTTGTTTTTTATATCATGGTCTTGCTAAACTTTAAAGTCAATTTTAAGGCACTTAGAAGCATTTTAGAGCGATTTTATATTTAATTAAGTTTTTATAATTTTTGTCATGGAATTCTTTAAACTCAATTTTAAGGCACTTAGAAGCGTCTTAGAGCAATTCTAGCTTTAATTCGTGATCACCCAAATTTTGTTTTTTATATTATGGTCTTGCTAAACTTTAAAGTCAATTTTAAGGCACTTAGAAGCATTAAGGCACTTAGAAGCGATTTTATATATAATTAAGTTTTTATAATTTTTGTCATGGAATTCTTTAAACTCAATTTTAAGGCACTTAGAAGCGTCTTAGAGCGATTCTAGCTTTAATTCGTGATCATTACTAAAATTTCCATGTAACCCAAATTTCGTTTTTTAAATTATGGTCTTGCTAAACTTTAAAGTCAATTTTAAGGCACTTAGAAGCATTTTAGAGCGATTTTATATTTAATTAAGTTTTTATAATTTTTGTCATGGAATTCTTTAAACTCAATTTTAAGGCACTTAGAAGCGTCTTAGAGCGATTCTAGCTTTAATTCGTGATCACTACTAAAATTTCCGTGTAACCCAAATTTCGTTTTTTAAATTATGGTCTTACTAAACTTTAAAGTCAATTTTAAGGCACTTACAAGCATTTTAGAGCGATTTTATATTTAATTAAGTTTTTATGATTTTTGTCATGGCATTCTTTAAACTCAATTTTAAGGCACTTAGAAGCGTCTTAGAGCGATTTTAGCTTTAATTCGTGATCATTACTAAAATTTCCATGTAACCCAAATTTCGTTTTTTAAATTATGGTCTTGCTAAACTTTAAAGTCAATTTTAAGGCACTTAGAAGCATTTTAGAGCGATTTTATATTTAATTAAGTTTTTATAATTTTTGTCATGGAATTCTTTAAACTCAATTTTAAGGCACTTAGAAGCATTTTAGAGCGATTTTATATTTAATTAAGTTTTTATAATTTTTGTCATGGAATTCTTTAAACTCAATTTTAAGGCACTTAGAAGCGTCTTAGAGCGATTCTAGCTTTAATTCGTGATCACTACTAAAATTTCCGTGTAACCCAAATTTCGTTTTTTAAATTATGGTCTTACTAAACTTTAAAGTCAATTTTAAGGCACTTAGAAGCATTTTAGAGCGATTTTATATTTAATTAAGTTTTTATAATTTTTGTCATGGAATTCTTTAAACTCAATTTTAAGGCACTTAGAAGCGTCTTAGAGCGATTCTAGCTTTAATTCGTGATCATTACTAAAATTTCCATGTAACCCAAATTTTGTTTTTTAAATTATGGTCTTGCTAAACTTTAAAGTCAATTTTAAGGCACTTAGAAGCATTTTAGAGCGATTTTATATTTAATTAGGTTTTATAATTTTTGTCATGGAATACTTTAAACTCAATTTTAAGGCACTTAGAAGCGTCTTAGAGCGATTCTAGCTTTAATTCGTGATCACTACTAAAATGTCCATGTAACCCAAATTTTGTTTTTTAAATTATGGTCTTGCTAAACTTTAAAGTCAATTTTAAGGCACTTACAAGCATTTTAGAGCGATTTTATATATAATTAAGTTTTTATAATTTTTGTCATGGAATTCTTTAAACTCAATTTTAAGGCACTTAGAAGCGTCTTAGAGCAATTCTAGCTTTAATTCGTGATCACCCAAATTTTGTTTTTTATATTATGGTCTTGCTAAACTTTAAAGTCAATTTTAAGGCACTTAGAAGCATTTTAGAGCGATTTTATATATAATTAAGTTTTTATAATTTTTGTCATGGAATTCTTTAAACTCAATTTTAAGGCACTTAGAAGCGTCTTAGAGCGATTCTAGCTTTAATTCGTGATCATTACTAAAATTTCCATGTAACCCAAATTTTGTTTTTTAAATTATGGTCTTGCTAAACTTTAAAGTCAATTTTAAGGCACTTAGAAGCATTTTAGAGCGATTTTATATTTAATTAAGTTTTTATAATTTTTGTCATGGAATTCTTTAAACTCAGTTTTAAGGCACTTAGAAGCGTCTTAGAGCGATTCTAGCTTTAATTCGTGATCATTACTAAAATTTCCATGTAACCCAAATTTCGTTTTTTAAATTATGGTCTAAACTTTAAAGTCAATTTTAAGGCACTTAGAAGCATTTTAGAGCGATTTTATATATAATTAAGTTTTTATAATTTTTGTCATGGAATTCTTTAAACTCAATTTTAAGGCACTTAGAAGCGTCTTAGAGCAATTCTAGCTTTAATTCGTGATCACCCAAATTTTGTTTTTTATATTATGGTCTTGCTAAACTTTAAAGTCAATTTTAAGGCACTTAGAAGCATTTTAGAGCGATTTTATATATAATTAAGTTTTTATAATTTTTGTCATGGAATTCTTTAAACTCAATTTTAAGGCACTTAGAAGCGTCTTAGAGCGATTCTAGCTTTAATTCGTGATCATTACTAAAATTTCCATGTAACCCAAATTTCGTTTTTTAAATTATGGTCTTGCTAAACTTTAAAGTCAATTTTAAGGCACTTAGAAGCATTTTAGAGCGATTTTATATTTAATTAAGTTTTTATAATTTTTGTCATGGAATTCTTTAAACTCAATTTTAAGACGCACTTAGAAGCGTCTTAGAGCGATTCTAGCTTTAATTCGTGATCATTACTAAAATTTCCATGTAACCCAAATTTTGTTTTTTAAATTATGGTCTTGCTAAACTTTAAAGTCAATTTTAAGGCACTTAGAAGCATTTTAGAGCGATTTTATATTTAATTAAGTTTTTATAATTTTTGTCATGGAATACTTTAAACTCAATTTTAAGGCACTTAGAAGCGTCTTAGAGCGATTCTAGCTTTAATTCGTGATCACTACTAAAATGTCCATGTAACCCAAATTTTGTTTTTTAAATTATGGTCTTGCTAAACTTTAAAGTCAATTTTAAGGCACTTACAAGCATTTTAGAGCGATTTTATATTTAATTAAGTTTTTATAATTTTTGTCATGGCATTCTTTAAACTCAATTTTAAGGCACTTAGAAGCGTCTTAGAGCGATTCTAGCTTTAATTCGTGATCATTACTAAAATTTCCATGTAACCCAAATTTTGTTTTTAGCACATTTTCAAAAAATTTTGTAAAAATGTGCCTATATAGCTTCACTCTGTCCGTCCGTCCGTCCGTCCCTTTTTACCTACGATTGACTAAAAAATATCAGAAATGGGTAGGTATTGCAATAAAAATAATTTAATGTTAAAGCTTTTTTTTGTAGTCCCCCTCGTTGCGGAGCTACAGCCCCACAAATTCGCAAAAAGCCCCATATTTAAACAGTTTTAATTAGAGTTCTATAAGGTATATTTCCAACCTGAAAACGGTAACAGACAGCTGTTGTTATAAGCTTTACAAATTTTTAAAAACCAATTGTATAGGGTTACCATACGGTACTAAAATTTACCGTTATTCAAAACTAAGTTTTACAAAATTTTTGGTCCCTCATAACTTCGGAACGACTAAATCTAGAAACTTGAAATTTTGGGAGAAGTTAGATCCTAAGAAATAAGTAAGAGTCAGTTCACAAAATTTTTTTGTCACGCCCCCTCTTTAGGAGCTGTAAGGGGTCGAAAATTGAAATTTTGCTAAAAATTTAGCTTTTAAACACCTATAACTTGAATACCAGTCAAAATTTTTTTTTATTTGTATACAAAATTGAAAGCTCCAAAACGAAAGTTTCAATAAGTGTCAAAGGTTTTTCTTAATTTTGACTTTGTCCGTCCGTCCGTCCGTCCGTATGTTTACAAAAACTTTTACACTGTTTGAAATAGAGAAAAGAAATTTTAACCACGGGTAGATATTACAAAAAAATTAATTTCGATGAAGAATTTTTTTCTGTAGCCCCACCCGTTACGGAACTACAGCCCTCCAAATTTGGAAAAAGCCCTATATTTAAATTGTTATAACAAGAGTTTCTTGAAGTGTATTTTAAATCTGAAAACGGCAAAAGATAGCTGGTTTTATTGGCTTTACAAAAATATAAGGCTAAAATGTATAAGGTTACCATACGGTACTAAGATTTACCATTAAGCAAAACTCAACTTTTGCAAAATTTTTGGCCCCATATATCTTCTAAACCGTTCAACCTAGGGTCTTGAAATTTTGGGAGAAGTTAGGTCCTCCAAAATTAGTAGGAGTCAGTTAACAAAATTTTTTTGTCACACCCCCTGTTTAGGAGCTATAAGGGCTCGAAAATTGAAATTTTGCTATTTTCAACCACCTGTAACTTTAACACCTGTTCAAATTTTTTTTTACAAATATGCAAAATTTATAGCTGCAGCATCATATTTCAACATACGTTAAAGGTTTTTCTTAAATTTGAAAGGGTCTCTTTAAATTGAAGAAATTGTTTCTTAGTCTTAACCATTTTTGGTTTGATAATAATATTGTAGGTAAAATTCCAAATTTTGTTGGAGTTCAAAATTGATTTCCTAGAACCGGAAAAAAATGGAAGTGTGAAGACAGAAGGGGGGTGAGCAGATCCATCATAAGTTTGCTAAGCAAAAATTTGGGAACCTTCCCCATTGAAGGGCTACTAGGTCTTCAAAATTAAAACTTTTATGTTCTTATAAAACAGTAACTTATTTACCAGTGTAAGTTTTTCCAAAATTAAACGTTAACATTGAAGCTCCAACATTATATTTTGCACTTATTAACAGGTTTTCTTGAGTGCATTGGTGTTATATTCTAAGTAATTCACTATTAGTCATATATGTAATTATTAATGAAATAACAAAATTATAATATTATCATAATATATATTTTTATAAAAATAAATGATAAAATACTCAGTAAGAAACCGTATATAATTTTGAAAATGTGCTTTTTAAAAACCCTTGGTTTTTTCCCTCACTTGTTTAATTTTAATTTTACCATACAGAGTGTAAAATTTGTGGAAAATTTGAAAAAATTCTTAGTTGGATGGGGAGTATATCTAATATATAAAGAAGAAAATTTGTTTGTTTATTTGTTTATTTGTTTGTTTGTTTGTTAGTTTGTCCAGGATTCACGTGAAAACCACTGGTCCGATTCCAATTTGGTCACCAAATTTTAGAGGAATAATTTTGGGAGTCCGGGGGGTGACATAGGCTATGTCGCATTTTTATAAGTCAACAGGTTGCGGCTCCAGAGCCGTTTTAAGCTTTTTCGTTTTTTTGATGTTTTTGACCGATTAACTTGAAATTTTGCACGAATGTTCTTCTTATTAAACGGAATTAACGGTATAAAGTTGGTTGGAATAAATTAACCCCTTTCGGCCCGGCGGACTTCCAAAAAATTTTGTGTTTCCGATTTGTGTCCAATTTTACAGGGTGGTTTTGCAGTCAAAAAAAGAGGCTGGCACAAATTTTTGTTAGGTTCGGCTAACCCGTTTGGGCACGAGGGCGCAATGAAGCTTTTTCAATGTTTTTGATGTCGAGCCGAAACAGTTTGACCGATTGACTTGAAATTTTGCACAAATCTTCCTCTTATTAAACGGAATTAATGGTATAAAGTTGGTTGGAATAAATTAACCCCTTTCGGCCTGGCGGACTTCCAAAAAATTTTGTGTTTCCGATTTGTGTCCAATTTTACAGGGTTGTTTTGCAGTCAAAAAAAGAGGCTGGCACAAATTTTTGTTGAGTTCGGTTAACCCGTTTGGGCACGAGGGCGCAAAGAAGCTTTTTCAATGTTTTTGATTTCGAGTCAAAACCGTTTGACAAATTGACTTGAAATTTTGCACAAATGTTCCTCTTAGCAACCGCAATTAGTTGTATAAATTTGGTTGGAATAATTTAACCCATTTCGACGTGGCGGGCTTCCAAAAAATTTTGTGTTTTCGATTTGTGTCCAATTTTACAGGTTGATTTTGCAGTCTAAAGAGAGGTTGCAAAAAGTTTTGGTTAATTCGATTAACCCGTTTTCCACGACGACGCCATGAAGTTTTCTATAAATTTTATTTTCTTATACGATTAAAAGTATGTTATTGAAAATGTTATACCAACATTTTAATTAAAACCCACATGGTTAATTTGGTTTTGGCCTGTTTGTGCGTTTTGGACAAAGATTCAATGAAATTTTCAGTTTTCTTCAAATGAAATCTAAAAATCAAAATATTCAATTTCTTATATATAATGCTTAAAAACATAGTATTTTAAAACAGTTTTTCCAAAAAATAAGCCTACATTTCTCTCATCAAATCATAAAAAAACGAGGAAGAGCGTATTACAACTTTCAGGTGAGTACTAAACAAAATATAAGTTGAAAAGCAAATTTTTAAATCTTTTCTAAACCATCGACTATATTTTATTCAAACGTTGGCAATTCAAGATAACTACTATTGACATAGTATAATGACATAATGGCAAACTTAGTATCCCCATTTGACCAATAGTCATTTTAATTCAGTTAAAATTATTCGCCGGGAACCTAACATCCTCAACTCTATCGTCAAGGAGCACCAAATTCTCAAGAAGCACCATGTATAGAAAAATTAGAGATAATCGTTCAAACTGTTTTTTAAAGTTTTTGTTTCGCAATCGGTTAAAAGAACTCGACAAAACATTTTTTTAAGCATTCCCCTAATTCTACCTACTTTCAGAAATTGGACGTAATTTACTTACAAATTATTTTTTGAACAATCGTCGGGTCGACAGGGGTTAACGAAGAACACATATACAAAATTTGAAGTTAATCGGTTAAATCATTTCTAATATATATAACAAAGCAACGAAAAAACGTATAAAAAGCTGTTGGGTCACGATTGGTTAACGGAACTCCACAAATATTTTTTTGTGGCTTCATTTATAAGCAAAGTAGTATTTCAAAAAATTGGCTGAAGCTTGCGTTTTTACAATTTGCAAGCTTCCGGGCAACGCCGGGTAAATCTGCTAGTCTTAAATATTTAAGAGACTTAGAAAAATAATAAATTTTTTTATTTGTATCTGTTATAACTTTTGATATAACTTACTTCAGATATTACAGAAGTAAAAAGTTCATAGATCATGTCTTGTCAAATTACCGTTAAATCGCGTTGTTTTTTAGCATATTCAATATATAGACCCGGTTTACAGTTTTAAAGGTAGGATGAAAGCCTAAGAATGAAAATTTTAATTTTTTTTTTTATTTTCAGATAGAAATGAGTTAAATCTTTATATGCCTTTTCATAAAATATAAAGTTGCGCTTGTTAGTTTGCGCCATTACGTTTTGATTAATTGATACATCGCTTTCTAACCTGCTCTAATCTATGCGATTTTAGAAATTAAGAAATTTTTAAAAAAAATTTTTAATAAAATATTCAATCCCATTACAATAATATACAATTCTAGTGTCTCAATTTGGTGAATTCTATTACGAATCTTGCATCTAGTTGAAAATTATTAAGAATTCAATGTAGGAATCTTGGACCGAATTCTTTTTCTCCATTTAGTTTTTCTGAATTACAACGACACAACCCATACATTATACAAAAAATATTTTTATTTAATATAGATATTAAAAACTTCAATCGATAAGGTCAACGATTTTATATATGATAAATTGATCATTTGCACTCTTAGATCAGCCAAAACTTATGGGCTTAAAGTTTAAAGTGATACTACTGTAAAAATATAATTTGATAAGTCCTTTGCATTTCCGCATGAATGTAATTCATATTATATTAAACACAGGGTATATTAAATTTACCAATACGTTTGAGACACTGTAATATAGGGTGGGACAGTTGTAGCTTCTAGTGTATGGCACGGATTAGAATCGTAAAGTGAATTGCATTCGTTCGTTCCTCTGTCCATCCTGTTCGCATGATAACTCTTAAACTAAAGAATTAGCTAGAATTTATAATTAGTTTGGATTCTGAAATATTTGTAAACTCGTTAATACCAGAGCTATTAAATTTGAACCAGTAAATAAAGTTATAAATCATTAAAGTCATATTGGGATTTTAGGTCGGACCACTTCTTTAACAATATTTTTCACTATATTTCACTATCTTCCATATGTAAAAAATAAAGTGGGACATAGTGTATAAATATAATTATTATTATTACAATTATCATTATTTTTATCATTATCAGAATTATGTTCAGTAATAACAGTAATAACGGTATATAAATGCTACCAATATATTAGTAATAATAATAAACCATATAATAATCAAAATTTTGTGAAAATTTTTTGGTATATTTTCTTTTTCTGGTTAAATTTATGCATTGCGGTGAAAGTTTTTCCAAGATGATTTGTATAAGCGACCTAAAAAACCGAGACAAAACATCACAGTATTGACGCATTTTCTAAATTATAGCAATAAAAAATAATTTATATATATATATATATATTGTATTAGTGTATAATATATTATTACTTGATAAATTTTGAATTATAAAATTAAATAAAAGGATAATAATATTATAATTTATTAGATTATTATTACAGTTAAATAAGTTGAGTACTTTAAGATACTATTACTAAGAATATATATATATATATATATACATGCAAGAAAATTTTAATAAATTTACAGGGTATGCAAAGAAAGAGAGATTGTGAAGAAATGAATAAGCGAAGTCACAGAGTATTTTGGAAAAGTATATTCAACCAAATCGAACCTATAAACTTATATTTTCTAAAAGAAACTTCTTATCTTATGGGAACTCCTCTTAACACATAAAATTTATTTTCAGGAATTTGCAAAACAATTATTTCGGCCGCAGTTTTAGAGCTCTTGAACTTTTTAATCCCTTTTTCTTCTTCCATTTAGTAACGGATTGCTAGATTTCAGAGACATTATGAATTTCGAAGATATACTTATTGGGTATTGAGAGGTGTGTGGGAGATAATTGAGTCACCACTCCATTTCATTCTAAATCTTAGATATCTCTGAACAGAACTGAACGCTCTTATTTCAAATTACAAGTTTCTAGCAATATTAATTTCGAAGATATGCTTTCAAGTCTTGGGAGGTGTGTGGAAAATACCTAAACCACCGGTACAATTGATTCTAAATATCAGGAACACAAGGGAAATGGGAAGAAAACACTTTTGAAGGTTCTATATATCTATAAAATATATATTTTTTAATGGTTACAAACACCGTACCAAAGTTAATATACTCCTTCACTCTTGTTTTAAGTGTAGGATATAAAAATAAGGTGATTTTAGTTATTTCGATTCCAAAAGCTAGCCAGAGGAACTTCGGGAAATTTATTTAACTGAGATTCGATATTTTCATCCAATTTATAACGTTCGATGTTTATTCGTGATATCACTTGCGAAACACTCTACTTTAAAAATATACCTACATCATATAAAGTCATTTATAATTTTCAACAAATCTACATTAGTTTAAGATATTTTACGAATTAGATTTATGATACTTCTTTATTTTGTACAAATTTTTATGAATATGTTGGAATAAAATGTTTTAGTTTTTGAAATTATTATTTACGAACTGTTTTGAAATTTTTTTTAAAGCAGCTAATGGATATGCAGGTAAGAAATTTTGTAAGATTTTATTGCTACTGTTAATTTTTGGCTGATGAAAAAAATTATTTATTGTTTCCACTCTTTAGAATACTTTTAATCTTTTATAAGTTTTATGTTATTATTATACTGATAATGAATGATACCCAAGTACCAGAATACTTTTGATAATTAGCATATTCTTTACCTAACATTATTCTAAAAATATTTAATATAAATAGCATATTCTGATGGAATCTAATTAACCTCACAGTTATCAATACAACTTAGGAAGCGTTATCTTTTTCGTATTGCTTCACTGTATTAATGATGAATTCCTTTCTATATTAAGATCATTCATATGTAAGTTTTATTAGTGCTAACTGGTCCACTGTCAAGCTAATAAGCCTGTCTGTACCATATGTATATTTTGATACTAAGAAAAATTTAGTAAAGTAAAATTTTCCTTTAATTGAAATTTATGACCTATGCAGGAATCGAACGTACACTCCCTCATCAATAAGGAATATGCTTATCCAAAACAACAATGGTGTCCGTTCATTTAAGATTATTATACTGCACAATATATAGTTTAAATAGCCCTACGAACTATCAAAGGGTATATTAAATATGTCAATATTTTGTAACGCAGGCAAGGGGTCGTAGTGGATATGGGTTCAAGGGTATAGATCGAATAAGCATCGAAAGTAAATCGATCTAGCAAAGTATGTTCGTTCATCGGTACATCCGTTCGCAGGATAACTCAAAAATTAAAGGATCTAGGATCTTAATATTTTCACAAAATATAGTTTTTATGCAAGAGCCACTATATCTATTACTATAGTATTATTCTATATCTAAC
Organism: Dolichopus griseipennis; assembly: GCA_963082915.1. Lineage (NCBI taxonomy): Eukaryota > Metazoa > Arthropoda > Insecta > Diptera > Dolichopodidae > Dolichopus > Dolichopus griseipennis. The sequence continues at coordinate 69,766,412 of OY720444.1, read as the reverse complement.
AAAACTGGGTGTGTAAAATTTTGAAAAAGGTAAATTACCGGATGTAATAATGTATTTTTTTAAGTTCATGCTATTACTCTAGAGTTGACACAAACACTTTTCCTCGTTTTTGTTTTTTTATACCCGTATGACTATATAGTCAAAGGGTATAATAAATTTGCCATTACGTTTGTGACGCAGAGAAGGAGGGGGGGTAGATATAGACTCAAGTGTATGGATCGAATCAGAATCGAAAAAAAAATCGGTTTAGCTATGTATGTCCGTCCGTCCGTCTGTCCGTCCGTCTGTCCGTCCGCACGATAACTCAAAAACTAAAGGAGCTAGGATCTTGAAATTTTCGCAAATTCGTTTTTTGGCAATAGCCGTTTTATTTTAATTTCCGTAAATTTTTCCCGGGATTCTGAAGTGTTTGTTGTGGCTGCGTAGGACCAAATAATTAAAATTCTCAAGGTTATCTTTAGTCTGAAGAAAAATAATTAATATATTTCTCTTTGAATTCAAATATCTCAAAATTTGACCTTGAAACTCTCTGAATAGTTTTACATCAATGGAAAGCTCTTGTTTTTTTGCTATAATTTGTTCACACATACTTAATATGTATATCAAACAATGTGTGTAGGTCAAGGCGAGTCAACGCGTTTTTTGAATTTTGGAGAATTCAGTAAGAAATGGATTCCCTGGAAAGCACTTTTCACTTAAATATTTTATTGATATTAACTTCTTAAACAAATTTTCTTCGGTCTTCTTTATTTATTTAAATTTTTGTAAAATAAATCTAAGTATTTATTTAATTGAGCTCAGGCTATTCGGCTTATAGGTCTATGCATTAATAGAATCAATATGATTTGATACAATTGAAATTAGCAGAGAACATATGAAAAAATAAAATTCAATACAATATTATATAAATATATTTGTACTAATATAAAAATTTATTTGTATATGTAACTATATATATATATATATATTTATATATATGTGTTAACTGTTTTATGTTTTGGTCATTTTATACAATATAAAAATCTAAAATCATCTTTAAATACAACATACAACTTGTAATAAAAAAAAAACTGAAAAAAATAAATAAAATTTTTTAATTCTTTTAAAAACTCAAATATATACAGGGTATCCGACATCCGAAGATTATTAAGGATAAAGATGATAAAGACAGCAAGGAATTGGGGAAATAAAGAAGGAGTGGACTCAGGAGAATTTCCCTAACATTTTCGGAGTATTATCTGGTGGAAGCTAATAGGGCAAGGAAAGCTCAGAAAAACATAATATGTGAGTTGTGCCATAATATTAAATCATAATATTATATAAGACAAAAATAAATTATTATCAACCAAATTATACAGATACAGGCCTACTCACCATGTTTCAGTACTTCAGCTACCCAAAGTTTGGAGAAGTCCTACATTTAAATGGTTTTATAACAAAAGTGGTTTAAAGTATATTTTCACTCTGGAAAAACGATAGCTATTTCAATAAATTTTATGAATAAATGTATAGAGTTGCCATACGGCATTTTAATTTACCGTTACGTGAAACTTGGTTGATTTCTAATTCGCTTATAGGTTCTCAACCGTTTGATCTAGGAACTTAAAAAAAAATTGAGAATAAATTGATAAATCAAAATTAAAAATGAGCTATGAAATAAAAAAAAATAACTTATTAAATTTAAGTGACGCAGGACTAAAGGTTCGTTCGTCAGTAGTCCTATTGTACGTCTCACTATTTAAAAAAGCGGAATAGGAATTTGAATCTTAGTTTTAAGATAATATGTCAAAAGGCCTATGGAACATACACATATTAAGCGTATTCAAATTCTTTATTGTCCATATTTAGACGAGCTACATATGGGAATTTTGAATACATGACAATAGGCCAGAATCATTTAAAAATGTATTTTATTATAAATCTAGGATTTTTTCATTACTTAGTTTAAAAACATCTAAATCTTAAAAAACCTTTATTTCAAAAATCTTTTGAACGAAAGCCCTTTCTTAAAATATCATCTCTATTAAATATTTGACTGCTTTAGTGGTCTTCATATGTCAGTCAAGTTATATATATTATTACAAATTTGTTATCTATATATTAATACTTAGTTTAAATTGTATATGAAAATATATAATGAAAAATATAAGAGTAAAAATAAGAGTGTGATCCCATATAGCAAATGTCATGTCATCAACCAAGTGGAAAGAAATTCTTTAAAGTTTTTTTCAAGTATCAATACTAAAACCATTAATGTCCTTTCATTTCGTCCTTCATTTTCATCAGTTCATATATCAATTTCTTCAATATTTTATTTATTTATTTTTTATTTTTTTTTTTTGTTTTTATATATATATAATACCATTTTTTTTTCTTTTTAAGACATACGGAATACCTATATATATAATATGTATATAATATATTTGGTTAGAATCAGTAGCTCTTTTTATTTTGAGTTCTTATTCCTTTTTATTACATAATTATTATAAACTTATGATATTAGAAAAAAAAAACAGCTAAACATCTACTAATACAAAAATCCTGTTTAATAAAGAAGGGGAGAAAGAATCAAATGAAAAGGAAAGAGTGTGAGAGGGAAAAAAACTGTACATTAATGTTCATAAAAAAATGTATAAAAACAAATAAGAGTCCATCACACAAAACTCAAAGGAAACAGACCGTGTCCATGTTTGAAGAATTATTTTTATTAAACACACTCAGAGAAAAAAAAAAAAAAACAAAAATTTAAAATACGAAAAGTACGGCAAAAAATTAAATCGATTAATAACAAATAGGGAAGAATTTATTAGAGATGCTCCTTCAGAAAATTTGAAGACAATCAATTAACATATTGAATTTAAGTGGCGCAAAACTAAAAGTTGCTACGCTAGAAGTCTTATGGTAAGTTTCACTAATAAAAAAAGAAGAATAGGAATTTGAATCTCAGTTTTAAGATAAAATTTCAAAAGGTCTATGGAACATACACATATTAAGCGTATTCAAATTCATTATTTTACCATATTTCGTCGAACTCCGTATGGGAATTATACATGACAATAAGCCAAAAATTTCATAACATTGGTGTTAAAATATGTACCTCAACAAAATAATTACGAAGGCTTTTGTTAAACCAGAGTATACCTACATTGAGTTTTTGTGAGCTAAAAAAACACATAAAAAAAGACGAGGCCAGGATTTTCTTCGGTGTTCCTGTTCCTTACAATCAGGATAACTGTAAAACATTATAAAACTACAATAGTTAAAATAGAAACCAAATTTAGTATTGACTATGTTACGTCATGACATCTGTACATGGCTTGTCTCTAGGATCCAGAACATTTTTAACTTCTTAATAGAAGTTTCAGACTGCTTCCCTTTAGACAACTTCAACATCATTGAAAAAGTGTTTTATTAATATGGAGGTAGAACCAATTAATTGATAGCAAAGTATTGAACCGATTAGACTTTATGTATACCACTTAACTAACATGTAGGTACATCTATGGCAAAATTAATGAAAGAAATCCATCTAAATTAAGAGTAAAATAATCGACAGTGAAGGATATCGACGAATGGAATATAGACTACATATTATGTTGTCCATGGCACTATGATTACCTTAAAAATAGTTCCACCACTGATTTAAAATACAAAATATATTAATAATAATTGAATGATTGTGTATTTTTTTACTTTCATATTTATTTTTTGGACAATACTGTAAAGATTTATATTGCAATATGTATACTAGTATAGTATATAAATGTGTGTGTGTGTGTGTATCTAATATAAAATAAAAATATTTTTAATGTTACAGTTTGAGGTTTTTTATCGATGTCCAATAATATAAAGTCTAAATATTATGTCAGTTTAATATATACTGTAAGAACTTTACTATTTTCAAATTTTAAATAATATGGAGTTAGAGTATCTATAAATATATATTAATAAAAAATAGTACTAGCTGCCTTTTACAATACTTTTGGTTATATATATTATGAACTCTAAAGGTCATTTGTTTTTAATGGAATGCTAATGATTTAAAAATGAATGATGATGACTTTAACATATTTTTATTTGAATGAATTAATCAATGATTTTATTGAACGGATCATTAAACAGCTAACAACTTACTATTTTTTATTGGTTAGAATATTATATTAGACTATGAATTATATAAGTATATTATATTATTATATATATATAATAGTTTTTTGAGCGTAATTTAACATCTATTTAACATTATACAATTTTAATAATGTTGAAAAAATTTTATTAAAAAATTCAAAAATTATTTAAAAAATCATGTAGAAACCTCTTCAGCCTAAAAATTTCTACTTATTTCATTGGAAAACGAGAAAGAGTGTAGTAGAGTAGACTGTGTCAACTCTGGGATACCCGTATGACCGTAACATATACCTTATATCATCCGGTTAATTACTTTTGGCAAAATTTCAAACATACAGCTTTATTAGCTCCTTTAGTTTTTGAGTTATCGTGCGGATGGACGGACATACATAGCTATATCAATTTATTTTCGATTCTGGTCCGATCCATACACTTGAGGTTATCAATTCTTTTATACTTTCTTCCATCATACCTTTGACCATGTTCCGATATCAACATTGGCTTCAGAAAAAACTTGCTTAGTCATTAGCGATTATAAGTATATTTTTGAAAGTTTTTACAGTATAATTAACTTTATAACTTATACTAATTTAGGTAACCAAGTTGTTTAACACAAATAAGGTAATATTTAAATTACCTGTGTTTGATTTTGAAGCAAGAAATTCATTACCGAATTCTGGATTCGTTACTGACATACACTATACATTTTTAACTTATCTATTATATAAGTTAAAATAATTAAAACAATTATTTTCGAAGTTTATAATTCTTTATTAATTGTACTTAAACTATACAATTTAGAGGTATCAACTCGATCCATTTCCGTTCCAAAATTCTAAACTAAAAATCATGCGATATAAAACAAGAATTTTACATGTGGTGATATTTTACGGTTAACTATTAATATTACATACATAGTTTACATTACAACTTAAATTTACTCTTTGGATTGTAAAAAATATTTAAAGAGAAATCTGATCATTGATTGCAGTTCAATTAACGATTACAGTGAGCATGCGAAATAAAATAAAGTAAGAGTAAGGAGATAAGCATTTATTAAATTGGAAAGTATGTTAACCCTCTTAACTTATACTTTTTCTCCTATCACTTGGAGGCCTTTTCATTATCTATTGTGACTAATATTAGTTTTATGCCTTGGTTTCGATCTTTAACATTTTTTTACAAAGTAAATTGCAGAACATTATTTGGTTATTGATTTATGCACTATCCCCTTCCAAACACATTATGATAATTGGGGAGTTCAGGTTTTTCTTGTTAGGTGAAACAGGTATACATCTTTTATTATGATCTAAATTATAGTTTTTATTAGTTTAGATTTGACACGTAGGTTTTAACACGCTTTAATATATTCTAGCAGACCAGTGGTGTAGTAGTTGGATCGAAAACTCCTTTGATTGAAAGGCCGATGTCCTAACTACTACACCAGTGGAAGTCTAGAATATTAAATTTATTAATTTTTTGTTATTGACTGTTTAACTCAAGCATTTCTAAAACTGAATTAATTTATACTAAATCCACAGGGGAACAAAGGTTAATTTTCAGGATGGAATCAACGATTCATTTCTAGAGTTAAAAACCGAATTAAAGGATAAAGTAATTGTTAATTTGACAATATAGTATACATTTCCAGTAAAATTTAAAATTTGTAAATGTCTACAACAATTCTCCATTATTTAAAATTTTTTATACATTTATTATTGCAGCTCTCCATTCTCCATTTGTTCGGGCATTTACTTCTCAATTACTATGAGAAATAAGATCCCCGGGCATTAGTTATCATTAAATGGGAATCAACTTCGCGGGGCCATAATTCAGGGCATTTAAAATGTATTATATAATTTTTTTTTATAAACTGAGAGATTTTTTTATTTTTTAAGTTTTAACAGTTTAAGGTAAAGTTTGGTACTTTAACCTAACTTTTAAGGTTCTTTAAACCAAGGTTTAAAAAGAGAGAAAAAAAAATATAATATTTATTAAGATAAAAATGATAATCAGATTAAATAATAACTAAACTTGACAAATTAAATTCTTTTTTTTTTTTAAAGCAAATATTAAAGAACAAATTCTATGTATTAGGTCATGACACTAATCCTAAAGATTTGTTATTTTTAACTTCACTTTAATTTGTTCAATTTTTCGAATATCACTTAAATAAAAAACTAAGAACAATTCATAAGGGTAAAAATAAACAAGAAATGAAAATAGCAAATGTTTTAAAAAAGCTCATCTCAAAAATTAAAGAATATTATACAATAGGTTTCATCTGGCCAATGGCATAGTGGTAAAGACGCAGCCTTTCATATGGAAAGTTCCGGGTTTAAACTTCGGTCATATCAGAAATATCGTAAAATTGTATAATTATACCGTAATAGTTAATGTCGTAATTTAAGATAAGATTTATTACAAATATATATATAATATATATATATATATATAACTCTTGTGTAGGGTAATAGATGGCGTACAAAATTAACATTTGTGTATACATAATCCGATACAATAGTTACTGCCGAGTAGTCAACGATTTAGTGAATATAAATATTAAAGAAACTGAAGCCTAGCCTAAATAGACTTTGTGAATGCCCTATACTTCTTAAAAGAGCGGAAAAGGAATATATAATAAGCTTTGGATAAAAGTGTATATTGAAAATCAATTTTTATAAATAAAAGTAGTAAAAAACTAAGATCAATTTTTTTATTCTTAAAAAATCCTTTTATAATTAAGAAAAACTGTTAATCCATGTTGGAATTTTAATTTTTGTATTCAACATCAAAAAAAATGTGAACAGATATTAAATTTACAGGTGTTCAAAATGACAGATTTAACATTTTTAACCCGAACAGATTCAATACAGTTCCTCATATTTTATTTTCAAGTATCTATACCTTTTCAAAAGAACTTTAGGTGTTTGGAAGATATAAGGTTTCGAAAATTTTGCATAAAAACGTTTTCGCATAACGGTAAAAGCTTAAAAAGAAAATTATCTTTGGCGTTTCCATATTAAAATTATTTTTTATATGCTAAAAATAATTTCAATAAAAGTAGAATTTTTAATGGACTGAAGTGCCAAAACGGATGGGGCTACACAAAAATTTGTTTCGCAAAAACTCATTTTTTATCTGTAATTTATCATCTGTAATTAAATTTTCATTGCTTTATTTTCCACGATGTTAAAGTTTTGTAAACTGCCGGACTGACAGAGTTAAACTATTAGATGAATTTGTTAAAAATGTGCTAACATTGTTTTTTTTTTAAACTGGATATTATTTTATATTGTCATTCAACAAGGTCTTTTCTAATTTTAAGATAAAAATAATAGTATTACATAGACAAAAATAACAATAAGCACAGCAAAATATTTAGGTCTATAATACTGATATGTACCCAATTATTTAACTATAAGGATGACATAATCTTACAAAGAGAAAAGATTTCGAATTTTTCCAATAAAAGTTACTTCCCCTCATCTACAGCTTACATTTTAAAATATTGAATAATTTTTTGGTTTCACTTGTTTTGCCTTTCACTTTTTCCGTCCGTTTGTCCGTCCTGTACGTATGTTAACAAAAAAAAAGTTAACACTGTTGGAAATAAATTAAATAATTTTTAACTACCGGTAGGTATTGCAAAAAAAAATAATTTCATGGAAGAACTTTCTTCTGTAGCCCCACCATTTACAGAGCTACTGCCCCTCAAAGTTGAAAAAAGCCTTATATTTAAATTGTTATAACAAGAGTTCTGTCAGGTATTCAAGACAGCTGCTTCTATAGGATTTACAAAAATTTATCGCTTAATTGTATAGAGTTGCTATAGGGTAATAAAATTAACCGTAATTTTAAATTCAATTTTTGCAAAAGTATATTTTTGGCCTCTCGTATCTTCCGAATGGCTTAAGTTTGAAATTTTGTGAGATGCTCAGAAATTGTGCTGTTGTTAAGCACCTGTAACTGAAATTCCCGTCCAAAGCTTTTTAAAAAAATATACAAAATTTTAAGCTTCAGCATTATATTTTAACATATATGTTAAAGGTTTTTCTTATAAATTTAAAAGGGGTCCTTAAAATTCTAGATAGTGTCTCGGAGCTTGAAACCATTTTTGCTTACATAATAAATATGTAAGATAAATTTGAAATTTTGGTGGAATTCACTATTCTACTCCTAGAACCTGAACTAGAAACACTATGTTATTTAAAAAAAATGTGCTTTTTTAATAATACTTGATTTTTTTCATCACTTGTTTATTAAATAAAAATACAATTTGTGGGAAACATTTTTTCTTATTTAATTATTAAATCTTTTAGGATGTGATGACACTGATTTTGTTCATTAATTAATCTTTATAATAAACTTTTTCACATTCTTTTCAAATTCTGATTCTCAAAATATATATTCGAAAATTGAAGAATTTTTATCGATTAGAATTTTGTTAACTTTACAATAAAATTGACAAACAGAAAGTTGAAAGATACGCTAAGGAAATTTTTTCCAATCAAATATAACTCACTAAAAGTTAGGGCTTACTGGTTACTGCTTACAGTCCAGCGTCACCAGTTTTTGTATCTGTTAAAAAAAATGCCAAATTCTTATAATCAAGTGGACCTCTGAGCAATAAGATAATAAAGTTTTATTGCAGTAACTTCTATACAATTTAGTAGATATGATATAAAAAGTTGCAGGACCTGCCGAATGGCCCAGAATTGCAATTCGGCGGCTTTCTTAAAATCTTTTTTTTTTTTTTAAGGACATTTTGAACAAAACTAATAGAATAAAATTCGATAATAGTTATTATGTGAACTCTTCCCTATTGATGTTTAAAAAATAGACAATTCAATAAATATCAAGGGAATGGTTTATATAAATTTCTATATAAGAATATATTATGTAAATATAAACCTAATATATATATGTATATATATATATATATATATATATATTTACTATTTCCCCTTTTAAATACATTTCAATTACAAAAGTTCCAGTTGAAGAGATATTTTTACGATTATATTATTAATAGTTATATGTTTTAAATAATTGATATTAACTAAAAATTGGACAATATTGACAGTCTGGTATTTTTTGGAAAATAAAATATAATATGTACATATATGCATTTTATATAGGGTGTTTCCTAATAAATTCCAAAGCTGTTTAAAATCTTATACCGGCTGTATAAAGTCTTACAAATTAATATTGTATATGACAGCAATTCTACGTATGACAGCAAAGCTAAGATTCTCTAGGAATTTCAAGCTATAAAAGAACTTTTAAAGGCTCCCGGATTACTACATCCTATAAAAATGTGACATTGTGCTCAGCACCATGGCGAAAAAAGTAACGATTAAAAGTTGATTGGCGAACCTAAAAGCAATAAGTTGACTTCTTCATTGAAATTTTCAAAATCAAATGTTCTAGAATTTAAAGGTGCAGTTTATAAAAGAGTTCAAAAATTTTAGAGTTCTAATTTGAAACTCTATATAGATAAATACATGTAATTGATTGTCGAGTAGCGAGTACTACGTCGGAAGGATTGCATTTTTGGCATAATATTTTTTATATGTTCAGAAGTATATACTGAAAGATATTTATATATAAGAATTGTATTTAAGACAAGGAGGACTGATTTAAAATACACTGATAAAATTTACTATTAATTTGAATTTCCAAGATAAAGGATAATTGCAATTGTCCAACTATCAGATAACGTTCATCAGTTAACATAGTTGATTTAGGAAGCACCCTGTTAATATAAGTATATTTTTTTCTAAAATTATAGTTCTGTTGTAAACAGAATTTTTATTACTTATCAGATAAATATTTCTTTTGGTTTAATCTTGATTTTTGTATCTATATGGGACCTAAAATGGATTTATATTATGTTTGTGCAATATATTGTATTATTATTATTATTGATATAACATATTATAATATTTCATCAATTAGAAGCTTTGCTATTGAATTAAACTTTTATAAAACTTTATTAAAATTAAAAATAAATTCTTAATATTTAATTAATTTAATTTGTAAGTCCAACTACAACTTGTTTAAAAAAGAGTCCGAAATTTATGCTGATTCTCAGAGATTTGTGAATTCAGTTTCGCATTAAAGTGCCATATGTCAATCCTTAAGATTTATTTTTATATTTTAATTTAATATAAGGTATATTTTCAATCAACCAGCGGCGCACGAACTTAATATCTCCGTTTGATATTTTCATATGTTGTTGATTTGTTCCAGAATTTTTATTGTTGCTATGGTAATTAAAAGTGTATTGATGGTTTCTTATGGTTGTCTATTATTAAATTGTTATTTAAGTTCTCCCATATTTAATCACTAGTTATTGAGCTGTGATTTAATTCATTCTATATTATTTATTTATATAAGTTTATTATTAAATGTAAGCTTTAATATTTTTATACACTATGTAAAGTTCATTTATCGAATGATCTCGGGTTCAAACCCGGTCGAGTCATATCAAATATAAAAATATAATTTATAGTAAAAATTAAATACCTATCGCACCTGAAAAGGAATGGTTGAATCACACGCTTATCACATTTATGTGGTAACGGACTGTTTTTAAATAAAAAAAATTAAAATTTCAAGAATTTTATTTCAAATTATTTAAAATTTTTCTTATGTTTTTATATTTTTTGGAATTTTAAAATTTGTTGGTAAATCACTAGTTTTATTTTTAAATGTTATGTCTTGAATATAACAGAGTACTTCACATTTTTCTTCTGCCACAAAGGTCTCTATATCTCTTTTTTCTTCCATTTTGAAAAACCTTTCATCCAAGATGACTGAAATGTATTTCACTTCCATAACAATATTTTTGGCCTTCATTATTTAAAAGTAATGCTAAATTTTTAATAATATAACATTAATTTTATTATTTAATTATATTTTTCCGACGCGATCGGAAACTTTCACGGTCGCTATATAAAGTTTAACTGTAAAACTTTTTAATTCTTTATCTTGACTGCAACTAATTTATTACTAATAGCAACTATTACTAAAAAATAATTACTTATGAAAACAATGCTACTAAATAATTATTTTAATCTTATCAATAATTGTGTACTTGTCTAAGTATAACATAATTATTGCATTCCTATAACTTTTTTATACTCGTATAATTTTGGGTCATGCTATACTAAATTTGCCATTACGCTTGTGATGCAGAGAAGAAGGGAGGGGTAGATATAGACTGAACAGTATGGAATGGATCAGAATCGAAAAAATAAATCAATTTAGCTATGTTTGTCCGTCTGTCCACACGATAATTCAAAAAATAAAGGAACTTATATTTTGAAATTTTCACAAATTCGTTCTTGAGCAATAGCCTATTTATTTAAGTTTAATTTTGTGTTAAGAATTTCCATCAAGATTTTTGGATGATTACAATACATTCACACAAAAATGTTATTATGTATCAAATGGACGTTTGTTTTTTTTTCAGTTTGAATTTTGCAATGCGTCATCAGTTGATACTGATTTAAGTCACTATATATCTTGGAAACTAGAAGAGCATCAACTCCCCATCAAGTTCCCATACAATAAAATTTAATCTATATACTCATAAGTAACTATGCAGTGGTATATAGTAATCCACTTAAATAGGAAACACCCTTTGGACAATTTTTATAACTTTATAACTTCATTATAATTGGTTCCATAAGAATTTACAATAAGAATTGTTGTATTTTAATTTTTATAGCGCAATATTTATAAATTTGATTGGTATTATATAAGTAAATAGTAATATATTTTTTTGATATTGTTTTCCTTTTCTTTCTTTAACTCAAACCAATTCTAATCCAGTGCCATCATGTTTTTAATATCATATTTGTATCGCCATATGAATTCTACGTAAATTATAACTAAGAATCCTAAAAATAAAATATAATATCGTATATTTTAATATTATCGTATTTTTTAATATATATTAACAAAATAAAATAAAATTTTACGATAAAAGTATTAAACTTTTAAAAATATTTAGAATTTAAATTTTTTTTCATTTTCAAAGCCATTAAAATCGCAGATGATTCAAATGTAATTGGTAACGCAACATACAAAAATTTAAAATTCAACAACAACAAAACCTAAGAAAAATAATAAAAAAAAAGACAAAAAAAAAAATAAAAATAAAGAGTAACAAAAATATACAACAAAGAGTTTCTCAAGTGGAATTTTCATCTCCATAAAATGTCACTTTAATTGAAATTCTGAAGGATTCAAATTCTCATTTTTATTTCTCACAAATTTATATGATATACTTACAGTATCATGCAAAAATAAAATACCATTAGTTTAAATTTTAATTTTCAATTTGAAATTTAATCATTTATTAAATTAATATTACAATTGATTAATTAATAAGTTCAATTTACAACTGTTAATTAAATTTAAATTTTTTAAGAAAGACTTTGACATAATAATATATAACTTGCTATAGATATGGTTTGAATATCAATTATACATATAATTTAATGCTATATCGTATTCATAGCTATTTTATATTTTTTCTTCTTGAATTTTTTTTTGTTATATTTTTTGTTTTTTCAATGCATGTACAATATATATTACAACTCTATATATTTATTTTCCTTCAATATATAGGCTATTTATTAATTTTCTGTTTTTGTATTCAGAACCGACATATTCTATGTATTCTATGTACTAAATACATATTTATATTTGTTCTTCTTGAATTACGCATAGGTAGGTAAGGTACGCATTGAAATATTTTGTCAGTCCTTAAATTTTATTTTTAATAAAATTTCAGACTTACTTGTTTTAACAGATAAATTGATAAAGAACTCTACATTAATATTTTCAAGACCAAACGTCAGTTCCATAATTTTAATATTTATATTAATATTCTTTAGTGGCATTTTGTCATCAATTTAATTTAATAATATAGAGTTAACATTATTAAAAAATAAATTTTAAACATTACTGTATATATTTATAAAATATAACAACAGATTTACAAATATATTTTATATGTATATATATATATATATATATAATATTAAATACAATACACCATCACCAATAATGAAAACAATATAAGAGAACTACAAACAACAACAACAACAACAAAAAAATATTCAAATAATGTTCAGGAGTTCATTCATCCTGAAAATTGTATATTTGTCAAGCAATTCTTTTTTTCACTTTATTCTTTTCTTTTCTTTAAAGACGTTTTACAGAAGAAAAAATATAAGACGAAAGGGCATGATATTTTATTTCTGTTCCCTTATTTTTTCTATTTGCTGTCTCTTTTTGTTTTTTTTTTGTTTTTGTTTTCAATTTCTTTCTACTGTTTTCTTTTTTTTTTTTTTTATATCGAAGGACGACGGGAACAGATCATTTTCTGTTTATACACAAATAACTTTTCGATTCTTAAATTTATATTTCTATTTAAAACTAATCGAAACACAATACACAGTGTATACCGCAAGTTAAAAAAGGGTCTTACAGGGTGTTTATAAAAAATAAAAACAATCCAATACAATTTTTATAAGTTTTGAGTTTAGTAAAAAGTCCATATTAGATTAAATTTCAGAGTAAATAAATAAAAGTTGTTATAAGTTTTTCGTTAGTCATCTGTCAAATTTCTCTTTTGAACTGTCAAGTTGCGAATCGCGAAATCAATTAAATGAAAAATTATAAAGACTACTATAAATCTTCAACGAAAATCTAATTGAATTTCAGGATAACGAATTTTTTTAACCTATAAGAAGTATAGTTAAATTCACCAAATCAATTCAAGACAAAGCTTCAGTTTTATTAATCAATATTTTCATTTAGCAGTTGATTATTCGACTGAGACTATTGCATATAAGATTATGAATACGTAAATGCTAAAATTTTAAGCGTCATCTATTATTTTACACAGAGATGCTTATGAATATAATATAACTTTATTTTATATTACGATATTCTTATACAATCTTTAAGGTATTTAATTTATTAGATATTATTTGAACAGGATTTTAAATGAGATCTTCCACTTCAAATTTCCACGTTTAAAACAATACGGTTTTTGTCAGATGGAGTAAAAAGCTTGATGAAACAATGCTCTAGCAACGTTCTTCTCTTATCTTTTTCACTTTTCTCTCACATTAATGACAAAATCAATTCCTATAATGCGTCTCTATAAGAATATACCCCATTATACATAGGAATTTTTTGGAATACCCTACAATATGCGATGACAATAATAAATAATTTGGTAAAAATAAAAAAAAAAAAAAAATTAAAATTTGTGAAACAAATATAAAATAACAAAATACAGAGGGGTGAAAATTATTTAAATTGTGACTAGCAATCGTTTATTTGAGCAATACAAAAAAATCAATTTCGCGTTACTTTTGTTACCTTCTACTTACTTCAAATGCGTTTCAAATTTTCTTAAATAAAGAAAATAATAACAAAAAGTAAAGAAGAAATTTAAAATGAACAATAAGAAAACAAATACACCTCAACAACACAATATTTACCGTTATTATAAAACAAAAACAACAAAAAAAAGGAAGAAAGAAAAAAATAAAGAAAAAAATTAAAAAAAAAGAAGAAAAATGAAACATAAGAAAAGAATTTAAGTATAAATAGTTAAAACAAAAAAAAACAAAGCGATTAGAGTTGATTGCATAGAAGAAATAATAAACAATAACAAAATTAACAAAGCAGGCATTATGTAAAACCAAAATCGTTTAAGGAAACACAATTTCTACAAAAATTAAAACAATATATAAAAACTTTTAACTTTTGCATTAAAATCCGTTTTGATTTTTCTTAGAAAGGAATACAAAAATTATCAATTTTTATTGTTAATAATTACCAATTATATATTCATTTTTAAAAATCTTGCACTTAAAATAAAAATTTCCTTACTTAAAGTAATTTAATTAAATTGTTTTCATTTAAAGTAAAAATTCTTTAATAAAAAACGAAAAATCTTCATTTAAAAAAAATGTATAACTTAAAATAGAAATGACTTCAAATAAAATGAAAATATGTCTTCACTTAAAATAGAAATATCTGCAGTTAAAGTAAAAAATTAAATTAAATTTCAAAATCAAAAATCAATAGTCCTTTCTTCAGAGCATTTATGCACATCATGTGTATGTGAAATAATGAATTGAGAAACGATTTTTAAGTTGGTTAAAAAATTTTGCATATTTGGAAAAGGAACGAACACGATGTTAAATATGGTTTAATTATTTGTATTTATATTATACTAGCTAATACCCGGTGCGCGTTGCTGCGCCTCTCAATGGAAGTTTAGTCGAAGTTGATGTTACTGCAAAAAGTTAACACAAAAATTACACATGGTGTAAATGTTAATTTTAAAATTTACGACGACGACTTTTCTAGGATTATTCTAGTAATTTTTGAAACTTTCTGGAATGCAAAGCAGTACTAACTACTTTCCAAAATTAGACGGAATTTACTTGCAAACATTTTTGTTGACTAATCGTCGGCCGAAATCGGTTAACAACTTCCAAAACTGCTAAAAGTGTCTACTCAATTCATCACGTATACAAAATTTGAAGTCAATTGGTCAAACCGTTTTCATTTTAGAACAAAAAAATTTAAATACTTGCACCACAGCCCCAACTTGGCGGTCCGTTAAAGCAAAATTTTTGGGCCTATGATTCTTTCCGTACCCAAAAACCCTTATATACAAATTTTCATGAGAATCAGCTGGACAGTTTAGGAGTCTATTCGTAACATAGAAACAAACAAACAAACAAACTTTCGCTTTTATATATATAGATTTATTTATTAGTGTATGAAGTCATAAGTCCCAAAAGAACTTCTGATTCACTAATTGTGGAGTTTTAATCTCCTGGAGACTTTTGTCTTTTTTTTTTCTTCGGGACTTTTGTCATATCGCCTCAAAAATAAATATTTATATTTTTTTCTTTTTTGACATTTAAAATTTGACATTTAAAAATTCACTCATTTGTCCGAAATGTTGTTGCAGTTCTTTAGAAATGACAGACATATCAACGGACAAATCAATGGACAAAAATCAATTTGTTAAGAATTAAAAAGACAAAAATATGTACGAAATATGAATAGCCAGGTTAACATAAGTCGAGTTGAAAATTGAAGTGCTTGCTTGCTAATTGGTGCATAAGTGAATAACAAAATAAATAAATCATAATTTTTGTTTTATTTTTATTATTTATTTATTTATGTACTATTTATGTATTATATTTGTTTTTTATCTTTATTGTATTGGTACAAATTATTCTTGTAATGCATTGTTTGTCAATCTAAATATTAACATATAAAAATTTTCCTGTTAATTTTCTTCTTATTTAGTACTTACTCTGCCTATGCACCATTGGTTCTTTTTTTTTTGAATGATTTTTAAAATTAATTTATTGTTTTTTAAATCTCATTATAGGTATAATATAAGTTTAATACATTTTTAGGAATAAATCTAAGAATCCTTGCAGGACTCGAACTACTTCTCGCTTCTGAAGACCAAGTACTTATCTGCCATAAGTTTTCAATGCCTTATTTGGAGAGAAAATATGACTTTTGTATAGCGATTTCATAGAAGGTAAGTATATATGCTTCTATTCTGGCATTTCTTAGAAGTACTTGGTATTGGATTACCTAGAAGTTTAACTAGAAGTACTTCTATTCTGCATTACCTAGAAGTAGAGATAAAAAAGTAAAAACAAAAGAAAAGGAGGAAGTGTGTACTAGAGTAAACTATATCAACTCTACGATATCCGTATGACCGTAATATTAACATTATATTATCCGGTTAATTACTTTTGGCAAAATTTCAAACATACAGCTTTATTAGGTGTTGTGGAATACTTATATAAAAGGAGGAGCTGTATGGCAGCTACTCGAATCCACTACAGTAGGCCAACCTAATTTTGCAGAAACTTTGGCTAATACTCTAAACTATTTTTAGCAAAATTTCAGACACCCAGCTTCAATAGGTATAGAGTAATGTGCATATAAAACAAGAAGTTGAAAAAAACTCATTTCACCACCCCAACTAAATTTTGCGAATTTGTCAAAAATTTTAAAATCCTATCTTCTTAATTTTTTGAGTTATCGTGCGGATGGACGGACGGACCGACATAGTGTTATTTTATAGTGTATTTCAGAATTGAATTAGTGATAGCCTTAGTAAGTAACAGGATCTAAAAATTAGCCTTTCATACTGGACTCTTCATTTACGTGTAAAAAACCAAAGTTACATTAGAATTAGCAAGGCTCATTTAATTTGTGGAAACATTTCAACTCTACAAACGGAAAATGATATGAAGTATGAAACGTTATGTTAATAGTGACAACAACTGGGATAAAAATATAATAGTCATACATATATAAAAAAAACTTAAAGAGGTTGTTGTAGAAATGTTAGGAATGTAAGGAATTGCCTTTAAGTGAAATCATCCTGGTTTTGAAGGCAAGCTGGTTCAGTTTGACATCTGATGCGAAACAATGCCTGTGGAACTAATTATTACCTGGGCTAATGTTAAAACAACCGAATTGAACAAAGTACTATGGAAATTTAGTTATTTATTGATTTGTAGTACCAGACAATAGTAAATAATGCCTGATAATTACAATCCTTTGCCTATTTGACATTTGGACTTCTTATTTAATTATTGTTAATATACACTAAATTTTTTTTATTAGATATGATCCGCCCAGGGCTTGAATCCGAGACTTTTCGATTGAAAAGCCGTCCCTTTACCACTTAGCTAACGGTTAGATGATAGGGGAATGTTTAGTAACAGTCCTTTAGCCTCATGAACTCCTTTAAAATCCGAAACGAAGCAAGGACATTTAAATGATAAGCCTTTTGAGGGTGACACTTTTATTTAATGTCACAAATTACGTTATAAATATTTATAGATTCTTCCATATTACCGTTAACTATATTCTTTTAATATTTTACAGCTTTTTAAATATTTTGTCTTTTATTAACAATTTTGATATTGTGATAGTTTTTAACACAGAATTCTCATTATTTTATTATTAAAAATTTATTTAATGCTACAAACAAGAGAATAAAAAAAAATATTAAAAAAATATTAAAAAAAAAAACTTGAATAGAAAAATAAGGACTAAAAAGGACATTTTATTTATACAAATCTTATGTTTTATGATTTTGACATCAATTAGCCTTGACAGATAAGGATTTTAACAACTAAAAAAGAATAAAATTGTTGAAAGAGCAAAATGTAAGTTTTTGTAAAATGAAGGACATTGTAGTGCCTTAAGCTCATGACGCAATTGTTTTAAGTTTATAATAAATAAGTATAAACTTTTTTTTTCAAACTTTTTTGAAATAAAAACGTCATTGTTATTTTTAAGATTTAGAAGGTCAATAATTAACAGAAAATATTTTTTCGAAATAATAAAAAACAAGATACGGAAACTAAGATAAAACACCTTACAGGTATTTTAATGCAGTGATAATAAATATTTTTTTAATTATATTTAAAACAGCAAAAATTTGTTTAATTAAATTCATATATGTGTATGCAATTAAACGATAAAGAGAGTACAGTGGATAGGATCCACTTAGCTATATAAAAGAAAATATAAGATATATGGTAGCTAATTCAACCTCTTCCACAATAGATCTACAATATTTTTTGGAGTCGATGGCAATTAAACTTGACTAAGTTTAACAAAATTTCAGGTAAATATTCAGTTTTATTCTTTCATATTACAGAAGAAGTTCAATGGAACCTACTCGAACCCGTTGCAATTGACCAACCAAATTTTGAATAAACTTTGGATATAAACTTTAACAATTTTTGGCAAAATTGCAGACATCCAGCTTTGTTAGGTACAGTAAATATTATTTTTAAAATATATTAACGCAATTTTTTAAAAATAATTTTTTTTGTATTATTCTAGTAATGTTTTGAACATTCTGTAATATAAATAAGTACCAACTACTTTCAAAATTGGACGTAAATTACTTCGAAAAAATTTTTCAACTCCATTTTCAATAAGGTGCTCCACGCATACAAAATTTAGAGTCAACCGGTCAAACCGTTTCTAATTTAGAGTAAAGTAACGAAAAAAGTAAAAAGCCGCTGGGAAAATTTTTTTAAGACTTTCTCTTTGGCCAAAGCAGTACTGCGAAAAATTGAACGTAATTAGCTTCCAAAGTTTTTTTTGTACAATCGTCGGGCCGGCAAACTTTAAAGTCAATCGGTCAAATAGTTTTAATTTTAGAATAAAAAAGTTTAAATACTTGCACCACAGCCCCCGACTTGGCGGCTCGTTAGAACAAAATTTTTAGATTTCTTTTCGTACCCAAAAACCTCTACATACAAATTTTCATGTGAATCGGCTTTATTGAGTGTAGAGTAATGCTCATATAAAAGAAGGAGTTGTATGGCAGCCACTCAAGCCCACTGCAGTAGACCAACCAAATTTAAAAAAAACATTGGCAATAAAACTAAAATACTTTTGGCAAAATTTCAGACACCCAGCTTCAATAGGTATAGAGAAATGCTCATATAAAAACGAAGTTGTATGGCAGGTACTCGAACCCAAGGACCCAAATGGCTGGATTTCAATAGCGATGACGGCTATAGCATAAAAACGAATTTGTAAAAATTTCAAAATCTTAGGTCCTACAATTTTTGAGTTATCGTGCGGTCGGACGGACGGACACACGGACAGACACACGGACATACATTGATAACTCGATTTACTTTTCTCTGATCCATACCTTTAAGTCTATATTTTACATACTCTATACGGGTATCCAAAAGTTGACATAATCTACTTTCCTACACTCTTTCTCGATTTTTAATAATTTTGAAATGTGCAGCAAAATGCACAGGGTATTAATTTATAATAGATTAGACTGCCAGATAAAACTAAATTTTCGCATATTGATAATGAAGGAGTTAATGGAGGTCAAAATTAAAAAAAAAAAAATTATTAGATTTTATTAGACTTTTGAGCTTTATTAGATGTTACGCAATAATTTTATTACTGTATTTTTTTCAAAAAATAATGATGACAGTTAAAAATTAATACTATCTATAATTACGTTTCATAAATACAAACAAAGAACACGTTTAATCTCAAAAAAAGTATTTAAATTCCACTCAGTTGAATTTTAAAATCAGTCTAAACTATTTCTTTCTTCAAAGCAGTCAAATTTCAAAGTTTTATAAGCTTCCAAGTAATTCTAAATAATTTATTTAGGTAAGTCTAAGTTTGTATATTTATAAAAAACTAATTTTTTAATCAATAATTAACTCGCGTTTTAAAAAAAAAATAAATTTAAAGTAAACTCATACCTTCTGTACTTGATTTAATATTTCGTGTACGTGAGTAGCTAGCGTATTGGTACAATCACTTTTTTTTAACGTCGAATGTATATTTTAATCTTCCTGTGATAAATTCCCACTAAAGTTGATTAATCCAATTTGAACGCGACATATATAAATAATTTAAGTTAATGTTAAGATTTTATAATTAAAATTGTCAATTTCAGTAAAAATGCAGCCAGTTAATTTACTAGTGATATTTTTCGTATATTTGAGCAAATATGAAGTTGTCAATGCAAATAAACTCACAATAACTCCGAACAATAATGAACTATATTTAAATAACCCACCATTACATCAAATCAATTTCGATTTTCAAGCCGATTTATTTGATTACTGGGTAAAACTTTTACCCAATGAAAAACAGGAACCAGAATGTTCCATTAAAAAAGTTTCACCAACATATTTATCAACAATCAAAATGATAGAGACATTAGAATTGCAGAAAACCGATTTAATCCGATGCGAAATAGTGAATCAAATAACTGAACGAATACCTATATTTAGTAAGTACCTTAATTGTACAATGAGTAATTTAAAATTAAATAAAAATTTATTATAAAGCTATTCACACTTCAAGTACCACAAGTGAATCTCCGGATGTTACCAAATTTTCTAATCCCACCGATGAAAATTGTTTCTCCTTCCGAGTAAAGACCAAGGGAGTTGCCGAAATTTATCTCTACAGCGACTTGAATACATTTAAACATGTTGTCATTACGTTAGGGACTGGAAATAATACCGAATCATCAATGCGGGATATACATGGAACCTGCAAGAATTGTAAGTCCGAAAAGACTTACAAAATTTTGAACGGTTACGAACATAAGGGGTTTTGGGTATCAGTGGATAAAACCACAATTACAGTCGGGAGAGAAGATGAAAATGAACTATTTAGTAATAGTTTCTACAATAATTTTGGTGAGATACGATTTATTGGGGTGGCAACCTCAGGAAACGTAGATCATGGTTCCTGGAAAATTATGGGTATGTAAAAATCTTTGCCTTTATTTTGTTTGTTTTTATTTAATTAACCAATATCATCACTGTAGAACCGTTTTGTCCAAGTTCGCTCAAGAAATCAAATAAAGAGTATTCGTATATTACAAGATGTCATAAAATGTTTGATAAGACTGCCTTAAGATTATCTGATTTATCTCTAGAAGATAAATTATTTAAGAAAGTTAAAGCTTTGGAAGAACAATACAATACAGAAATCATTGAAATTAGAATATCAAAAAATAGACTTTCTGATTATTATTTAGCTAATTTAAATGAGTTATACATAGAATTTATGGACGTATTGAGAAAATGTAGAAAAAGACAATGTTCAAACCTTGAATCAATTGAGCTTCGAATTGACGAGTTTAGAAAAAAATTACAAAATAAAATAAAAGAACTAATAGAAAGTCCATATTGTTCTTCAAATGGAAAATATGAAGAAGCTTTAGACAAATGTACATGTAACAAAGGTTTTGCTGGTAATGGATTTTATTGCGAAAAAGATTCAGATGGCGACAGAGTACCCGACCAAAACATTAAAGAATGTAAAGACCAATTAGAATGTAAAAAAGTAAGTAAATTAATTAATTGTAATCTTTAATAATTTCTTATGTTTTTCCATGGTTTGTGTGTATATAGGATAACTGTATTAATGTATTCAATCCGAATCAATCAGATTGGAATACTGACGGCACTGGAGATGTTTGTGAAAATCAAGCGCTACCATCCAATATTGATTATGATTTTTATAATGATGAAAATCTCAATAATATTTTACCTGAGGAAGCATCTGACGAATACACAAGCGAAGAAGGATTACCATTAAATGACCAAATTAAAATGAACTGTGCTAAATTAAAATTACCAGATGCCAAATCTGGACAAAAATGTTTGCTAACATCAAATTTTTTTGTACCATTTAATTACAATCAAAGCCACATTGAAATTATATTTTCGCAAACAAAATCCAACACTATTTATAAACTCACTTGGAACAATAATGAAGACCCGACAATTAAAATAAATATTTTAAAAGATTTAAAAGAAAATTCGGATGATTTCGATTCAGAAATGCCCAAAACTAATTTAAGGAAATTAGCATCTGCTTTAAGGACGAATAGAAAATCAAAAATGTTCGAAGTAGGCAGAAACTATATGATTGCCCTTAATTACGGTTCCAACAAATTGCAATTTCAGTAAGTCATCTTAGAGGCACTGCTCAATATTTTTTTTAAAATTTTTCTTTTTTTATAGGGTCAAAAATTACAAAGGTGAGATAGTCGATTCCACTGTAGTTCCTACAAATGATTTAAAATCGGATTCACGTGTTGCTCAATTGTGCACAACATCTGAAACAATTAAATGGCTTGATGATGCTGATCATTCTTGTAAATAAAAACATAAAAACAAAATAGAAGAACCTTAAATAATTAAGAAAAAATTAATTAAAAAGTTTTAATTTCTAATATAATTAAAATTCATTATACACATATCATTATTTTAAATTTTTAATTAAGCAAATGATAGTTTAGTCCTAACAATAAAACCTAATTTTAAAAAAAAGTATAATAATTTAATGTTTTTAATTTTGCAAATTATTTATGTTACAATATTTCTTACTTATCTATTATACAATTAGGGAAATTATAGCTAGCTCTGCCAACTGTCGGATAATCGACTAGGAACCAAGTGTTTAAAATAAACATTAATTTCTCTCGAACCACACGCTTATTCATATTTCAATTTTTGTCTGTGATAAGATACCATTTAGTTTATTTGAATATTTTTATTTTAAAACGACAAATTCGAAAAATAAAAAACTTCAACTATACGGAGATTCCGTAAGCACAACTAACAGATTTTTTGGCAAGAAATATCTAATTTTAAAAAGAACAATATGTATGGAGGGTTGTTTGCTCCCTGGCACCGTATTGCCCAAAACACAAAAAAAGGCAAGAATACAGTTAAGTGTGATTTTCGACGTTTTAAGAACAAAATGCACTTATAATGAAGTATGGAAAATGGGTAGCAATTTCAAACTAACTCGGCATCAATTACAGAATGTTCAAATCCCTTTTCTTGGAACATACAAAACAATACAAAAGTATGAATATTTTTATTTTTCGCACAACTTTCAGAACTTCACTCTACTCAAAACTTATTATGATGTAAAACTAAAAAATTTGAACATTATGAACATTATTATATTATACATCATATTATACATCATAATTTGCCAGCAGATAAATCAGAAAATAGAAAGTTTTATAATTGTAATAGAAAGCTCAATATAATTATGAGCGATGAGACATTTTCATTTATTTCCATATAATCATGACATATAGTTTCCAGCTCATGCAGCGAGAGGGATAGTAACGATTCTGTGTTTACTTTTCGATGCCCAATATTAATCAGCCCAAGTTGGCCTACTATACACATTCATTTTTAATACACCCTTAGGGATTTGTTTCAGCTCCGAGTTTTTTTTATATAATTTATTTATGACCTACTTTCACTAACCTCCAATCCAATCCATAGCTTTGCAGATGACAGTACTCTCGTGGTTTCTTATGAATTTTCCGTTATAAACTAAAACATCAGATTATCAAAATAGCAAAAAATTGTATTATAAGCCATCCAAACAATAATTTAATCAAATTTCAAAAATGGGGTGACGCCAACTAAATAGAATTTAACACCCAAAACAAAAAAACTTTGCTGTCTTATCTCGCGAAAATGCCAACTAAACGAAAACGACAGACTTGAACATTCTTGTGATCAAGATAAACAAAAATTGATTTTATCAAACCACATTTTTAGTGAAGCTAAAAATGCTGTTAGATATTCCATTTTCTTGTATTGCTGCAAAACTTACTTCTCCTCATCTGAACACCTTAAAATCCATAAAATATATATTTGGCCGAAAATGGATTTAATACACGCATTTAGGCCGGTATACTTATTACGGTGCTAGGAAAAATGATCCTAACCCCCTCCTCAACAGTTATTTCACTCAGCTATCGTCCTACAGTTTGGTGTCTGACTTGGTTTTCTAGATATATTACCGGGACTAAAATCTGTTCTAAAAAAATAAAACAACTAATGGCTCTATTCAAGAATTTTCAACGGGAAACATGGAGGTCAACAATATACTCATCCATACACAGTTGAACTACCCAGGTGTTGCAGCACAGGTTATAAAAATTCGTTTGTTATGCGCTCTTTGCGCATGTGGAAAAACATCCCATCCTAAAATTTTGTTGACAAAAGATTGTAGTTTTAGTGCGCTAAAGTCCAACACTACCTATACTCTATAGGATTTGCACACAGCTCAAATTTGTACGTTTTTTTTCATGTGCCGAATTCTGCATCAAAGAATTAAGATATATTTTGCTACAGTTGTTTTATTAGCATATTTATTTTACACTTTAAATCAATATACTCTAATATATATACTAAACAAATTTAAATCAATATACTCTAAATAAATAAAAAATAAACAAGCGTGTACGTTATGAAGTTGATAAGGCAACTTACTTTATAAAGATCTTTCAGCCCTGGAAACAACAGAACATGATATAAATATAAATTTGCTGACACAAATCTCATCCGGAAGTGTTCACATAGTAATTAGCAACATTGTATTCGAAAGTTCCTTTACATTATCTTGATTGCACTATTGAAAAAAAATAAGTAATAATTAAAAACGAGGAAGAGTGTAGTAGAATAGACTGTATTAACTCTGGGATCCTTGCATAACCGTAAACATTATATCATACAGTTAATTATTTCTGGCGAAATTTTAAATACACAACTTTTTAGACATTCAGTAATGTACAAAATAAAATATAAGTTTAAAGGCATCTCTTCAGCAACACTTCGAACCGCTTCGACTAAATTTTGTTCAGACGCTGGCCACCAACGTAGGCGAACCAACGTATAGAGTAGTCCTCATATAAAAGAAGTTGTATAACAGCTACTAGAACCCACTACATACTAACTGGATTTCAATACCTATGATGGCTATTGAATAAAATCAAATTTTAATATGATCCTAGCTCCTTTATTTTTTGAGTTACCGTGCCGGCGGACAGACGGACGGACATTCATAGCTGGGTCGATTTACTTTTCAATTCTGAGCCGATCCATACCTTTAAATTAATATTTAACCCTTTTGACCTATAGTCATACGATTATAATAATCACATATTTTTATAGTGTTGATAACAGGACACATTATCATTAATTTTGAATAACAATGTATTAATTTTATTTATTACAATTTTTCTGATTTGGTCATCATAGTTTTATTTCTATACAATCCTAATTAGTTCAATTGGTATTCAAAGATTTTAATCGAAAACCAAAATATTGAAGTTTGTTAGTAAACAAACTAGCATATGAAATCGCAGAACTGTTAAAAGCTAATATATAGATAAAAGGCATTCTTGGATTTCAATCGTAGTTGAAAATTTATCTTTAAAATATTACACAAGAAAACAAACCTATTGACTATATTAAGTCTAGTTTAAGTCTAGTTTAATCTAGACTAGTTTAAGTCCAGGTTTAATTTAAATTGATATTATTGAAAAAAATAAATGACACTAGTTGTAAATGTTAATTTAAGAATGTATTAAAGTAAGATTTTTCTAACAATTTTTTAACAAATTTATTAAATTTCACTTGTTTTGAATAATAGATATTCTATACATCTTAGTTAATTCAGTTGATGTTATTTGTCAGAAACGCACCATTTTCAACGCCAATTTCAAGGAGCACAATCTTTCAAAGTGTTAAAAAAAATTTAAAGTTTAAAGTTTTAAAGTTTTGTTTCGCAATTGGTTAACGGAACTCGACAAAAACTATTTTGAGATTTTCTTTTTGGCAAAAGAAGTACTTCACAAAATTGGAGGAAATTTAGTCACAAAATAATTTTTGACCTGCCAATACTTGGTTTTCAAGGAGCATTACGTATACTAAATTTGAAGTCCTTCAGTCAAACCAAATTGGAAGTCAAACGGTTTTCATTTTAGAGCAAAAAAGCTTAAACACTTGCATCACAACCCAAACCCGACGTTAGAGCTAAATTTTTAGCCCAGGCTTTCTTTCCGTACCCAAAAACCTCTACATACAAATTTTTATAATATTCGGCTGAGCAGTTTGGTATTCGCTACATACAAACAAACAAAGCAGCTACTCGAACTCTCTGCAGTAGACCAACCATATTTTGCAGAAACTTTGGCCATTACACTAAACTATTTTTAGCAAATTTTTAGACACCAAGCTTCATTAGGTTCGGGTAGCTACCATACAACTTCTATTTTTATATGAGTATTACTCTGTACTTATTAAAGCTGCGTGTCTGAAATTTTGTCAAAAGTAGTTTAGTTTTATGGCCAAAGTTCTCGAAATTTGGTTGGTCTGCTGCAGTAAATTCGAGTAGCTGCCATACAACTCCTTCTTTTATATGAGCATCACAATACACCTAGCATACACCTGTATGTTTTGCTGAAACCGAATGATATAATGTTTATATTACAGTCATACGTGTATCCCAGAGTTGACACAGTCTACACTACTGCACGCTTCCTCGTTTTTCAAAAAAGGCACCGGGTATTACCTAGTAGTTTATAAAAACCGTGGCGACTTCAAAAACTTGTAATAGAAAGATTGGAAGATAAAACTAAATTGTTGCACATTGATAATCAAGAAGTCAATCAGGGTCAAAATTTCAACAATAATAATAAGTTTTATTAGACTTTTGAGCTTTATTAGATTTTGCATTCATGTTACGCAATTATTGAAAATTTTATTACTGTATTTTTTTCAAAAAATTATGATGACAATTAAAAATTAACACTATCTATAATTACGTTTCATAAATACAAACAAAGAACATATTTAATCTTAAAAAAAGTATTTAAATTCCACTCAGTTGAATTTTAGAATTAGTCTAAACTATTTCTTTCTTCAAAGCAGTCAAATTTTAAAATTTTATATGCTTCCAGGTAATTCTAAATAATTTATTTAGGTAAGTCTAAGTTTGTATATTTATAAAAATATACATTAGTTTCTCAATTTCAGATAAAATGTCCTCAGTAATTAATTTATTAGTAATATATTTGGTATATTTGACAAAAATTGGGGCTCAAAATTCAAATAAGCATCAGGTTTTTTCAAACAATAATCAGTTATATTTAAATAATCCACCATTACATCATGTCAATTTCGGTTTTGAGGCTGACCTTTTCGATTATTGGGTAAAACTTTTACCCAATGAAAAACAGGAACCAGAATGTTCCATTAAAAAAGTTTCACCAACATATTTATCAACAATTAAAATTATAGAGACATTAGAATTGCAGAAAACCGATTTAATCCGATGCGAAATAGTGAATCAAATAACTGAACGTAAACCTATATTTAGTAAGTACTTAAATTGTATAATGAATAATTTAAAATTAAATAAACATTTATTATAAAGCTATTCACACTTCAAGTACCACAAGTGAATCTCCGGATGTTACCAAATTTTCTAATCCCACCGATGAAAATTGTTTCTCCTTCCGAGTAAAGACCAAGGGAGTTGCTGAAATTTATCTCTACAGCGACTTGAATACATTTAAACATGTTGTCATTACGTTAGGGACTGGCAATAATACCGAATCATCAATGCGGGATATACATGGAACCTGCAAGAATTGTAAGTCCGAAAAGACTTACAAAATTTTGAACGGTTACGAACATAAGGGGTTTTGGGTATCAGTGGATAAAACCACAATTACAGTCGGGAGAGAAGATGAAAATGAACTATTTAGTAATAGTTTCTACAATAATTTTGGTGAGATACGATTTATTGGGGTGGCAACTTCAGGAAACGTAGATCATGGTTCCTGGAAAATTATGGGTATGTAAAAATCTTTGCCTTTATTTTGTTTGTTTTCATTTAGTTAGTCTATACTATCCTTTTGTAGAACCATTTTGTCCAAGCTCACTCAAAAGGGCAAATAAAGAGTATTCCTATGTGACGAAATGTCATAAAATGTTTGATAAGACTGCCTTAATATTATCTGATTTATCTCTAGAAGATAAATTATTTAAGAAAGTTAAAGCTTTGGAAGAACAATACAATACAGAAATCATTGAAATTAGAATATCAAAAAATAGACTTTCTGATTATTATTTAGCTAATTTGAATGAGTTATACATTGAATATATGGACGTATTGAGGAAATGCAGAAAAAGACAATGTTCAAACCTTGAATCAATTGTGCTTCGAATCGACGACTTTAGAAAAAAATTACAAACTAAAATAAAAGAACTAATAGAAAGTCCATATTGTTCTTCAAATGGAAAATATGAAGAAGCTTTAGACAAATGTACATGTAACAAAGGTTTTGCTGGTAATGGATTTTATTGCGAAAAAGATTCAGATGGCGACAGAGTACCCGACCAAAACATTAAAGAATGTAAAGACCAATTAGAATGTAAAAAAGTAAGTAAATTAATTAATTTATTAATTTAGTACTAGATCGTAGTCTTTAATAATATTTTATGTTTTCCAATTGTTTGCGTATCTAGGATAATTGTGTTAATACATTCAATCCGAATCAATCAGATTGGAATAGTGACGGCACAGGGGATGTTTGTGAAAAACCAATGTACAGCAGTGATTATGATAAATACAAATATGTCAACAGTAATAATATTGAACCTGAGCAAACATCTGAGACATACCCATTTGAAGAAGACACCCCAATGAATGATGAAACTATTATTAAAATGAACTGTGCTAATATTTCAATTCCAGAGTTAAAATCTGGACAAAAATGTGTTTTGGCATCAGATTTCTTCATACCATTAACATTTAATGAAAGTAAAATTGAAGTTTTATTTTCACAAATTAATTCAACAAAAATGTTTAAATTCAATTGGAGCAATAAAGATGAGCTCAAATTCAAATTAAATATTGTAAATGATTTAAATGAAACTGCAGATAATTTTGATTCAAAGTTAGTATGGGCAGATAGAAAACCACGACTTTTTGAAAAAGCCAGAAACTATAGATTTTTTATAAATTACAATTCGAACAAATTGCAAGTTCGGTAAGATAAATTTTAAATATATTATATTAAATCAATAAAATTTTTTTAATTAATATTCTTTCTTATTGTAGAATTGACGATTTTAAAGGACAAATTATAGATACAACTACAATCACAACTACTGATATAAAAGATGGTTTATCAATTGGTAAAATATGTTCGTCATCGGAACAACTTGAATGGTTTGGAAGTGTTGTTCATCATTGTAAATAACTGATTCAAGACAAGCTAAAAAAATGTTTCATGTTTAATTTCATTAAAATAAATTATTTGTAATTATTTTCAATATATAAACTTAGAATTAATTTCTTAGAAAATATTAATAATAAAATCATATTAAAAAAAAAATTTAATTTTCTAATATTTTAAACAAGAGCTTTACTTTAGATTCTTATTATACTCTAATGAAACACTTGCCTAAGAAGTGGAATAATTAATCTCTGTGAGGTTTCCGTTTAACCTTCTTTAGAGTTTTTAAGGTGTTACTTAATAATCCCACAAGCCAGATCAACATAACGAGCTTTTAAACCATAAACATATGTTTATAGGTTGTCTATCCTTTACATATAAAAACATTTTGCTTCATATATAAAAATAAATAAAAAACGAGGAAGAGTGTAGTAGAGTAGACTGTGTCAACTCTGGGATACCCGTATGACCGTAACATATACATTATATCATCTGGTTAATTACTTTTGGCAAAATTTCAAAAGTACAGCTTTATTAAGTGTAGTGTAATGCTCATATAAAAGAAGGAGTTGTATGGCAGCTACTCGAATCCACTGCAGTAGACCAACCAAATTTTGCAGAAACTTTGGCCATTACACTAAACTATTTTTGACAAAATTTCAGACACCCAGCTT
The DNA here is from genome assembly GCA_963082915.1 of Dolichopus griseipennis. Taxonomy (NCBI): domain Eukaryota; kingdom Metazoa; phylum Arthropoda; class Insecta; order Diptera; family Dolichopodidae; genus Dolichopus; species Dolichopus griseipennis. The sequence goes on along the minus strand of OY720444.1, from coordinate 69,735,932 downwards.
CAATAGGTATAGAGTAATGCTCATATAAAATAATAAGTTGTATGGCAGCTACACGAACCCACTGCAGTAGACCAACTAAATATTGCAAAAACTTTGGCCATAAAACTAAACTACTTTTGGCAAAATTTCAGACACGCAGCTGTAATAGGTACAGAAAAATACTCATATAAAAAAAGAAGTTGTATGGCAGCTACCCGAACCCATGGACCAAAATGGCTGGATTTAAATATGACGGCTATTACAAAAAAACGAATTTGCGAAAATTTCAAGATCCTAGCTCCTTTAGTTTTTGAGTTATCGTGCGGACGGACAGACGGACGGACATACATAGCTAAATCAATTTATTTTTCGATTCTGATCCGATCCATACACTTGAGTCTATATCTACCCCCCTTCCTTCTCTGCGTCACAAATGTAATGGCAAATTTATTATACCCTTTGACTATATTGTCATACGGGTATAAAAAAAACCAAAAAAAAATATTTTTTAATTTCAGACGTTTAACTTGAGAAAAATACACAATATTTCCAAAGTACCGGATGGTTAAAAAGCGCTGGATGGCTACGAAATTTCACGTTAGAAAATAGCGCGTATCCAAATTTCGCGTTTTAAAATCTCGTATATAGCATATTTTCAAAAGATTTTGTCGTAATTAGCCTATATAGTTTAACTCTGTTCGTCCGTCTGTCCCTTTTTACCTACGGCTTACTAAACAATGTCAACAACGGGATGTTGCAATACAAATGATTAATATTATAACTTTTTTCTGAAACCGCACCCATTACGGAGCTACAGCCCCTCGAATTCGCAATATTTATATATTTTCAACTGCTTCTATAAGCTTTATAAAGTTTTGCACCCTATGCATCTGGAGTTACCATACGGTACTAAAATTTACCGTTTTCCAAAACTAAATTTTTCAAAATTTTTGATCCAACATAACTTCTGAATGGCTCAGTCTAGAAACTGGAAATTCGAAAATTGAAATTTTGTTATTGAACACCTATAACTTGAATACCTGTTAAATTTTTTTATTGACATACAAAATTGAAAATTCCAAAATGAAAGTTTCAACAAGTGTCAAAAATTTTACTTAATTTTGACCTTGTCTGTCCGTCCGTTCGTCCGTATGTTTACACAAACTTTTGTACCGTTTGAAAGAGAGAGAAGAAATTTTAATTACGGGTAAGTATTACAAAAAAAATTATTTCATGGAAGAAATTTTTCTGTAGCCCCACCCGTTACGGAGCTACAGCCCCTCGAAATCGGAAGAAACCCTATATTTAAAACGTTATAACAAGAGTTCTATGAGTTATACTTTCAATCTGAAGGCGTCGAAAGATAGCTGCTTTTATAAGCTTCAAAAATTAGTAAAAATAAAATGCATTGGGTTGCCAAACCTGTAAATTAAAATCTTTAGCACCTTTAGCACCTGTAACTTAAATCCCAGTCAAAATTTTTTGTTGTAGTGTACAAAATTTAAAGACCCAATATTATATTTTAACGTATGTTGAAGGATTTTTTTAAATTTGAAAAGGTTTTTTAAAATTGAACAAAGTATCTATTAGTTTTAATCATTTTTGCTTAAGTAAAAAAATTCTACGAAAAGCTCTAAGTTTTGATTGAAACACAATTCATTTCCTGGAATCTGAAAATTTTGAGCGGGCGAGGTAGAGTTAGATCCTCGTTAATCACCAAAAGTTTGCATAGTAAGAATTTCGGAACTATTCCCATTGAAGAGTTATTAGGACTTTAAAATTAAAAGTGAATATATTTCCAAAATTAAACGTTAAGTACATTCGGATTATATTTTAAGTATTTGAATATGTGAATATTTCTCATAATTAATAATGATGATAATAACTAAATTACAATATTATTATTTATATTTATATAATTTTTTAACCATAAACTCAGTATGAAACACAATATAATTTTGAAAATGTGTTTTTATAAAAACCCTTGGTTTTTTTCATCACTTGTTTAAAATCGTTTTACATCCAAATAATTTCTTTTTTAAAATTAAGTAAGGCGGATACGAAACTCTTATCTAATATATAAAGAAGAAAATTTGTTTGTTTATTTGTCCAGGATTCATAAAATGGACTTAGGCCTGTAATAACTCAAACGATTCCGGCTCCAGAGCCGTTTTAAGCTTTTTCGTTCTTTTGATGTCGAGCCGAAACGGTTTGATCGATTCACTTAAAATTTTGCACAAAAGTTCCTCTTAGCTAACGAAAGTTATTGTATAAAGTTGAAGCACTTAGAATTTTCTTCGATAACAATATTTTGTCCATAGTCAACCAAAAACTATAGCTACGTATAGCTACGAAAGATAGCTACGTATCGTTAAAATAATTTTTGTAGCAAATGGTCTTAAAATCTTTAATATTATAGTCTTAGTAAACTTTTTAAAAAACTAGTTACTTAATTCATAACATATATTGTAAAACTATAAAATTAAAATAGGTTCTGACCTTCGCAAAAAAAAAACTAAAAATTTTAATTTATCAGCTAATATTTTCAAAACAGTATGACTCTAAGTAAAAAGGGTATAGTAAATTTGCCATTACGTTTATGACGCAGAGAAGGAGGGGGTGTAGATATAGATTCAAGGGTATGAATCGGATCAGAATCGAAAAATAATTCGATTTCGCTATGTATGTCTGTCCATTTTGCCAAAAATAGTTTAGTGTAATGGCCAAAGTTTCTGCAAAATTTGATTGGATTACTCTTGTGGTTTCGAGTAGCTGTCATACATTTCCTTCTTTTATATGAGCATTAATTACTCTACATATAATGAAGCTGTATGTTTGAAATTTTGCCAAAAGTAATTAACCGGATGATATAATGTTTATATTACGATCATGTGGGATCATCCCAGAGTTGACTGTCTTCTCTACTACACTCTTCCTCGTTTAATATAAATTTACAAATATGTATTGTTTTGTAATTTTAATCAATTAAAAATATTAAATTTATACAAATACAAATATTTTTAATAAACCGGGAATACAAATTATTTTGCAGGGAAAACAAGCCGATTAAATATTATGATCATCTATAAAAACAATTGACCTTAATAGTACCATCAATAGATCACCAATAAAATAATTGCATAATATATTGATCATAGTGAATCAAATCAACTGTTTAACAGCATTCAATTTCGGGGAAATCCCTTTTAGTGCAACAATATTAATACAAAATTATACGCATGTGCTTTTTAATTTGATTACATAAACTGTATATTATCTGTAATTGTTATCAGTCGTTTTATTTATTATACCCATGCATACATATATGACATCGGGTATATTAAAATTGCTCCTCCGTTTGTAACGCATCGATCTAGACGAGCTAGATATAGTGCCAAGGGTACGTATCGGATCAGCATCGAAAAGTAAATCGATCTAGATATGTGTGTCTGTCCGTCCGTCCGTGTGTCTGCACGATAACTCATAAAATAAAAGGGCTAGAGTTTTGAAATTCACACAAAGTCATTTTTAGACAATTTCTTGGTTCCCTAATGTTTTTGGTTAAAATCGGACCAAGGCTTCAGGGAGCTGCCATACAACTTTTTTGCACCAATATGAATTTCTTCAAAACTAATTATACTACGAGGATGAAAATTACACACGGTTAGTTTTATAATGAATCCGACACTTATATGAAGTTTCAAAATGTTACGGTTCATTGTCGGGGGGCTGCCATACAACTTCCTTGCACCAATATGAATTTCTTCAAATCTAATTATACTACGAGGATGAAAATTACACACGGTTAGTTATATAATGAATCGAGCACTTATATAAAGTTTTAAAATGTTACGGTCCCATTTTCGGGGGGCTGGCATACAAAGTTTTCAATTCAATAACTGCGAATCTAATGAAGCTACAAGGTTGAAATTAAAATTGGGCAGGTAAAGTAATAGGGCAAGTTACGCGACAAAGTTGGACATCAGTGGAACTAACTTTTAGGGTGGGGATTTTATTTTTTTTTTTTATATTTTTTTTTGTTGTTTTTTTTTTTGATTTATTTTTTGTTTTTTTTTAAGCATTTTTTTTTTTGTTTTTTTTTCTTATGATTAGTGTTTTGTTTGTTTTTTTTTAAGCAAAAATTATGGGATGATGAGTTAAATTTTTTTTAACTATTTTACTTTTTAAAATTTTTTTTTGTAATATATATAATAGCTTAAGAGAAATAAATAACGGTTTATTTTATTGTATACATCATAGTGGGTATGCACGGGTATCTAAAAGTTGACAAGGGCAACTATAATCTTCCTCGTTTTTATACCCGTGCATACATGTATGAACATCGGGTATATTAAAATTACTCCTCCGTTTGTAACGCATCGAAATATAAGAGCTAGATATAGTGTCAAGGGTACGTATCGAATCAGCATCGAAAAGTGAATCGATCTAGCTATGTGTGTCCGTCCGTCCGTCCGTCCGTCAGCACGATAACTCAAAAACTATAAGAGCTACAGTTTTGAAACTTTTACAAAGCTATTTTTAGACAATTTGTAGGTTCCCTATTGTTTTTGGTTAAAATCGGACCAAAGCTTCGGGGAGCTGCCATACAACTTTTTTGCACCAATATGAATTTCTTCAAAACTAATTATACTACGGGGATGAAAATTACACACGGTTAGTTTTATAATGACTCCGGCACTTATATGAAGTTTCAAAATGTTAGGGCCCCATTTTCGGGGGGCTGCCATACAACTTCTTTGCACCAACATGAATTTCTTCAAAACTAATTATACTACGCGGATGAAAATTACCCTCGGTTAGTTATATAATGAATCGAGCACTTATATAAAGTTTCAAAATGTTAGGGCCCCATTTTCGGGGGGCTGCCAAACAACTTCTTTGCACCAATATGAATTTCTTTAAAACTAATTATATTACGAGGCTGAAAATTACCCTCGGTTAGTTATATAATGAATCGAGCATTTATATGAAGTTTCAAAATGTTAGGGCCCCATTTTCGGGGGGCTGCCATACAACTTATTTGCACCAATATGAATTTCTTCAAAACTAATTATACTACGACGATAAAAATTACACACGGTTATTTATATAATGAATCGAGCACTTATATGAAGTTTCAAAATGTTACGGCCCCATTTTGGGGGGCTGCCATACAAAGTTTGCGATTCAATAACTGTGAATCTAATGAAGCTACAAGGTTAAAATTAAAATTGGGCGGGTAAAGTAATAGGGCAAGTTAGTTGGCAAAGTTGGACATCACTCGGACTATCGGAATTTTGGGTGGGCCATTTTTTTTTTTTTTTTGTTTTTTTTTTTTTTTGTTTTTTTTTTTTTTTTTTTTAAGCTAAAGTTATGGGACAATGAATGAAAATTTAGTTTTTTTTTTTGTTAATTTTTTTTTTTTTTTTTGTTTTTTGTTTTGTGATTTTTTTTTTTTTTTAAATTTTTTTTTTTTTTTTTTTACGTCAAAATTATGGAGTAATGAGTTTAATGTATAAGGGAAGTAAATTACGGTTTATTTTATACACCATAGTGGGTATGCACGGGTATCTAAAAGTTGACAAGGGCAACTATAATCTTCCTCGTTTATAGTAATTTTTATGTTTGTTTTTGTGTTGCTCTGTTAATCAAAGATTTATTTTAATACAATGTATACTTATTTTATTTTACATAATCACTATACAATATTAATTCAGGAATCGATTAACGTAAATTGTTTATAATAGCTCTTTTAGAAAAATTACAACTTCAGAAGAAAAAAAAATAAATCTTAATTTCTTTCGAAATGTTTCGAATTATATTTGTTCGTATATTTTACAAACAAGAATTGAACAGGGTGTTTTCTGGTTTTATTATATTAAATTAATACTAAATTAAAAAGCTGGTAGAGTTATAGACTTTGTCAAATATGAGAAACCTGAACGCTAATAATATAAAGTGTTCAGCTGTTCCATAGACTTGGAAGTGATAGAGGGATTCAGTATAGGGTTTTATAGACATAACTCTTGAACAATTAGCTCTGAAAACCAGTTATTAGGCTCATTTATAAGCGTGTTAGCTCCATCTATTACCTCCAGGACTATGAAAACCCTGTACATTAAACATTTATACCCGTATGACTATAAGTCAAAAGATATACTAATATTGCCATCACTTTTATGACGCAAAGAAGGAGGGGGTAGATATAGACTCGAAGGTATGAATCGGATCGGAATCAAAAAATAAATCGTTTTAGCTATGTATGTCCGTCTGCACGATAACTCAAAAAATAAAGGAGTGAAATTTTCACAAATTCGTTTTTTATGTAATAGCCGTTATCGCTATTTAAATCCAGCCATTTTGATCAACGGGTTCGAGTACCTGCCATACAACTTCTTTTTTTATATGAGCATTACACTACACCTATTAAAGCTGGATGTGTAAAATTTTGCCAAAAATAGTTTAATTTTATGGCCAAAGTTTCTGCAAAATTTGGTTGTTCTACTGCAGAGTTCGAGTAGCTACCATACAACTTCTTCTTTTATGTAAGCACTACTCTACATCTAATAAAGCTGAATGATTGGAAATTTGTCAAAAGTAATTAACCGGGTGATATATTCTTTATATTACGGTCATACAGGTATCCCAGAGTTGACACAGTCTATTATACTACTCTTTTCCTCGTTTTATAAAATTTTGTATAAATAAAATTTATCATCAATTTTACAGATATTGTGTGGACAGATGGGCTCAACTCTCTTTTCAATTTTGAACGGAGTCATACACTTAAGATTTCTTTACAGTGTCGGAAACGTAATTACAAATTTTGATTACTTATAGAACTACCGAAATAAAGCCAAAAAGCACCATAAGTTCAAAAAATAAAAATGCAAGATTTTGTATATTTTGTGGAAAATTTCTAAGTGAAGGCTCCTTGGCAATCAACCAAAATCACTGTGAAATTTCAAATTTAAATTCTGCCACACAAAGTTGTATTATAGAATTTACATTGCTGAATAACCTTAATTTTTAGATAAGGAAAAACTTTTACTTTGTATAAAGAGTATGACACCATTATTTTTAATGTCTTGTTGTTGACAATGTCATGTGCAAATAATAAAGTAACTTTAGCAATATTTAAATTTATAATAATCTGTGATTTGCTAACGTTCGCAACACAACAACGCAATAAAAAAATATACAAGGTAAGATTAATAAATTCAGGAAATTTCTTAATCTGAAAAGAGTAGAGCTTATTGTGTCAACTCTAAGATTCCCGCGCAGACATAATATAAATTTATTACAATATCATCTGATTTAAGAAAAAACAAATTTAAATAATAATAAAATTTTTAAAAGAGTGTTTGACGAACCGAATTTGAATGTAAATGATGGCTGTTAAAGTTAACTCCTTTTGGAAAATCTTCATTTTGTTACTTATCTCTATTTCAGATATCTAGCTTTGGTTGAAATACCTTGATTAGATTGTAAGCTCTGTATTTTTAAAGCAGCTAGCCTTGGTATTAAGATTCCTGTCTAAGACTATCCAAATAATTCCAAAATTGTTGTTAAAAACTTTTTTTAACATAGTTTCAGATACTCAGCTCCTAAACGGAGGTGTATACTAAAAATTTTAGACTTTTTTTTCCTTCTCTTCGATTTCAAGTTGCTTACTCAAATCGTTTTAAAGTTCAAGAATCTTGCAAAAATTTAGTTTCGGATATAGTAGTAAATCAATGTACCGTATGGCAATCCGTTATACTTGACTTTTAATTAAGTTTATAAAACTAGCTATCCATTTACGTTTTTTGATTAAAAATTTACTCTATAGAATATAGAACTTTTTCATAGTTTTGGTGGCTGTATGGCTTCTTTACCGATACGAGTAGATGTACAGAAAATTTATTCCATTTTTAAAATTATTCCATGAAATAAATTTTTTTTTTTTTGGCAATACCCCCAGTTAAAACTGATTTTCAATATTAAAAACTGTTTACAAGTTTTTTAAACATTAAAACTTACAGACAGACAGAATTAAAATTTTTTAGGTATTAGGTTTAAAAAGTTTTTGAAAATGTGTTTAAAAATCAAAATGATAATATTAGTAAAAATAAACAGTTGTCATCTATCTATCTATATATATAAAAGCGAAAGTTTGTTTATTTGTTTGTTTGTTTGTTTGTTTGTGTCTTATAGACTCCTAAACTGCTCAGCCGATTCTTATGAAAATTTGCATATAGAGGTTTTTGGGTACAGAAGGAAATCGTGGCCTAAAAATTTTGCGCTAACGAACCGCCAAGTTGGGGCTGTGGTGCAAGTATTTAAACTTTTTCGTCCTAAAATGAAAAAGTTTCGACCAATTGATTTCAAATTTTGTATACGTAATGCTCCTTGAGAATTGAGTTGACACTATTAACAGTCTTGGAATTTATTAATCCATGTCGGCCCGGCGGTTGGTCAATAACAATTTTGAGTCCAAATTTTGTCCGATTTTACTAAACACTGCTTTGGCCAAAGAGAAAGTCTCAAAATATTTTTTGTTGAGTTCCATTAACCCACTGCGACACAACGTCATTTTTTAGATTTTTTCGTTACTTTACTTTAAATTCGAAACGGTTTGGCAGGATTACTCCAAATTTTGTATGCGTGAAGCACCTTGAAAATGGAATTGAGTCTGTTAGCACGCTTGGTGTTTGGTAATAGATGTCGGTCCTACGATTGGTCCAAAAAATTTTTTGAAAGTAAATTACCTCCAATTTTTGGGAAGTAGTTAGAACTTCTTTGAATTATAGGAACTTTAAAAAATTAATAGAATAATCCTAGCAAAATCATTTAAGAAGAATTGCTTTAATACATTTTAAAATAACATTTACACTATGTGTAATTTTTATGTTAACTTTTTGCAGTAACATCAACTTAAATTAAACCTCCATTGAGAAGCGCAACAACGCGCACTGGGTATTAGCTAGTTATCTATAACTACGTTTTTTTTTTAAAAAAAAACAAAAAACATATTTAATCTTAAAAAAAAAGTATTTAAGCTTCAGTTGATTGAATTTTGGAATTAGTCTAAACTTTTTCTTACGTTAAATCAGTAAAATTTACAAGCCTTCCAATAAATTAAATTTTAATTATAAAGGCAAGTTTATTTAAATTAAATTTAGGTTTTTTTATTTACTTATAATTAAAATTTATTTAATTAATATTCTATAATAATTATAAATTTATGATACATAATTTAAAGTGAATTTAGTTAATCAGTATCTAATTTAATATTTTATGCGCATGAGTAGGTAATTTAATCGTGTCTGTTTCAACTGTTCTATTAATTTGTGATTACTTTAAATTAGTTTCTAATTGTTATTTTGTTGTTGTTATTTTTTAACAATTACAAAGATAAGAATCATATGTTTATCAAGAACCAGTTCGAAAAATTTTTGATTTAAAAAAAAATAATGCAATAAATCCACTTAATTCAGATAGAAATATTTAGGAGTATCAACTCCTGATATTTTAGATGCAAAAAAATTTAACGGTTTTTGAATATCTTGGGAAACAAAAAGATTAAAATTGGTAAAAAAGATGAAGACGAATTTTTTTTTTAATTCTTGTAACTTCGACAATGGAGATATACAATATATTGGTGTGTCAACATCTGATAATTCGTAGCATGGTGTATAGAAAATAGTGGGTAATATATTTTATTTATTTGTATAAGTTTTTAAAATTAATTTTATTAATTTTCTATTTAAACCACTAAAGAATAAAAAGAACCACTCTAAAGAGCGCACTTTTACCATTAAATGCTAAAGTAATAAACTCCATGCAAAAATTTTATTAAATTGTTTTTTAAATCATATTCAGCTTAAATGGATTTCAAATGGTAAAAAATGGTTTGTTTCTCAAATTCAAAATATAAATTATCAAAATTATTTAAACCACAGGTAGATATTACAAAAAAAATAATTTCGTAAAAGAATTTTTTTCTGTAGCCCCACCCGTTACGGAGCTACAGCCCCTCAAAGTTGGAAAAATCCCTATTTTTAAATTGTTATAACAAGAGTTCTGTTAAGTATATTTTCAATCTGAACGGCAAAAGCTGATTTTTTAAACTTTACAAATTTTTAAAAGACAAATGTTTAGGGTTGCCATACGGTACTAAAAGTTACAATTATGCAAAACTCAATTTTTGCAAAATTTTTGGCCACATGTATCTTCTAAACAGTTTAAGCTAGAGTCTTGAAATTTTGGAAGAAGTTAGACCTTCAGAAATTAGTAGGAGTCAGCTGACAAAATTTTTTTATCACGTCCCCTGTTTAGGAGCTATAAGAGCTCGAAAATTGATATTTTGCTATTTTTAAACACCTGTAACTTGAATACCTGTTCAAATTTTTTTTTCCAAATATACAAAATTTACAGCTGCAGCGTTATATTTCAACATACGTTTAAGATTTTTCTTAAATTTGAAAGGGTTTCTTTAATTTAAAGAAATTTTCTCTTAGTTTTAATTTTAAATTAAATTTTTAGTTAAATTTTTGTTTAGATAATAAAATTCTAGGTAAAATTCCAAATTTTGGTGGAGTTCACAATTGATTTCCTAGAACCGAAAAAAATAGAAGGGTAAGGACAGGAGGGGGTGAACAGATCCATCATAAGTTTGCTAAGCAAAACATTGGGAATCTTCCCCATTGAAAGGCTAAAAAGTCTTTAAAACAAAAAATAAACAGTAAGTTATTCACCAGTGTTTAAGTTTTTCCAAAATTAAACTTTAAAATTGAAGCGTTAACATTATATTTCGCACAAATTAACAGGTTTTCTTGAGTGTTGGGGTTATATTCTAAGTATTTCACTATTAGTCATATAATTAATAAATTATATGACTAATTTATAAATATCTAAATTGTAATATTAATATTTATTTTTTTTTTATTAACAAATATTTTTATAAAAATAAATAATAAATTATTCAGTAAGAAACCGTATATAATTTTGAAAACGTGCTTTTTAAAACCCCCTTTTTTTTTCCCTCACTTGTTCAATAAAGTTTTCAATTTAAATATGAAGCTACTTATATTATTGCATTTCTTTAAATTCTCAGACAAACAGTATTGTAAATTATTATTAATGAGCAAAAATTACAGTTTCTAGTCAATTCAGTTTGATTTTTTTCATGACATAAATTTCCCATGTTCTGTGTGTTATGATTGTGAACATTCCATCTCTTTTCTAATAATGTTTTACTTTAAGTGACACTATTTTATGATTTTTTTTTAGCTTTTTCTAAAATTATAAAATCATTTAAATTAAGGAATCCTATACTTTTGTATAGATCATCTGCTGGAGTACGCCAATTTAGTCTGTATATATAACTTTCCTTTTTAATGTGTTTGAACAACACAACCATTTGGCCAAATTGTATCTTATATGAGATATAATGTGTGCATGAAATAATAGTTAAGCTGATTTGTCATCTAATATTATTGCACTGCTCCTAATAGAACCTAGTAATGGCATTAGCTTTTTTATAATATAATTAATATGATCATTTCAGGAAAATTTCTCATCTATTATAATATCGAGATATTTTTAAGTTTGTTCGCTTATAATTTCTCTACTATCAAATACAAATTTTAAAATTGATATCAGACTTATTTAGACATTTTAAAATGATGTACTTTGTTTTTTTTTATATTCGTAGTTAATTTATTTCCATTAAACCATTTCATATATAATTTCAGTTCAATTGTTATATGGATGGTATAACACGGCTTAAGGAAATTTGTTTGTTATGCACACGTCAAAATTATGGAACCATATTTCAACCCATGTGTTACGCAAAAGTTCGTAGTTCATATGTGTGCGATTTAATTTCATTTAAGAATAATATTAACATCTTTCTCCTTAATATTCCCCAAATTTCCCTATTTATCCTGCATGATCCTTTATCCCAATCCCAACTCCATAAAATGTTCTTTCAAAATTCCCATTCTCAAAATCAAACTTTTAATTTTGTACCGAAGGTCCTATCCTAAAATTTAGTTTTTAGAAAAGGTGTGGTTTTATTATGTTAAAGGAACAAACGTAAGTAGAATTGATTAAATTTCTCTATCATTAATTTTTTTGAATTTATTTATTTAAATTCAAAATAAATATCTATTCAATATAAAATAATTATTTAAGCTTTACATGATTTAAAAATTATATTAAACGATATTACAGTTACAATACAGTAAAAAACCAACTGAGTTTTTTATAAGCAAAGAAAAATAAAAATGACTTAAGATATTTTTTTAAACTAAAAGTCATCTTATTCACAAAAATAAAGTTTAATAATTTGTTTTTTTTTTTATTATTTTATTTTTTTTGTTTTTTTAATTTACGATGTTGAAGAATTTTATCCTATGATGAAAAAATAGAACCCTTTTTACAAATACTTTTGCGTAAAAATTTTCATCAAATCACTGTCATTATTCATTGTAATTGAACTTAAATTAAAAACTGTTATTTTTTTTTTATTTTTTTTTTTTTGTACTTGGTAAATTTTGTTAAATCATAGTATGTACCTGTGGCTTTTATATATATATATATATATATATATATATATAAGATTAACTTTTACCTTTGAATGGAATTTAAAAATAAGAAATTTAAAGAAATTTTATAGAATATATAATTTTGTTTGGAGGATTTACATATTACCCATGAAGGGAAAAGTCAATTCAAACAATTATTGATTACTACAGATACATAATACTCTAAGTATTGCATTGTATTGAGCTATTCAATTCTTTAAATTAAAATATTACTATAAATTCTTTAAAATAGCCTAATTTTTCAAAAGTTCGCAGATATAGGGTTCAGAATTCTTGGAAATTATTAAGAATTTTCGTAGATCATATTTCTTTCAAATAGTTTTAGAGTAGTTGTACTCGGAAGTAGCCAAGAAGAGTACAAAATATTAATAGGAAATGATTTGGGGAACTAAAAACTACGAATTTTATTGTTAAAGTAACACTTGCAAAAAATCAATAGAAATTTTCTTGAATTTTAAAGAAACTCTTTATAATTAATTGAGAAACTGTTAATACACATTAAAATACAATGTTGGAACTTCAGTTGTTATTTATTAGTTCAAAACAATTAGGTATTAAGCTTACAGATGTTTAAACCCCTTTTCAGCTCCAAAACGTTGGGATAAACCAAAAAAACATTTCTCAAATGATCCGTACTTATTTCCAATGATTTAAAAGATTTCAAAATTTCAAGTCTCTATCTTAAACCAAATATAAGATATAAGAGATCAATAATTTTTCAAACTAAATTTCGTATAACAGTAAACTATGTAACCGTATGGCAACCCTATATATATAAAGCTTAAAAAACCAGCTGTCATTCATTGATATCAAATCCAAAATAACCTTTGTGAAACTTTTGTTCTTACAATTCAAATTAGACAACAGCTTTTCCAGCTGCAGGCTTTGTTAAGCTGTACTTCCGAATTATTGGGACTACAAAAAGAAGTTGTTGTGCATGGTATTGAAAATTTTGCAACACCAGCAAAAAAAAAAGTAAATATTTAAAAAGTTTTTCCAGCATTGAGGTGAATTCTTAAAAATTAATTCAAAAGGTTTATCAAACTGATTCTGCTGTGATGGCATAATTGATTATTAAGCATAATATCTTTTATCTATTGATATATTCCTTAAGCTTATTTATGAAATTATTCTCAACTTAAACTTTTATAACGGTTTAGTCCATCACTAATGAGAATGTCTGCTTCTCTGCTACAAATTAACTGTTATTTTGCATAATATATTTATTATTTCGTAGGTTGTCATAGAAACGAATAATTATGATCTCTTAGATCTAGAATGTTGGCTGCTTTGATTAATTCCATTAATTACTTTTAAAAGTCAATATATGATGTAATTAAATTTTCTCTTCCTATTTTGTTCTATCACCAACTTCCCACTAGGTTAGTAAGCTAAATCTTTAAAAAAAGTTTTAAATTTTTATACTTAATTATTATTAAATACATATTGTCGGGTTTCAAATTTTTTTAATTTTATTTGTTTAAAAAACTCATAAATTTTTTAATATTATTTTATTTTTTATTTTTTTTGTTTTTAACTTTGAACTTATTTTCTTATTTTGATAGAAAAAAGGGATAATTACAATTTATATAATATGATTATTTCAGTTTTTCTAATAATGTAATAAAAAGTTAAATCACTGCTGTTCACATTGATGGAATTTTTTGTCATTAATATAAAATAAAAAATAAAAAAATTTAAACAATGTTTTGTGACAGTATAATAAGGAACATTGCTTTCTTTTTCACTAAATGAAAATATTTATTTTAGTCGAAAAACGAATTTATGTCTGTACATCTAGTAAGAGTACCGTTATCTGCTTGTTTGCCATCCATTTTCCAAAAAATAACCACAGTTTTATTTCTTTAAATAATTTTGGAGTTGGAATCGAAATCAATGGTATTCCTAGTTTCCAAAGTTAAAAAACAAATAATAATTTTACATATAAACTACATTTATACTACAATCTACACATTATAAACCTGATTTTGTGACCAAAGTCTTTCATACATTAATTCATAAATACTCTCAATTACTATGAGATCTCAATTGCTATGAGAAATAAAACCCCAGGACGTTGTTGCTCATTAAACGGAAAATAATACTTCGGGTGGCTTTATTTTGCAGGGCACCATTATACACAATTGTACCAAATCTCTCTTCATTCATTTATTTTAAACATGATCTCTCAATTTACTTCTTATTTTTTATGCCATTGAACTATATCTTGAACATCACATATTTTTGATTTCCTTACTTCTAATACAATCTCTAATAATTCCCAAAATATTCCAAAGGTTTTTAAATATCGCGGTAAAAACAGAACACGTTGAACAGAATAGCCTTGTAGTGTTCAGGCCAGGCCAACAATTATAAATAGTTATTAAAGTTAAAAAATTAAAAAAAATTAAAATTAAAAAGCTATCTTTTAAAATAGTTTATATTGGCTTTGTGTCAAAATAATAAAAATGACATTAATATAAAAATATTAACAAAATATAAACAAATAATTTAATTCAATATTATAACTCACAGATCTAATAGAAAAATTATTACAATATATAACATATTGTATGTGGAATTCATTAAAATCAAGTCTATTAATAAGAATATATTAATTACAGGGGGGTTACATATTCCACTTTTCCAACATGTACCTGTGGTAAAGACAAGCCTATTTAACGGTTAAAAATTTAGTACTTAAAAAACTAAAATGTTCACCTTTTGGAAACTTTGATTTTACAAATTCTTTAAAAATTGGGTCCAATACCATAAGGAGATTTATATAAAAATAATTGAGCAAATCCCCAATCAAATTTAAAGGACATTATTTCTTTATCGTGACAGTTTTTTTTTTAATTTTTGAAAAAAAACATAAAAAATAACAAACAATTTCCTGACTACTTTTACTTCATTCCTATTATTTATTTTTTGTTGTTTTTCTTCCATTGGAAAATATTCTTTTCAAACCTTTCTCAAAAAAAAAAAAAAAAAAAAAATTTCTATATATTTTTTTTTTCTTTTATAGAAAAAATTAATTTTTCAATAAGAAAAATAAAAAGCAAAAGTAAAAAAATGTTTTTAATAGAAAAGTGCATTTAAGAAAACCATAAATCATTCAGAATTTTTCAAACAAACTAAAGAAAAAAAACTACAGAAAAAAATTAAAAAAAAAAAAGAAAGGATCAAAGGAAAGCAAGAAAAGATAGAAGAAAAATTGTCAAACAATGGCTGGACTTTTTGTGTGGTATTTTTAAATTGAACCATGACCCTGAAGGTTATTTACAAAAAAAAAATAAAAAAAAAATTAAAATTTGCTTTTATTCAAAATAAAATGTTGTATTTAATTTAAAAAAAAAAAAAAAACTAATTTAAAGTTCACATTATTTTTTTTTTCCCATTTAATTCTTTTGAAAAATTCTGAAAAACAAACAATTCTGTTTTAGAAATGTGAAAAAAAAAATGTTTGTTTATTTTGTTATTAAATATTTTGATATCCAAACAAAGTTTTCAAATTATGTACAGTGCATTTTACAATAATTTTTATTTTAAAAAATTCAAATTATATAGGGAAGTATAACATCCAATCAGTGGCAGCCTAATAGGGGGACAATCTGGGCAAATGTCCGTAGTAAATTAGTTATACGGCTGGGTGGCACAATGGTAAGATGGTCATTGGAAAAGCCCGTCTTCAAATCCAAGTGAAAGTGAAAAAAACATTTCTAGGTTTCGACTCGACTCAGCTATCATTCGCCAATGGGTTCAAATTTATGGCTTTTGAATAATATATCTCACAGATATATAGAATACTATATAACTCAAATACAAAATATTACAATATAAACAAAAATAGTATTGTATCTGTTGAAAATTTAAGACATTTCTACATGTTATAAGGCCCTGCACTATCTCATGTTAAAACTGTATGTTAAATTCATTAAGATCAATTCTAATAATACGAATATAATATGACCCCTTGTTCCAACATGTACCTATAGTATAGACAGCCTTATTAGTCTAACAGTTGAAGACTTGTTGCTCCTTTGGTGTTACGTTGGAATTGTATAAAAGGAGGCATAATTGATCTAGTTTTTAAAGTTCCTGTAATCAAAGAAGTACTAACTACTTTTTTAAATTTTTTTGGCCAATCGGAGGACCGACATGTGTTACCAAACACCAAGCTTGCTAACAGACTCAACTCCATTTTCAAGGTGCTTCACGCACAAAAAATTTAGGGTCAACCGGTCAAACCGTTTCTAATTTAAGGTAAAGTAACGAAAAACTCTAAAAAATAATGCTGTGCCGCAATGGGTTAACGGAACTCAACAAACAATTTTTTGAGACTTTCCCTTAAGCCAAAGCAGTACTGCGCAAAATTGAACATAATTTGTTTACAAAATTTTTTTTGGACAATCTTCGGGTCAGCATTAGTTAACAAATTCCAAGTCGATTAATAGAGTTAACTCCATTCTCAAAACGGAACACGTATACAAAATTTGAATTCAATTGGTCAAACCATTTTCATTTTAGAAAAAAAAAGTTTAAATACTTGCACCACAGCCCCACTTGGCGGTCCGTTAGAGCTAAATTTTAAGGCCACGATTTCTTTCCCTACTCAAAAACCTCTATATATACAAATTGTCATGAAAATCGGCTGAGCAGGTTAGTAGTCTATTCGCTACATACAAACAAACAAACAAACAAACTTTTGCTTTTATATATATAGATATATAGACATATTATTAAAAACAAAACATGAAGGAAGTTGTAGAAGTGAAATCAGTTTTTTCTTTTTTCATTATTTATTTTTTTATCCGAGACGACAATATGCCTGGATTAACCCATGCTTAAGACTTAAGTTGCAATAGCTATTCTGAATAATAAAATTTGATACATTTTTACGAATAATTCTCTACATACCTCTTAATTGTAAACTATTTACTTAAAATCGGGAACAACATAAACAGTTCATAAATAAGAAAAAAACAACAAATAAAATGAAAATTTAAATAATTACTTGAGGAAGTATTTTTAATATTAGTGAGAACTAGGAAGAGTGTGGTAGGGTAGACTGTGTCAACTCTGGGATACCCGTATGACCGTAATATAAACATTTTATCATCCAGTTAATTACTTGTTGCAAAATTTCAAACATACAGCTTTCTTAGGTGTAGTGTAATGCTCATATAAAAGAAGGACTTGTATGGCGGCTACTCGAACCCTCTGCAGTAGACCAACCAAATTTTGCAGTAACTTTAGCCATTACACTAAACTACTTTTGGCAAAATTTCAGAAACGCAGCTGTAATAGGTACAAAATGCTCATAAAAAGAAGAAGTTTTATGGCAGCTACCCGAACCCATGAACCAAAATGGCTGGATTTAAATAGCGATGACGGCTGTTGCAAAAAAGTTTCAAGATTCTAGATCCTTTAGTTTTTGAGTTGCCTTGCGGACGGATGGACGGACGGACGGACATACATAGCTAAATCGATTGTTTTTTCTCTATAAGCGAGTTCTAAGACATTTGGTTAAACAATGTGAGTTTTGAAAAAGCACAAATTGCTGGCTCATAATTCGGTGGAGACATTAAGATTATTTTTTAAATCATAAGCCACCCGGGGACTTTCGTTTCTACGAACAAAACTTGCATGGAACTTTTGAGTCATGGAAGTGAGTTCAAAGTAGCAATGGATGCTATTGACATGAACCCTTCTAATATGTCACCGTTTTAAGGTCATTTCTAACTAGTTATCATCTTGTTTCCGTGGTTTGCTTTTTTTTAAATTCACGCACACAAAAATCATCTTTTTATCAACTCAGTATAAATTAAAAGCTGTACAATCTAGCCCACACAACATCACACAAGAAACTAAAAAGCTAATTGAAAATAAAAATTTCAAAAAATATTCCAAAGTAGCATTATACAGTGTACATTTGCGTAATTTTGCAATATTTGGTTTTCAAAGTGTTCAATATCCGAATAGTGTTATGATTATTGTGTGCATGTACAATTGACGCAATCATGCGATTCGAGTCAAAAACTGAATTCTTGCCAAAACAATTTCAAGGTTGATTCGATTTCAAGGTTTGGAGATCAGCCAAAATTTAATAAATAAATCTATTAGTCCAATATTATTTTTAAATATTGAAAAAGAAAACTCAAAAAATTTATTAATAACTATCTTTTAAAACTATAATATTTTTCATTAAATTTTAAGACTTTATTATTTTGCTTTCATTTATTGTTTTAAAATCTACATAAGACGAAACAACGGTATATTTTAAATTTAATATCGAATTCATATTACTATTTGATTTTATAATAACTGTTTTTCCTCAAAAGACATAATGAAAATTTTCATATAACTGTCAGTCACTGTCGTATTTTTATTTAAACCACAGAAAATTTAATATGAAAATAAAATAAAATATTTTTATAAATTGCGTTTTATAAACATATGTACATATATATATATTATATATATATATATATATATATTATCAAAAATTGTACTACCTGTTTCATGTACGTATGTTTCATGTTTAACGAATTTAGTTAAAAATTTATAAAAGAATTATTTTAAAAAGTAACAAAGATGAAATGTTTTCTGTAAACCATAAAAGAAATAAATGTCAAATTTATTTTTTATAAGGTTGATACCAATATTACCAATATTATTTGAAATTTTCTTTAACATATTCTTACACACATAAGTAAAAACGTTTAAAAATTACAAATTTTATTTATCATACAAATCTTTGGGTATTTATTCAAGATAAAGTAACTAGGAGGAGGGGCTAGATGTAACTTCAAGTGTATGGATCGGATCAGAATCGAAAAATAAACCGATTAAGCTATGTATGTCCGTCCTTCCGTCCGCACGATAACTTAAAAAAATAAGGAGCTAGAATTTTTCACAAATTCGTTTTTATGCAATAGCCGTCAACGCTATTGAAATCCAGCCATTTTGGTCGACGGGTTCGAATACCTGCCATACAACTTCTATAATTTATATGAGCATTATTCTACACCCAATGAAGCTGGGTGTATGAAATTTTGCCAAAAATAGTTTAGCGTAATGACCAAAATTTGTGCAAAATTTAGTTGGTCTACCGCACTGGGTTCGAGTAGCTGCCATACAACTCTTTCTTTTATATGCGCATTACAGTACACCTAAGAAAGCTGTATGTTTGAAATTTCGCCAAAAGTAATTAGCCAGAGTTGACACAGTCTCTACTACACTCTTCCTCTTTTTTTATTAGATATGATATGATCAGGAAACCCGTGGCTGTTTAATTGAAATTCCGCCACTTTAACTACTGAGCTATTTGTCAGATGATATTGGAGAGAATTTAAGCTGAATTTCAGAATACAAGTGAAAATCTTAATTTTATTGTTACAAAGTGCATTAGTTGTTCATATAATTAGTTTTATAATTATACATTACATTCTTAACTAGTTTCATAATCTTTCATTATTTTTTAAATTTATATTTGCTATAAATATAACAAAATAATTTAAACTGAAGTAAATCTTTAATTTTAACTAAATGTTGTTATTAACCTAAATATTGTTAATATAAAGATTATTGTTATGTTTTTTTATTTTCATTAAGAAAATTAATATTTATTAGATTATAGCTTTTGTATAGCTTAAGGGTACTCTGATTTATACAGAATCAGTAACATTATCTGAAAACTAATTGATTTTTATTTACAATATATACTTGTAGCTGGTATTGTTAAGAGTATTATTCTAATTTACTAATAGAAATTCATATTAAATAAAAATTACAATTTCTTATAAAACATTAAACTTCTGAATTTTGTAATAAATTATTTTTTGTTAATTATAATAACTTTTTGGATCACATGTATTATATTAGAAATGAAAAGATTTACATGAAATGAAATTTTCTTTAACAAGTTCAAAACAGTTTTTATTTAATTTATTTATACACGTATGACTTTAAGTCAAAAGGGTATAATAAATTTGCAATTTCGTTTGTGACGCAGAGAAGTAGGAAGTTTAGATATAGACGCTAAGGTATCGATCGGGTCAGAATTTAAAAGTAAATTGATCTAGCTATGTATGTCCATCTGTCTGTCTATCTGTCCGTCCGTCCAAAAAGTAAAGGAGCATAATTTAAAGGAGGAAATTTTTACAAATGCGTTTTTTGACAATAGCCGTCATGGCTATTGAAATGCAGTCAATTTCCTCCGCAAGTTTGAGTAGCTGCCATACAACTTCTTTTTAATTGAAAATAACTCTATACATGTTAAAGCTGGATATTTGAAATTTTTGCAAGAAGTAGTTTAGATATTTTGCAAAGTTTGTGTAAAATTTAGTTGGTCTACTTCAGTGGGTTCGAGTAGATGCCATACAACTTCATATTTTATATGAGCATTACTCTATGTCAATAGTAGTTAACTTTTAGGGCCAACGTCTGCATGAAATATTGCCGGTGTAGTTGAAAAGGTTCGAAGAGCTGCCATTCAACTTATATTTTCTTTTGTTCATAACTGAAAACCTAATATGTTGTCAAAATTTTGCCAAAATAAATTAACCAGATGATATAATGTCTATATTACGTTCATGTGGGTATCTCAGAGCTGACACAGTCTACTCTTCTATACCCCTCCTCGTTTTTTTTTAAAGTTAAAAAATTTTGACATAAAAAAAAATTTAAGTAAGAAATAAAAAAGCAATTCTTTAATTATATGAACAAGAGCTTACATGAAATTTCAAAATGTTACGGCCTTATTTTCAGGAAGCTGCCATACAAAGTTGTTAATTTGATAACTGTGAGTCTAATCAAGCTACGAGGTTAAAATTAAAACTGGGCAACCAAAGTAATAGGACAAGTTATTTGGTAAAGCTGGGCATAACTCAGACCAACTTTTATGGTAAGTCAAATTTTTTTTAACACTTTACTTTTTTATATTTTTTTTGTTATAGCAAATAGGTAAATAACGGTTTATTTTATTTTATAGATAGATCATAGTGGGTATGCAAGGGTATCTAAAAGTTGACAAGAGCAACTATAATCTTCCACGTTTTGTTAAGAAATATTGTAAGTTTACTTTAGAAAACAGACTTGTTTGTTCTACTACGATAACCAAATACAACTTTCTTTCCAAAAACATTTATGTATGGCACACTGCAGTTTCGTTCACGAAATAACGCATAACATAAATTTTGCTAGAATTCTGTGAAATTATTTTCCTTAAGATAAATAAAACAAAATGTATATTTATATCATTTAACTTTTTGAAAATTGCATTTTTTTTTTCTAATTCAATTTTAATTTTTATTTATATTTTCATATATTATTGTTAATTATATATATAATTGTATATATATATATATATATTACGTAATGTTAAACTTTAAATATATATAATTATTTTATTTAAACATTTTTAAATTTATATCAAATCATTTAAATTTCTAACATATGTTTTAAATATTATATTTAATTTAAATAAATTTTTATACGTACATTATAAATATGTTTTTTTTAATTACAAGCTGTTTTTTTTTTTTTTTTTAAAATAATATTAACATTTATTCTTATTTAACTAATTATTAAACTTACAATAAAAATTATTTAATTTTATTTTTCTTGATTTTATTATCATTAAATTTCTTTTGGCAAATTCTATACAATATTTTATTATATTTAATTTATATTCTTTTAATTTTTGTTTTTAAATAATGTTCTATTATTAATTTTATTTAATTTTACAATTTTATTTTTTTTTATATATTACAAATATAATATTTTTATGCATACAAATATTATTTTTAATTTTTCTAATAATTACTTAAAATTATTTATTAAAGGCTGTTTAATCAAATTGTAATCATTCAAAAAGGTAGTTATAATGGGTTTAGTGTCAAAATTTCATGGTTCCAAATCTCGTGTTTCAAAATCTCGTGTGTTAAAAACTCGCGTATTAAAATTTCGCGTTTCCCTCTTAATTTAGAATCTCACACATCCATAATCGAAAATATTCTGGAAAAAGAATACTAAAACCCTGAAACCAACTCTAAAATCGCTTCTAATTATATTTTTTTTTATATTTCAACTACAAAATTATAAAAAGCGCGAAATTTTCCATCACGAGATTCTGACACGCGAAATTTTGACACGCAAGAGTATGAAACGCGAGAATTATAAAAGCACAAGATTTTGATACACAAGATTTTCATTCGCGAGATTTCTATAGGCTTCTAGTTACAATTCAGGACAAAAGAACAAAAAAAAAAATGATTACTTTATAAATATGATTTAATTTATTTTTTAATTAATATATTAATTAATATATAATATACTATAAATAAATGATTGAATTAATCTACTTTTTAGAAAAAAAAAAACATTTTTTCATCACCATTTTATTTTGTGATTGTATTTGATTGTATATATATTTATATTATATAATTATAGTAAAGGATATGTAATCAAAAAATTTTAATCAATTACTTTTCATTTCAATTATATTTATTTTGTTATAAATTGATTACATTCCTTAAAATTGTTTTTTTCTTTTTTTTTTTTTTTTTTTTTTAAGTTTTATAAATATGTATGTATGTATGTATAATAGTTGTAATCAAAATATTAAAAGTGTAGTATTTTTCAAATAAGTATGTATGAATGTCGGTACAAAAATATCATATCTAAATTAAATTTTTAAGTAGAACTTCAATTATTTTAAACATGAAACTGCATTAAATATTGAATGTCAAACTTGTTTTGTCTTGTTTAAAATAAGCACGTAATTTATTTTTGTCTTTAATGATTGTATATTTCATTTTTAATTTTTATCTAAAAATTCTAAAGAAATTTGATTTTGCAGAATTATTAGATACCTATTTAATACTACAATTAAACTGAATGCTATATTTTATATAATGTACTATGTATGTATACTTTATTTAAATATGATAGCATTATTTTCATATACAAGAGTTTTATTATATTATATAATATGTTGAATATGAGCATGTGTTGTGTAGATTGTGTGTATTAATGTATGAGTTATTCATTGTGTAACTGACAGGTTATTGTCACCATATATTTTTTTTTTTTTATTACATATAGTTCTATAGCTATATTAATATTAAATCATATGTTTATTATAATTATATAATTGAAAGCATGATATTAAATTTTTTTTTTTAAGTATATTCTACGTATATGTGTCTAATATTATATTGTATAACTATATTACATATTCAGTGATTTACAGTAAAAAATAAATTTGGTTTAACAGTTATAATTTATAAACATTAAATAATGAATTAAAAACGGGTTTTTATTGGTTTTAGTTATTATTTATTAATTGCCAGACAGTTCTTATAGTTTTTATCCCCAGTCAGATGTACCTATTTTCAAATTTTGATATTGTAAAAATACGTCTGGCAAGAGGAATGATTGAAAACTATCTGTCTATTGGGGAAAAATAGTTACCCAAGCTATGTACATGTATAAAATACAACTTTTATACTATAACTTAAGTACAATTACAATTTATTAAAGTTTGCTACTTGTTATCTTCCAAAGCCACGATGACCTTAAACTACATACTAGTCAAAACGTTCGTAGAGTGTATTGGAAGTATGAGCTTAGAGACTTTTGGATTTTATATTATATAAAATAACTAAGCTCTGACAGTTATTCGGGCTCTTAGACTATATATAATTGTTTCTAATAATTTTTTTTGTTAATTTAAGATATATTATGCCATTTTTTTTTAAGAGCTAACTGTTCAACTGTTTGGTTAATAAGCAACAAGTAGCATTTGTAAATGTTGGAACAGGGGGTCATATTATATTCATGTTATTAGAATGAATCTAAATTAATTCCACATACCATTTAAGCATGGAATAGTACTACGTCTTATAACATGTAAAAATGTCTTAGATTTTCAATAGATACAATTCTATTTTTGTTTATATTGAAATATTTTGTATTTGAGTAATATGGTATTCTATTTCTGTGTTATATTATTCAATTAAATTATTTTTTTATATTTTGTATTTGATTATATTGATATATTAATGTATTTTTTATTAAAGATATATATAATAAATTTCACGTTTAATTTTTGACAATTCTATGATATTTGAAAAGTACAAATCAAGATCAGCACAGCTTTTATTAAACTGCGAGATAAAAAAGAATCATACACAGGATAGTTTGATCTCAATCTGATGGGTGCCGAATTATTATATTTTGAGAATAAGAAGACGGACGAACACATATAGTATACAATAATAATATAAAATAATGAGAACTACTTTCATACGAGTTTAAAAATATTCTGAGAACAAAAGCTGTTATCAATAATTTGAAATTTGATTAGCGGCTTTAACAAGAAATAGAGGAACCTGATTTTTTTTAATACTCATTGTAATATTTAAAGCTTTGAAAAATTAACATTTTTAGTAAAATTATGCATTTTCAAATTATTTTTTTCAACTGTAAAACACTGATTTATAATTTCATACATTATAATATTAATTTTCTTTATTTATTTTATCTTTTCATTTATATTTTATATTATTATACAAAGGACAAAATATTTCAGTCTTTTTTTTTTCTTTTATTAAAATTTTTCAGTTTTTCATCTTTTCAATTGTATCATTTCATCATGATCATTAGATAAATTTTGCATTATTATATATTTATAGATTACTAATGATGTCAAACATTCTTTATAAACTAACATTTCAATCATTAGAACCATTTTTAATAAAATTTTACTTCTTCTTATGCTTGTTAATAATTGTATTATTATTTTAATATTTATTATAATTTGTTTTATTACTATTTTTAAATACATTTTTAATTTAATTTGTTCAATTTGATTGTAATATTGTGTTAATTTAAAATAATTTTTTTTATTTTTCCAATAAAAAAAATCAAAAACAAAGTAATAGTAATAATAATAACAATAACAGCAATAAGAACAACAACTTTTATTAATACTTTTACTATTTTGATTATAATAATAACAACAATTACTACTTCCATTTCTACAATTACTACTACTACTACTACTACTAATACTACTACAATTACTAATGCTACTACGGTTAATATAAAAATTATAATATCTATAACTATAATTTTCAAAATTATAGTAACAAATATCATATGATTTGATTTTTGTTCTCATTTTAACTAATAATAATTCATCATTATTATCATCAACATCAATATTTTCATTATTAAAATCATTATTATCATCAATAAAATATTTAAGTGAAATCGCAATGGACCATGATACTATTTTTAAGAATAATATTATTATTTCTATAATAATTGAATATAATGATGATAATAATGATTGGTTTATTGATAATTTAACTTCTGTTACAGAGATTTTCATAACTAATAATTTTCGTAATATTATAAATGATATTGATTTAAATGATTGTAATTGTTGTTTTGATTTTTCTAATAGTACTTGAATAAATTCTTTTATTATCTCGTTGACATTGATATTGATAAATTTATTTAACTGAAGATTTGACCAATTTATTAATACAAAAGAATATAATATTGATAATGATGATAATACTGATAATAATGATATTGATAATATTGTTGATATCCTTAATAAAATTATCAATATAATATTTTTGATACTGTCATTATAACAAATACTAATGCCAATATCATAACAACTGATGTTACCTACTATTATACTCTTTAATATAGTATTATTATTATTATTATTATTAATTTTTTTTTTATATTGATTACTTTTACTTTTATTACTATTATGACTATTACAGTTACTTTTAAAGTCATTGCCATTTTCATTATATTTATTGATAAAATTGATACTGCTGCTATACAATGTTGTAGCTGTCAAAAAAAATAACAAAAATGATGAACAGCACTTAGAACATGATGATGCTGCTGATGTTGATCTGTCCGGTGATGCTGAAAAAATGTTTTAAAAAGAAAAAGAGAAAAGAAGAAAAAAAATTAAAGATAAAAATATGAAAATGTAGGAAAATAAGAGTTTTTTACAAGTATAAATATATATATATAATTTTTTTATAAAAATTTTATATTCTTTGTACATTTTTATATACCTTCTAATACTTCAAAATGACAACAATACTAAAGAATCATAAAATGAAAGAAAATTGCAAAAAAAACATCTTCAAGTTAAGAGAAAACTCGTAAGAAAATTGATTAATTGTCAATAAAAGATGTGAAATTCAAGGGGTTAAAAAAAAAAACAGAAAGATTTATAATAACTAATATTAGAAGAGAACAATTTAACTTTAGATTTAAAAAAATAATTGATATTTTAAAAGGCTAATGACTTTTATATTGTTTTGAAAAAATTGAAAAATGAAACTGAAAAACACCCATTAGTAATGAATAAACGAAGAAGAGTGTAGTAGAGTAGACTGTGTCAACTCTAGAATACTCGTATGACCGTAATATTGACATTATATCGTCCGGTTAATTACTTTTTAAAAATTACTTTTGGTAAAATTTTAAATACACAACTTATTAAGATTTTTTTTAAATTATATACAAAACCTCTTCAATATGCATGGAGCAATACTTATAAAAAAAAGTTGTATGTCACGTACTCGAACCCGTGTAGCAATGACGACTGTTGCATAAAAACGAATTTGTGAAAATTTCAAAATCCTAGCCCCTTTATATTGAGTTATCATAAACGCCCGTCTCTCCGATAGACGGATGGACACACATAGCTAAATCGATTTACTTTTTGATTCTGATCCGATCCAATTTCAAACAATATTCCATAATTATAATTTCCATCAATGTATAATTTTTTATAATAAATAAAGAGGTATTTTCGTAATTGACCTCTTACAGGTGTTAAACGGCGTTTTGCTTAAGATCGCCCTCATTTCACATCTTTCAGATCTTAAATATTACTGGTCAAGAACTTTGAGTTTTGTATAACTGTAAATTAAAGTACCATATGGCAACCCTATACATTTTTGCTGTATATATTTACAAAGTCATAATAAAAGCTATCTTTTGGCGTTTGCAAATTAATAATATATCTTAAAGAAACTTTTGTTATAACATTTTAAATTTAGGGCTTTTCCTAAATTTTCAGGTGAATTCATTTAAAAGTTCTTACGAATAGAAGAAAAAAAAACCCAATTATTTAGGAAATAATATAAGAAAAGACAAATGGAGTGACTCTAGACATCAGAAGCTCGCGCCGGAAATAAAATTGTTGAATATTTCAAACCAAGAGTAATGGCCTTTAAAGAACTAGTACTGGAAAGTTAATAAGTTAAATAGAATCCAGTAAAATAATTATAATATTTTCATACTAATAAAGGCATTTAACTTCAATAAACATAAATAAAACGAGGAAGAGTGTAGTAGAGTAGACTGTGTCAGCTCTGGGATACCCGTATGACCGTAACATATACATTATATCATCCGGTTAATTACTTTTGGCAAAATTTCAAACATTCAGCTTTATTAAGTGTAGTGGAATACCCATTAAAAAAAGGAGTTGTATGGCAGCTACTCGAACCCTCTACAGTAGACCAACCAAATTTTGCATTCACTTTGGCCATTACACTAAACTATTTTTGGCAAAATTTCAGAGCCCAAATTCATTAGGTGTAGTGTAATGTTCATATAAAAGAAGGAGTTGTATGGCAGCTACTCGAACCCTCTGCAGTAGACCAACCAAATTTTGCAGAAACTTTGGCCATTACACTAAACTATTTTTAGCAAAATTTCAGACACCCAGCTTCAATAGGTATAGAGTAATGCTCATATAAAGTAAGAAGTTGTATAGCAGCTACTCGAACCCACTGCAGTAAATCAACCAAATTTTGCAGAAACTTTGGCCATAAAACTAAACTACTTTTGGTAAAATTTTAGACACGTAGCTGTAACAGGTACAGAGTAATGCTCATATTAAAAAATAAGTTGTATGGCAGTTACCCGAACCCATGGACCAAAATGGCTGGACTTAAATAGCGATGACGGCTATTGCAAAAAAAAAGAATTTGCGCAAATTTTAAGGTCCTAGCTGCTTTAGTTTTTGAGTTATCGGTGACGGACGGACGGACATACATAGCTAAATCGATTTATTTTTAATAGCTACTTCCCCTCCTTCTCTGCGTCACACACAACATTAAAATCTGTTAATGTTTCTTGTAAAGTATATCTTATATGGGAACTCCACCGATCCCATAATCCAATTTGGTCCAGACACGCCTTAACATTCTTTCTTTCGGCAAAGAAAGCATTAATTTCAAATATCATTAAAATCAGTTGAGATTTTGACGAATTTTTAGAACTTAACATTCCCAAAACTCCTAAATCAAAACCTAATGATACCAGAGCTTATATTTTCCAAATTCGAACTTATTGTGACAGTTAGAACTCGAGATATCTCGAAAAGTCCGGTATTTTCTGAGGGAGTTTCCCAATTCCGGGTTCGATTTTGTCCATCTGCGAACTTACGCTTATTATTGAGACAAAGAAAAAATTCATACCACATTTCATCAAAATCGCTTAAAACCTATGCGAATTATCGTGTTTACAAACACATATACATACACACATGCACGCACACACATACACACAAAAAAATTTTCAACAAAATGGAACAACTTAAGTTGAAACTTATAACCTTTTCTTCTAAAGTATTGATACAGGAAAAAAGCTAGAAGTTCAGAATAATTTTATCAGCAAACCGATTTAATATTGGATTTTAGGATATCAATATTATAGTATGAGATTCCTTGAGTATATCAGAGCTAATCGTTTTTTTTTTTTAAATTCCCTCTTAATTCTTATAAAAGTAATCTCAACTACATTAACAACTACATTAATGTTATAAAAAACCAAATTCAAATTAAATTGATTCTAATTAAAATTCCGAAATATTCTAATAATGCATAATTTCAAACAATCAAAAAAACGGAAGATCATATAAATTACAAAAAATTATCTAATTAACAACAAAATAGTATTTTCCTAATTGAAAAATTTTACATTTAAATTTCCGTTTAAATCTCAATGGAAATTCATTATATCCTTTCCGTTATAATTTCAATTGAAATAATATTAACTTAAAACAAGCTTGTACAGAATAAAATGAAGAGCGAATGAAAAAAAAATGAGAAAAAGATAAAAAGAGAAAGAAAATGAAAGAAAACTCTAAGGATTAAAACATAATTTTTTTTTTTTGATATTCTCTAAATGTTTTTCTCTTTCTACACATTCCAAGCATGTTAAAAAATTTTTTTACTCTAATTTTTTTTTTTTTTTTTTTATTTTTGTTTTTTTTTTTTTAAATCCTAATTACTCATTCACTTTTTACTATGAAGGCATTTTGTATGTGCAATAAAATTTCCCAAGATGAAAGACAAATGATGGGTTGTATGTTAACGACAGAAAATTAGCGACAAAAACAATTTCTTTTTTTTTTTTTTATTCCTTAGAACTTTTTATTTTTTTTTTGGTGTTATTTTTATACTGTAAAAAAAAAAAAAAAAAAAAAAAAAATCCATAAAGAATTTTCCCAAAAGTAGTTATTTGTATGTTGTTTAAGTGCCATGATAAAAGTTACTTTAGTAATGTTGGTAAAAGTAAAAATAAAATAAAAAGAAATATAGTTTGTTAGAGTAGGAAAGCAATAGAAATAATCTGTAAATAAAAAGAAAAAAAAAAAAAACAACTATTAAATATTACTCATATCACAATCAAACATACTCTTATACAATATGTATGTATATAATGTAATATTTAATGACTACACATTCTTATAATCTAGGATTTATAATAATACACGATGCTCATGAATTGGGGTTACCATATTGTTACATAAGAAAAAAGGTTGTCATTGCCTATAGACATTGTATACATTTGTTTTAGAGTAGTGACATATATTTTAAGTTTACAAGCTCTTCTTGGTGATAAAGGAATTGATCATTACTTTAAAACTACCTTTCACTCATTATGTTTTCAAACTTCATTAAGAGCTAAATTGTGTGAGAGCAATAAAATTCTGTTATAAAAAAAAATTGATTTTGACAGATTAGGGATGGTTCTGTTTAATAAATGTAGCCAAGCATTTAAGTAGAGTAAGAAGTTCGTTTTTTTTTTTTTTTTTAAAAAATAAAGACACACTTCAGAGCTCGCCTTTACCATTCAACATAAAGCGACCTGAAAAGTATATAGTGATTTTTTTTAATTTTGCTTTAAATACTTTAGTATAATAAGTATTTCCAAGCAATTTTATTAACTTTTTATTAATTTTATATATAGGATTACATTTTATTGTGTTATTGCACAAAAAGTTATAAAGAAATGCTTGCATTCTTTTATGAGAAGTAAACTACTTTCAACAACTCCCAGCTACAACAGCTCTTGCAAAAGAGTAGATGAAAGTAATAGATAATCATAAATTTTCCGGCAGATGGCTTTTATTCAAATTTTTCATAATAGATGGACTTTCATTTGAACATAGCCTATAGTTAAATCATATTTTTTATTAGATAACCAATAAGCACTTTCTTTTTCCATTTTAAAAAATATTATTTATGTATATCATCAACAAACCTTAGTTTTTTCACTTTATTTTCAACATCTATATACATTAAAAATTATTTGACAGATAATTTTATAATTTTAAAAGTATGTTATGTTTGACAATTAATCTGAAAATTATCCAATTTACAAACTACTCCTATCTACACTTCACCTATTATTTTTGTTAAAAGGAAAGCATGCAGCATTCCACATATATTTTTTTTTTGAACTTTTATTAAAGATCATTAGGTTACCTTTTTTTCGGGATTAATAAGGAATTTTTTACGAATACACGTTAAAAAAAAAAAAAAAATTTAAGACAGAGTAAGAAAATAAAAATTATTCTGTAAATGTCAATTAACGGAAGAATTTTAATTTAAATCTTTAAGATAAGATGAAATATCTACATATACGTCATTTCTACAAATATTTAACAATTTTATATTTGCATCTATTTTAAGACAAAATTATCTTATTCAAGGTGTTCTTATAAAAGATTCGTTTAGGTAAACACGATTTAAGGAGTTTATGGTAATTAAAAATGAATTATTGTAATAATTTAAAAATATTTTTAAAAATTGATAAAACTTAATAGTAATATATATAGGTTCATATTATTTATACAGATCTCAAAGATAATAATTTTTTTTTTGTATTGCGAAATATTCTACTGTTATAGGCTATAAGCCTTTCTATATATCTGTGCATGTTGAAACTGGTGGGAAATATTAAATTCTTATTATTAGAACTGATCTAAGTGAATTCCACATACAAATTAAACATGAGATAGTAGCCTTATAAAATAAACACCTTAGACTTTCAATAAATGCAATCCATTTCTGTTATATATTGTAAGAATTTCAGATTTGAATTATAAGATATTTGTATATCTGCGGGTTATATTATTCAAATTAAATTATTTGTTTATATTTTGTATTTATTTCTATTTTTATGCAATTTATTTGAATCTAATCGCAAATGGTAGCTGAGTCAATTTCGAAAGCCAGATCAAAGATTTTTTTTTAAATTAAAGGGTAATTTAACCGGGAATCGAACGGGGGCCTTTCGAATGAAAGGTCGGCATTTTAACCAATGTGACACCCAGCCGTTTTATATTTAGATAATTCACTGCAGAAGTGCAATCTACTGTATTACTCTTTCGTGGAGTCTTCTGCATTTATATCACAGAATATAAAAAGAGAAATGTGAATATCCCTGCTTAAAATAGATTTCCTCAGACTATAAGTCTATAACTGAATATGAAATCCTGCATTAAATACATAATTGTTTAAATAGATTTAAATTAATTTAATTTAATTAAATTCTATTTTATCTTTTGTTTAAGAATTGGACTTGAAATAAAGATGTTAGTCTGTACTATTTCATTAAAAAGGTCAATTGGTTGATACCTACTGCTAAATTTATTAATTTTAAGCAAATTGCTGAATAACATTCAAGTCTGATTATATTTGTTGCAAAATGTAATGCACAGGATTAGGGTTAGACATATCTAAATAATTATTTTCATAACTTTTATTACCTGTACCTCAACTTCCATTACCTGTACCTCAACTTCCATTAAACTCAGTCTCTTAAGCAAGTTAAAAACCATTTCCAAATGATTGATGAAGAATATTTAAAATAAAGTTAATTAGTTCTACTTATAATATATTTGATTCCAGCTTCTCAATATGAATACTTATTTACAAATAAATTCTAAAAGTACCTGAATAATTTTATTCTCATATAAAGGTATTCAAAGTCTTACATTTTACCTTAGTAAATTTTATTATTATATTTTCCTTTTTTTTGTAATTCTAGTGTTTTATTAATTTATAATGTTTTCCGGTTTCCTGCCACTATTTACTATTTTGTTAAAGAATGTTATAAAATTATATTTACAAGAATCATAAGGAAACTAATTTTTCATAAAATTAAGTAATAATTAAAAACAAGTGTGGAAAAAGAAAATAAGAAATGACAAAAGGAAGAGGAGGATATGTTACAAATACAACACGAGTTATTTTTAATATTAGTTTGTCTTAAATTTATCTCTTCCATATTTTCACACTCTTTTTACACTCAGTGAATTTTCTGTAGATTCATTTGTTAAAGGGAAATAATATATTTATTAAAAATTTAATTTATATTGTATATAGGTTTCAGTGATATATACAACTGCAGGTAATAGATTCGGTTTTCACCATCGTCCAAAATCCGAAATTCCCAAATCACTACCAGACAATCCCAAAGTTATCATATTCCCTATAAAAAACTGTACATTTGTATCACAGGTTTCTTAAAAAAAAATGTTGTTTATGTGCGGTATAGTTGCACACTACTCAAAAAAACACCATACAATTTCAATGGGCGGCTTTCGAGCGTTCCATTCTCTCGTAAAAAAAAAGACGAACAAGGAAATATTACCGACTATTTGGAAGCAATGTACTTTGCGAAGTTGAAGTTCTCGAGTATCAGACCGAGTCTGTGCAATATTTTGTTTTGGTCGGATCCTCTTTATCTTGTGCCGTTCTAAAGTAAATAATAATATTTGAAAAGAGATCTAAATTATTAGACGAATTATAATTAGTGAAAAAATCTGCAATTCGGCAAAAATCAAGTTATAAAGCAATTTTTCAAATTAGAAAAAAATTCCGGGAAATTGCGCTTTCAAACTTTTCTTTAAATCAAAAGATAAGTAAGTAATTGACTTGGATAACCTGTACCAAATTTATCTCAACACTGCCACCAACATTAGTACTTATATAATCTTAATTACAAAGTACAGTTGGGAAAAAATTCGGTTAATAGTAAAGAAACTTCAAAAATGTAAAATGTTTAAAAACGTCAAAACTGTTTCCGAAAGCTCGAGTTATCTGCCCTTAATAGTACTTGAGATTTTCTAACCTAACCTTGTGTGTTCAATAAAAGATGGTAGGTTCTTAGATAAATTTTGTTTATTTTAGAAGCTATACGCGCCTCTTGATGACATCAAACTATCTTCCTTAAAAAAAAGATATAACAATCATATCTGACGTGAGCTCTAGTTGTTATAAAGTGATTTTAGAAGCATATTCCTGTTGGTCTCCACTAAAACCGACTTCTAACTCTTATAGTTTATCCCAACTTCAGATAATTAAATTAATTAAAAACTTTCACTTTCAATTATTAATCAAAATTTAGTAATTAAATAATAATTATAATTTTATTTTTTTTGAATTTTTATAATATTTATAATGATTATCCTGTAGAATTTTTACTTGATGTACTGTTATGATTTGTATTTAGTAAAATGGTGTTAATATTCGCGCACAAAAAATTTGTTTTTCTTCTTTTAATTCTTTTATATATATATATATATCTTCCATTTTATATACATGTATATACATATATATATACGGTGTTGTTTTCTATGTTTAACTCCAGGAAAAATGTAATTCTTTAAACATGAAAATTCCCATCAGTATTTTCTTATAACATAAAAAAAAAAGCAAAAAACAAAAAACAGAATAACTCTTTATACCTATGATAATACGTACAACGTTTTTATATTTTTATTTTTTTTTTTTTTTTTTTTTATTATTTTCCACGCTTGGCATGTTGCTGATGATGTTAAATATTTAATTTTTGCGGCGTGATAATCTTTGTACTACTATACTTTTTAGTATATTTCCAAAAAAATTTTGAAAAAAAAAATGGGATTATATAGTTTTACACTGTCCATCCGTCCGTCTGTATGTTTATAAAACTTTTACACGGTTTAATGAAGAGAGAAGAAATTTTAACAATGGGTAGGTATTGCAAAGAAACTAATTTAATGGAAGAATTTTTTTTCTGTAGCCACACCCGTTACAAAGCTACAACTACTCCCTCTGCCTCTCTAATTTGAGAAAATGCCCTAAATTTAAATAGTCATTACAATTGTTTCTCAATTTAAATCCTTGATCCCTATATTTGCCAAACGGTTTTGAGTTAGGAACTTAAAATTTTAAGAGAACTTAAATCTTAAAAAATTAGTCTTTTATGAAAACATTTTAGTCAAGCTCCTCGTTTAACACCAGTAAGGGGATAATAATTGAAATTTCTAATTTTAAAGACCTATAACTTGAATATTTGTCTAAATTTTTTCTGATTTAATATGCCAAAAATATGACAAACTCTGAAGCAACTTTTAAAACCCAAAGGTCCTCCAAAGATTGGGGTTCGGCATACGATTAACAGCCCTATCCAGTAAAACACTTTGTTATGAAACCAAAATCGAAGCCTCGGATACAAATGGAAACGCCGCACCAACCCGAGCAACGGAAAATTTATATTAATTTTGAAGGAGGCCAACGTTTGACATCGCACTGAAGTGCCACAGAAGAGAAGAAGAAGAAGCATGTGTTTAACAGTTAAAGTTATAAAAAATTATAATGAAATTTTTTCCAATGCACTTCTATTGATTTATTACCTTCGAATTCATTATGGAACATTGTGTAATTTTGAAAATGTCCTTTTTTAAAAACTTTAGATTTTTTTCTTTTTTTTTTTTATTAAAGAGTTCTCTTTTTTTTTGTTGTTCTTTTCTTGTATTCTAGAATTATGATTATGATGATTACAATGATAATGATTATAATGATTATTATAAAATTATTATTATTATTATTATGACAACAGCATACCGTCATCATTACAAGTTTCAATGTTTTTTTTCTTTTTTATTTAAATATAAATATAGATATTATATTATATTACATAATATATAAATATATATATATATATAATACATAATATGAAAATTTATATTTGTTTATAGATGTGTATACATTATTATTGTCATTAACATCAAAAAGTATAGCAAAGAATAAAAATTATTTTCTTACATCATCCCAAGAACATACTCGTACATATATAAAGTTCAAAATTATAATACATACATATGTTATATATAAATAAGTATACATATGTATTTTTAAATATTATTTCATTCAAAAGAAAGTTTTATTTTATAAAGGATCAAATATCCTTTTATTAAATATATGTCATTCTTAAATCTTAAATACATAAGTACATATACATTATTATATACGTACACTCTGTACAATATATGTTATGATCAAATACCGAATACGCAAGTAACTAATGTAATAAAAGTAAACGCTTTATACTAAAATGCGCATCTGATTTTATTAAAATTTTGTAGAAAAATTCAGATTTCAAACAAATATGTTAAAAAATACCCTATTTCCGATGACGTCATTAGTAGGAAGTCAAATAACCCTTCAAAGTTCAATTTTATATTTTTTGTTTGTGTTTTAAAGCTTCAAAATGTTAACGCTTTATTTGCGCGGAGCTGCCATACAAATTGGAATCCTCCAAACAAATGTTCGGAACTAATTGCACTATGAAGTTTATACTGAAATTAGGCAAGTAAAGTTATATTTTTTCAAATTATGAGATATCTCGGAATAAATAAATATATCTATATAATCTATATATATAAAAGTGAAAGTTTGTTTGTTTGTTTGTATGTATGTTAAACTTCTGTATATAGGGCTTTTTAAGTAAAAAAAGAAATCGTCAGCTAAAAATTTTGCTCTAACGGACTGTCAAGTTGGGGCTGTAGTGCAAGTATTTAAACTTTTTTGTTTTAAAATGAAAACGGTTTGACCAATTGACTTCAAATTTTGTATACGTGATGCTTGCTTCCTTAAGAATTGAATTGACGCTATTAACAGTTTTAGAATTTGTTAACCCATGCCGACCCGACGGTTAGTCAAAAAAAATTTTGGAAGCAAATAAAGTCCAATTTTGCGAAATACTACTTTGGTTAAAAGAAAGCCTACAAAAAAAAAATTTTGATGATCTCCGTTACCCCATTGAGGTTTAATCGATTTTCCTCAAATTTTGTTTATGTGTTCCGTTTTGAGAATGGAGTTGAGTCTGTTAACACGTTTGGTGTTTGGTAACACATGGCGGTCCTACGATTGGCCAAAAAAAACTTTTTGGAAGTAAATTACGTCTAATTTTGGAAAGTAGTTAGTACTCCTTTGAATTCCAGAAAGTTTCAAAAATTACTAGAATAATCCTAGAAAAATCGTTTTAAAAAAATTTCTTTTATGCATTTTAAAATTAACATTTACACCATGTGTAATTTTTATGTTAACTTTTTGCAGTAACATCAACTTCGACCAAACCTCCATTGAGAGGCGCAGCAACTCGCACCGGGTATTAGCTAGTACATATATAAAAACAGAGTACATATCTCTGAAACTAACAAGGCTAGAAAGTTGAATATTAAAATTAATATGATAAGCATTTTTTCTAAGTTTTGGAAATTTTTGAATCATGTTATTGGAAATCTTTAATGTACAGTCTTCAACTCGAATGCCGTGTATCTTAATCAGGCTATGATAAGTTATAATAGGATAATTTTTAGATTCTTATTCAAGATCGATGACGTACTAGTTAGGGCGCCTACCTTTCAATCGACTAACTCGAATATAATAATTTAGTAATAAAAATGTTTAGGAGTTTATTAGCTACTTAACAAATAAAAACTCGAATTTAATCTAACACAAAAATTTGAGCTTAAATCTTCCTTAAATATTTTCAATATATATTTTTCAACTCTATTTTAATGATTTTTGATCTATACCTCAACAGATCTATAAATATTTATAGATGTATAAGAAAAAAACGAATTTTTTTTTATATATATGTCATCATCAAATCTGAACTAGATTTAACAAATTCATCTTAAGATATCTAAAAGCCTTTTGATTTGTTTTTAATTTTTTATAGCTTTCCTTTTATTTTTTTCTTATATCATAAACCCATAATTTTGGATCTATCCACTGTTCAAAAATAAACCTTTATAATAATTTTTTAAAAAATGAATAAAGAACCAATGCACTTCCAAATTTATAAAAATTTATGAAGTAAAAGTCAAAGAAGAATAAGGTTTTTTTCGAGTATCATATAAAATAAATTTTAGTACTAAACGGAAACACTTATAATTTGGAATAAACTCAATTATTTTACTTGAAGAAAATTTTAGACTATTCTTTTGTTATTATTATCAAACTGAAGTTATAGATAAGCTGAAATAGTTTAAGCTATATTAAGCTAAAAGTAGGAGTGTAATTTCGAATTCCTCACAAGCCCTAATTTTTTAATTTAAAATGAAATTACTGAAAATGTAATTTTACTTTAAAAATCCCTCTTTGTTATCAAATCTTCTATAAATACAAAAGCAAATGTTTGTTTTTTGCTTGTAGTTCAAGCACACCTTAGCTGCTCAGCTCAGCTGCTCAGCCCAGCATGAAAAATTTGTATTTGTAACGAGGAGTCTTTCTAGGTTAACTAACTTGCTCTAATGAACCACCAAGTTCAGGCTGTGATGCAAGTATCTAAACTTTTTTGTTCTAAAATAAAAATGGTTTAATGGATTGACTTCAAATTTGGTTAACATGTTGTAGTTTGATAATGGAATTGACTCTTTTATTGGAATATGTTAACCCATTTCGGCACGACAATTTATTTAAAAAAAATTTTTGGAAGCGAATTATGTCCAATTTTGCGAAGTATGGTTTTGACCACAAAAAATTAAGTTTCAACAAAAATTTTTGGAGAGTTGTCTTAACCTATTGCGGCCCAATTTACCATGTTTAATTTTTGCGTAGAGTTTTCTCAAAAGCAACAACTTTATTTAAAAAGCCATTGAAAAGGGCAGCAGCGAGCACCTAATGTTAGGTGGAATAGAAAAAATATATTTTTCAAAATCTTTTCTAACCTATTTAATTTTCTTTTTTTCAAACACCTATTTTGATTAATTTGATTAACTTGTTTTCGAATCCAAATAGTCTAAACATTAAAGCGAATTTGTTTGAAAACGTCTTTTATGATCCCAGTTAGCACAAATGCTATAGAAGACTCTAATGGAACTTTTGGAAATTTAAGTAGTAAGCCTGGACTTTAGAAATATACTTATTCAATTTAAAATACATATCTTTGTTCTTGATGGAATAATATCATTAGAAATAAGTATTAAAAGTATGATAAAATACTTTAATTGTGTTAGCGTTAACACAAAACGAAATAAAATTAAAAAGAAAGTTTGTAAGATACAAACATAATCTAGTTTTGGTTCCTTCCAAGAAAAATCTAACTTTTTCTCAATCTAATGTTATGGATTTTATAACACAGATATTGAGGGTGACAAAACAAAAATCAGAAAATAATTTGTCATACCACAAAATAATTAATACAGTTTTATTTTACTTATTTTAAATTTGTCAATTTGTATTTCTATACAAACGATTGGAAATTATTACGAATTTCCAAACGACGCCGTTTTACCAATAAAAAAACAAAAAAAAAATTTATCGATAATGTTTTAAATTTTTATACCCGTATGACTATATAGTCAAAGGGTATAATAAATTTGCCATTACGTTTGTGACGCAGAGAAGGAGGGGGGGTAGATATAACTCAAGTGTATGGATCGGATCAGAATCGAAAAAAAAATTGATTTAGCTATGTATGTCCGTCCGTCCGTCCGTCTGTCCGTCTGTCCGTCTGTCCGTCCGTCCGTCCGTCCGTCCGTCCGCACGATAACTCAAAAACTAAAGGAGCTAGGATCTTGAAATTTTCGCAAATTCGTTTTTTTGCAATAGCCGCCATCGCTATTTAAATCCAGCCATTTTGGTCCATGGGTTCGGGTGGCTGCCATACAACTTCTTTTTTTATATGAGTATTTCTCTGTACCTATTACAGCTACGTGTCTGAAATTTTGGCAAAAGTAGTTTAGTTTTATGGCCAAAGTTTCTCCAAAATTTGGTTGGTCTGTTGCAGTGAGTTCGAGTAGCTGCCATACAACTCCTTCTTTTATATGAGCATTACTCTATACCTGTTAAAGCTGGGTGTCTGATATTTTGCCAAAAATAGTTTAGTGTAATGGCCAAAGTTACTGCAAAATTAGGTTAGTCTACTGCAAAGGGTTCGAGTAGCTGCCATACAACTTCTTATTTTATATGAGCATTACTCTATACCTATTAAAGCTGGGTGTCTGAAATTTTGCCAAAAATAGTTTAGTTTAATGGCCAAAGTTACTGCAAAATTTGGTTGGTCTACTGCAAAGGGTTCGAGTAGCTGCCATACAACTCCTTCTTTTATATGAGCATTATATTTCACCTAATAAAGCTGGTATGTTTGAAATTTTGCCAAAAGTAATTAATGTTTGTAATAATAATGATATAATGTTTATATAACGGTCATACGGGTATCCCAGAGTTGACACAGTCTACTCTACTACACTCTTCCTCGTTATATTTTATACAGTCACTCCCATCTAATATTTTTCATAGTATTCCTCTATATGTAAATAAATTTTTATTCCTTTTGGCAAAAAATCTTCCCCTTCTGCTTGGCTAAACTTGATGTGTCAAGCTTAGTGCCATTTCCATTATGCATTCACTTTTTCTTAGTATATTGTCGTTCTGTACTTCTTAATCTGTTTGAAAAGAATGTTCGGTAATTTTCGGATATTAATTAGTTGCTATTTATTTTGTAACCATGGTTCGCTGACATAATGTCAGTGTATGGATTTGACATATGAATTGAATATTATTAACAGAATTCATCTTAATATTTGTAAACCTCATGTCTAGCAAATGAGGTGTAACAAATGCATTGAATTAAATTAGCAGGCCACAAAATATTTTATTTATTTGTAATAAAAAAAAAAAAAAAATTTTTTTATGAACTGAAAATTATTTATTAGTTTATGAATTAGTTCATTTCAGTTTTAAAAATCACAAAAGATTTTCTGGAAATTTTAAATAAATAATAAAACATTTTGGTAATAAAAATCGAGACTATGCTTTTATTCCTGTTGTAAGTCTTCATTAATTTCAATGAAATTAACTGAGCTAATGGTACAGGCCTAATGTACGCTTTGTTGCATTGCTTCCTTTGCTTTTAAAAGCAAATAAATCAAGCAATGTAACGAAAGTAATTTCAAAGTTTCCCTCATATCTCCATCTTTCCTAATAATTCCTTTTAATTATTATACCCTACACCTATAGAATAGGTAAAGGGGTATATTAACTTTGGTATGGTGTTTGTAACCACCTAAAGGAAGCGAGCTAGATATGGAAAAGTATATATTTTTGTGATCAGCGTGACCGCCTTAGTCGATATAGCCATGTCCGTCCGTCCGTCCGTAGGCACGATAACTCAAAAAATAATGGAGCTATCTTGATGAAATTTTAACTGTAGGTTACTAGGACTGAAAGTACGGCGGGGATTGCATATGGGCGAAATCGGCCCATGGGTTCGGATTCTGGACCTTTTAATCGGTTTCAGGGCTAACGAACAAATATAAAAAATCACGATAACTCAACAACTAAGGACGCTATCTTCATCAAATTTGTGCTGTAGGTTACTAGTAGTGAAAATACTTCGGGAATTGCGTAAGGTCGGGATTGGGCCATGGGTTCCGAACCTAGAACTTTTTGATCGAATTTAGGCCAAACGAGCATAATTCCGAAACCAATGAAGATAGAACCTCCAAATTTAGTATCAGGGTGTCCCTTCCTATTTCCTAAGTGTCTTGTGAATTTGGGTCCCATTGGAGTAGTGGGTCGGGGACCAGCCACACATTTCCGAAGACCTTAAAGCATATCTTTAAAATTAATAAAGATAACAACTTTAAAAAATGTAGAAGCTTCCAATTTGCCTCAAGGGTGTTCTTTACTATCTTTTGCGTGTTCCCCTAATTTGGGATCAATTGGAGTGGTGGTTCTGTACCCCTCTCAGACCTCCCAAGTTTTAAAGGCTTATAATCGAAATTACTAAAAATAGTTACTTAAAATTAGGATAGACCGTTCAAATTGTGTACAAGGGTTAACTAGTACTATAAGTACAGCGTGGACTATATAAGGGCGAAATCAGCCCAATGGTTCGGATTCCGGACCTTTTAATCGATGTCAGGGCTAAGGAACATATATAAAAAATCACGATAACTCAACAACTAATGAGGCTATCTTCATGAAATTTGTGCTGTAGGTTATTGGCAGCGAAACTACGGCGGTGATTACGTACGGTGAGGATTGGACAATGGGTTCGGAACTTAGAACTTTTTGATCGAATTTAGGCCAAACGAGCATAATTCCGAAACCAATGAAGATAGAACCTCCAAATTTGGTATCAGGGTGTCCCTTCCTATTTCGTAAATGTCTTTGAAATTCGGGCCCCATTGGAGTAGTGGATCGGGGACCAGCCACTCAGTTCTTAGGCCCTTAAAGCATATTTTCAAAATTAATAAAGATAGTTA
Source organism: Dolichopus griseipennis (assembly GCA_963082915.1). Taxonomy (NCBI): domain Eukaryota; kingdom Metazoa; phylum Arthropoda; class Insecta; order Diptera; family Dolichopodidae; genus Dolichopus; species Dolichopus griseipennis. Next base: position 69,693,458 of record OY720444.1, on the reverse strand, counting down.
CTTGAAACAAATGTAGAAGCTTCCAATTTGCCACAAGGGTGTTCTTTACTATTTCTTGCGTGCCCCCCTAATTTGGGATCAATTGGAGTGGTGGTTCAGAACCTCTCTTAGACCCCCCAATGTGTAAAAGCTTATCATCGAAATTAATAAAACTAGTAACTTAAAATTAAAATAGAGCGTTCCAATTGTGTACAAGGGTTAACTAGTATTGAAAGTATGACGGGACTGCATATGGGCGAAATCGTACCATAATTTCGGGTCCTGGAACCCTTGAAAAGTTCAAGAACTAACAAACATATATCTTAAAAACACCATAACTCAAAAAATAATGCCGGTATTTAGATGAAATTTAACAGTAGGTTACTAGTAATGAAAGTACCATGGGAATTGGTTGTGGTCGAGTTTAATTTCGAAGCCAAAGAATACATTTCCTATGTCCTATGTGTCTCCGAAAACTAGACTTAATTGTAGTGGTTCAGCTATGTTCAAAGGTACTTGCTGCATTTATGTAAAATTTATTTTTATATTTAAATGAATTATATGAAAAGGTGTAAATTTTTCATTGTATTTTAGAAATACATTTATTGCATATTTTGCGTTTATAAGTTTTTCTATTAGGTATATAAACTAACTATTTAAAATAATTGCAATTTTTAAAAATTTGGATTATTAAATATATTATGCTTTGATTATCTTTTTATCACAAAATTTAATACTTAGAATTTTTTCATTTTGTAATTGAATTGGAATAAATATATTTTCATTTATTTCAAGTTTGTTTGTTTTTTAATATTTTTAAATAGATAAATTAGTAAGAATTTGTAGTATTTTTTAATAGATAGGGTAATTAGAAAATGTTTTTAGTATTATACAGTTAATTTGGCTAGCTATGTCTTACGATCAAATTAATAACAGCTTCTATGGTATTAAAATGACTTATGGATATGTCCTTAAATTTGAACCAAATAGGTGTAGGGTATTTCTAAGTCGGTTGCACCTACTGACTGTTTCTTTACTTGTTTTTATTTTCTATTTAAGAAAAGTTGAAAATGGAAAAAAAAGTGTTGTAGAGGTTAGCGAAGTGGCTTCGGTTGTACAAAACCTGAGTTCGATGCACCATAGAAGTCAAACGAAATATATTTTCTTTTAATTTAATTAGGTATAATAAAAAAAATTCCAAATAAAATTTATAATTGATAATGCAAAACTCAATTCAAAAATTCACATTTATTTAATACAATTTTACGTACAAATAATAGATACAATATTTAGCATGTTGAGTAGGTACATTATAGAATGTTGGCAACAAACAAGTATTTCCATTTGAATCTAAACAAAGGTTGTGTGTAAATATAGCAACATTTTTAAAAAATTTTTTTAAGAATTGGATCATTATTAAAACAAAATTAATCTATAAAAAATTTCTTTTATTAACAAACAAATTTATCGAATTTAATTTTAAAAATTTTAATTGAAATTTAAAACAAATTCCATCAAGAAATAACGATCCCAACATTTTATCAAATTCAAAACATAAAGGTAGACTACATAGCTTATTCATCTTCAAATTTTTAAGATACAACAACAAATTATATAAGTCATTTGTTTTTTTTTTTGTGTATATATTACTAGAATCGAAGCATAATCTGCGTAATACAAAATGTAACGATTGCGATTTTATTTAAGAATATGGTATTGATATACAATATATGTATATTTATATAATGAAATTAAAAATAGTTCTTAATTAGAAAAAGTTCTTCTTTCAATTGAACTTCCGCCATTCTGTGAGGGGCCAACAGCTAGTATATATTTAATAAGTAAGTGCTTTAATTAAATATTAAAATTTACAAACCAATTTTAATTTAAAAGAGTTTTAAATAAAGCACAACCACCTACTTACAATGTGAGTTCCTGTACAAATTAATGTAATATACAATATAGGAAATGTTTTTACATGTACAAATCACTCAAATCTAATTACAAAAGCAACAACAATACAATCAAACAATACATTTACACGTGAATGTATAATCCCGAAAAAAATATTATTAAAGAGTGAAAATTTATGAGGAAATTTTTATTAAGTAAACATTAATTTTTATAAAATTTAAATAACAATAGTAACAAAAACAAAAATTGAATAAAAAAATAACAAGAAGGAAAAAAAAATCCTTGAAAATTTTCTCTTTTAAATAATTTATAAAAAATATTTTATATTTGTCTCATTTCCTCCTTCTGTCTTTTTATTATAACACAATCCAATCAAAGAAGTGAAATAAAGTCAAACGAAATAAAATCGATTCGACTTCATCACCAGAATTAAATACGGTCATATTAGTCAAATTTAATCCTATTTCTTATAAAAATTATTCAAACAACGGGAACTATGTAGTAGAGTAGACTGTCTCAACTCTGGGATACCCAGGTAATATAAATTTTAATTACACAAATTTTTAGATTGGTGGCTCTTCAAACCTCTTTCACCGGCACCGACTATATTTTATTACAAACTAAAATTAACTACTATTGGGCACTAAAATTAACTACTATTGACATAGAGTAATGCTCATATTAAGCAACAAGTTGTATGGCAGCTAATAGAACCCGTGGAGCAAACTTTATGAATTTGTGAAAGTTTCAGGATCGTAGCACCTTTAATTTTTGAGTTATCGTGCAGAAAGACGAACGGACGGACAGACACACAAAGCTAGATCGATTTCCTTTGAGATTATAATCTGGTCCATACCTTTGAGTCTATATCGACCCCGTTCTTCCTCTGCGTCGCAAATGTAATGGAAAATTCTCTTTTTACGAGATAGAAACGTTCGGCGAAAATTCGATAAAAAGTTAATCTCGTAAAAAAAATATTTGTTTTTTTGATAAATCCTTTTTGGAATATCAAATCGATATTGATTTAAATCGAATTTAATCATGGTGTCGTTTAAATCGTGTTATTTCAAATTCGATTGCGTAAAAAAAGAATTAAATTGTTCTTTTATAAAAAAAGTGTATTAATAAAACCATTTTATTTCAAATGCGCGTAAGAAAAAATTCGCGTAAAAAGAGAATTAGGTGTACCTTTTTGACTTAAAGTCATATGGGTATAAAAACCCGAATGTAGAAAAAGGAAAAAATGTCAATTCGATTGAATCAAGTCCAAAAAACGAAATAAACAAGAATCGATCAATTTTCTTTTAGTCAAATCATTTACTTATTGTTTTCATTATATATATATATATTTCACACATAAGCATCCAAAATAATGAGAGCTACCGCTTCTAAATCAGTTGTTAAAACACTTGACTTATTATTATAACCATAAAACCTTTGTACTGATTCTTGTACTGATTTAGAAATATGTACATATTTAATAATAAAATTTAAAATCATGGGACCACAAAAATCTTTAGGCAAATCACATACTTTAATTGGTTTTTTTACATTAGATTTTTTTGTAAAAAATTTATTTAGAAAGATTTTAGAATGGCTAATACGGCTTTAAGAGGCCTCGGTGGTATAGTGAGTAAGTATTTGCATTATTAACCAAGGGTGTGGCGTATCAATTCCCATACAGGTCATAAAATTATTAATTGAAAAAACATATTGAAAAATAATTTTTTTCAACAAAATCTCCTTGGTGACCAAATATAATTAAAATATATTACATAAACAAAATAAAAATAATTATATTGCATAAATTAATAGAAAGTATTGGAAGTGGGGTCCACAACAAGCCACAAGGTATTATGTGAGTATTAGAATCGCGTAAGCTATTCCCGATATCAAACTACGAGAACAACTATAATTCAACTCTATTTCCACTGTTTTGTTTCAATTCGGTCTTATTGCGTTCGATTTTATTTCATTTCCTCAATTATTCTTTTATACATTTATAAAATGTCGATTTTTTAATTTTTTCCTCTTTGTTATTTTTTTGTTTGTTTGGTTGTGATTTAATTTTTCTTAATTTGATTTTTGGTTTCATGTAATCAAATCCAAATGAAATAATTCCCAAGGGAATAACAACTCAATTAAATAAAAAAATAAAAGATAAAATAAAAAAGTTTCAAACACCTGAAAAATAAAACCATACACGAAATCCCAGACATGATTTCTAATTAACTTAGAAAATAAAATTTATTTTTTTGTTTTCGATCTTTTTATTTTTTTGCAAAGATTAATTTTAAACCAAAGTTACAAATGTTAAAAATTTTTTTTAATATATAAATTATATAATTTATAAAATTGTTATATATTTACCTGGAATCTATTTTACTTTTCAAAATCACAGGTTGATTTGTTTAAAAATACAATTTCACAATGCAATAAGTCGAAAATATTTACAGATAAGTCTAAATGAGAAAAACTAGTTATTTCGAAAACCTACTTTAATATTAAAACCATTTCTGTGAAATATTTTTCTATACGTTCCCATCCCTCTATTTGTAGAACAAGGATTCAAATTCAATCCAAACCGCTGGGAATTGGAAAAATGAGGAAGGAAATTACTTAGAATATATCACTTATCAAAAGAGTTAATGAAACTATTTTTAATCAGATTCGTTTTTTCAAAGTTTTTTAATTTTCTTTTACCTAAAGTCTATATACTCCCGATATCCACTGTTTTAAATGCCAATTTCCTGTCCGAGAACGCTATTGGGTTTAAATGTTGTCTTAGCAGTTCATTTAAAAAAAGTGTACAAAAATTAAACGAAATACTTTAGAAACGCGCTTTTAACAGATTTGTTCTGCCTTGAAGGGGGTCACAAAACTTTTTAAGACTTTCTTATCAAAAATTCTGTGAACTTGGCACGGTAAAGTATTGAATTATCGATAGCAATACATATTTGCACATTTAGCTCTTTATAACCTAAGCATAGTTCGTCTTTGACGCTTCTTGTTAAAAAAAAAATCTGCAGTTTCATTGTTAAGACAGGACTGTCTTAGATTTTTAATTGCCAGTTCTGGCGTAATTGTTGTTTGTAACATAGTGCTTTTCTTTGCCAGTCCTGTCTGTAACACAAACAGTACTAGAAAGTACAGGTTAACATTAGGTTGGGACAATCGATAGCAACATTATATAAACTTCAGGTTACACTGTAAACTGAAAAATATTAAAAACAAAAAAACTGAAAAATAGTACATAACGATATTATAAATGTTATGTACGATATTTAAAAGGAATAAAGGAATTATTAAGGAAGTTTAAGGAATTTATTTCCTTCTTCAATCATATTCCAAATTTCCCGTTTCATTCTATTTAATCAAAAATTTCCCATTCCGAAAACATCCAGCGTTTAGCTTTAATCTTCTAATCATATTCCAAATTTCCCGTTTCATTCTATTTAATCAAAAATTTCCCATTCCGAAAACATCCAGCGTTTAGCTTTGATCTTCTAACACTGGATCTTAAAGTTTGATTCTAAAGTTTTGAAATGCAGCACCTGTGAAAAACAAAGCAATAGTTTAATAAGCCAAATACTTACTCACTTTACCACCGAGCGATTTTGGTTGTTTCAGGTTCAATACTACCTAGATGGTACGTGGTACATCATTTACTCTGAATAACATTTTATGTTTTTCATTCAACCTCAATAAAAAGTAAAAAAAAAACTGGGTTCTCTAAACACGTTAAAAAATTAGTTTTTAAGCAATCACAAAAAAATTTCTAATCCTTCCATTTTGGTATCATATTTAACGTTCGTTTCCTTGTTAAACAAAAATTTTGAAAATAAAACACATTCGTAAAATTTCCACCGAAAAAACGAAACTTATTAAAACCATAGAATTAAATTTTCTTTTAAAAGTATCATGGGAAAAGTTAAGCTTTAAATTAAGTAAAATTATTTTACTTATTTTTTATTCTTGTTTTTCCATTATTTCCACTGTAGAACCGTATCATATACCATTGAAAAGTTTACATAGTATTGTGCAACTCGAAAAAATTCTTTAGACTCAAATAAATAATACAAAAAATTCCGATAGTTAAAAATTTAAAAAACGAGGAATATTAAGCTTTCTCAACTCTAGGATACCCACATGAACATCATATGGATACTATAAAAGAAACTATAAGTTGTATGCCAGCTATTTGACAGCTCTTGCACTACACCAAATTAATTTTATTCAGAGGTTGGTCATTGAAGTTAACCACTTTTGAAAAATTGCAGAATACCAGTTTCGTTATGTGTAGTGTAATGCTGTTATAAAAACACGAGGAAGAGCGTAGTAGAGTATACTGTATCAACTCTGGGATACCCGTATAACCGTAACATATACATTATATCATCCGGTTAATTACTTTTGGCAAAATTTCAAACATACAGCTTTATTAGGTGTAGTGTAATGCTTATATAAAAGAAGGAGTTGTATGGCAGCTACTCGAACCCTCTGCATTAGACCAACCATATTTTGCAGTAACTTTGGCCATTACACGAAACTATTTTTAGCAAAATTTCAAACACCCAGCTTCATTAGGTGTAGTGTAATGCTCATATAAAATAAGAAGGTGTATGGCAGCTACTCGAACCTACTGCAGTAGACCAACCAAATTTGGGTAACTTTGGCCATAAAACTAAACTACTTTTGGCAAAATTTGAGACACGCAGCTGTAATAGGTACAGGGTAATACTCATATAAAAAAAGAAGTTGTATGGCAGCTACCCAAACCCATGGACCAAAATGGCTGGATTTAAATAGCGATGACGGATGACAAAATAGCTATTGCAAAAAAACGAATTTGCAAAAATTTCAAGATCCTAGCTCCTTTACTTTTTGGATTATCGTACGGGCAGACGGACGGAGGGCCATACATAGCTCAATCGATTTTTTTTTCGATTTTGATCCGATCCATACACTTGAGTATATATCTACCACCCACCTTATCTGCGCCAAAAACGTAATGGCAAATGTATTATACCCTTTTACCTAATAGTCATACGGGTATAGAAATTGTTAAAATAAAGTATGTGGTATTAAAAACAAGAGATGGCGCTAAATAATTCTTCAAAAGTCAAAATTAAGCGTAAATCTTTACGCAAACTCAGATTTTGACAGGTAAAGTACAAAATTTTCTATACTATTTTTACTTTAAAAGACCCCTGAAAGTGTTAATTAAAATCTAGTCGAGGAAAAGAGTTTCACTATTGGATGTATTCACAAGGGATGTACAAGTTTATTGCTTTTTGCCACATGTTTGCGTTTGAAGCGTCTATAAGGAATTCCTGTACATTATTTTAAATTTACAATGCCGTTAGCTACAATTGAAGTAATAATCAAAACTTCATTAAAGTACTATTAATAATAACTAATCAAATGATTTTTTCAGATAGTAATAAGTAGGTAAAAGTAAAAACACTTACTTTCTTATTTTTGTTAATTATATTTAGAACACTTTCTTTGCAGATTTCCAACCCCAGCTACAGCCACCTTCTCTCATTCGCAAACCTCTTCTACCACAAATTTAACGAGTCTTCGAATCACAAAATTAAAGAACTGTTTTGGTATCTTAAACTCTAGGGTTTGATATAAAGCCAGATCAGGCGAATGCAGTGACAAAGAATTCAGTGCCAATTTCGACTTCGCACGAAGTTCTCTGAAAGTCGCCTCCATACCTTTTTAAACGCCAAACTTTTTAAGCTGCTTTAAAAATTAACTCATACATATAAAAATACACACGCGTATTTTACTTATAATATTTAAATTTAAAAAGTTCAGATATTTAATTTTGAACTTTCGATTAAATTCAAAATAAAAATTTATAATAATCCCAATTGTAAATAAATACGAGTACACACAAATACATACATATTTATTAATGAAAACTTATATACAAAGAAAATGGTATTTTCGGATTAAATAAAATTTTTAACATAAAAATTAAAAAAAAAAAATAATTTTACTCTAACAATGTTCAAATACCGAAAAGTTTTTTCCAATAGAAATAATTGCAACAGTTTTTCATTATAACTGCAAAGTTTTCTCTGTTTTTTATTTTTTTTTTTTTTGTTTTTTTGTATAAAGCTTCTCTTAATAATAATTAAGGAAGAAGGAAATTTTATTTTCAATATATTTTGTTATTTTTGTTTTTTTTTTTTGTTTTTCCAATTCCGTAAATCCCAAATTGAAATCCTTTCAATAGAACATATTATTATTATCCTATATTTCAAGTAAAAACTTTTTTATAACTGTAACTTTATTTTTCATAAACTTTTTTTTAAAAATAAAACAATATATTATCTTTATACTTATTCATCATCTATTTATAGTTATTTTTTTTTTTTATTTTTATTCTTCATTTTAATACATAAATAGTTATTATATATACATATATAAAGTATATAAAGTATGTTTATAAAATTTAATGTAATATTTACTTAAAAATTTTACAGTTAATTTTATATAATAATATTTTTATATTCTCAAATAGCTTATTATTAAAACTACAAGTAATATTATACTCGTAGATTATTTTTGACAGATGTCTGATAAAAAAAAACAGTAAATAATAGTACAAGCTGGTAACACCAGTTACATTAACAATTAATTAATTAACATATGATGTTAATGATTATATGATATGAGTTTTAACATATGACCAATAGCGTATTTGTTAATAGCCTATCTACAATGACACACTAGTTTCGCTCTCATTACGTAATCAATAATGGAGTGTCCACAATGAAATGTACATGACAGTGGTTTTTTGACATTGTTTTGTTTACAAATTTCATGAATTAAAAAATATTCAATAGTTTAAAATTTATTGTATAGCTATTTTGAATAATGATTTGATATTATTTAACCCAAGATCGAAAAAGAAATAAAAATTTTACTAAATTATTATTCTGATAATATTTTTTCTTTTTTTCCATTTTCAAAGTTCAATTTTTTGGCATTTGAATGCATAGAAAAAGAAAAAAAGTTAACAGTTAAACAACGTTTTTAATGACTGCGTAATAGCTGCGACATGGTTGCGTCTATTGTAGACACTTTCATATAATTCAATACATTTAACTTAGTTTAACAGATAGTTACTTGTAGAGAGTGAAACGAGAGTGTTCATTGTAGATAGGCTATAAGACGCCGACTTTTCAAGCGGAAAGTTTCGGTTTCAAAACCAAGTCAGATCATATCTAATAAAATTTATTGGAGCGATTTCTCTGTTTTATAGATATCTTGTAGGTAATGACACTTGCTCTATTGAACTAAAGTCAATTATGTCAGAGGAGCAGCAAATGCTCATTTCTACAGCGTGGAAATTCCAAGATGGTTTAAAACTGGTTATGGAAACTCATTTGTCGTGAGAACTGCTAAAATGTGGAACATGCTTCCATTTAATCTGTTCCCCTCTTCTAATAATGTCCCATACTACAACTTGCATAAATTCAAAACGAATCTTTTTAGATTCATTTCCAACCTACCTCCTAATTCCCCTCTAATATCCTACTTTCCTTCCCTTTCCAACTAAACCTACATATCATGTATACAGGAATCCATTCCTAGCGTTAAGTTAGTGTGTAAAAAAAAAAACAAAAAACAAATATCGTAAAAATGTACAATTTTATCGTAATAGTTTATATCGTAATATAAAATAAGATTATATAGAAATATACAAATAACTCTTATGTAAGATAATAAATGGCGCACAAAATTTAGCAATTTTTATAGTCTTATACAATTGCTACAGCCAAGTGATCAACGGCTTAGTGAATATAACGAAACTGATGCCTATTTCAAATGACATGGTGAAAGCCCTTTACACTTTAAATGAATGGAAAAGAAATAAAAAAAATTGTTTTAACATTTTCAAAATCTGAAAATTACATTAAGATTTTAAAATTATATGTCCAGTAAAACCTAATAAACAAAAGCTATAAGCGAATTCGAACAAAAGAAAATAATCGATATATTCAGCGGCTGTCCTCTTACCGTTATTCGAAATGAAAATCAATTAAATGGTAGAATAAAGCTTACAAAAACTCTTGCAGAGGTAGCGACCAACAATTATCGTTCACGAGTTATAATGCATGGTGAAGATATTTGATTGAAATCCTATATAATTCATAAATCTCAATACTTATTCCCCAAGTTTCTTTTCTTAATTCATATTCTTAAAACCAAACTGTGCTTTGCATCAAATGTCCGATTTTGAACTTTTGAAATAGTGTGTTTTTATTTTATTGAACAAGAACCTCCATGCACTGGCTAAATGCATTTGGTTGGAATAAAATGATTTTTTCAAAGGGTATGATTCTTTTAACAATGGGTTTATCTTTAATAATAATATTATTTTATATTATCGAACAAAGTGTAGTTCAAAAAGCCGCCTGTTTTTCGTTTAAAATTTTCAGATTGAAAAATGATTCAGTAAAATTTAAGTCATATGAATATAGAACTGAGAATTTAGGATTACTTGCATAGGTCGAGTCATCCCACAATTCTAGCTATATAGTTTATAACTCGTATAGGTCAAGTACTTTATTCTGCAAAAATGAAAAGTACTTTATTTTAAGTTACATAAGAAAAAGATTAAGTGATTTGTTACAAAGTTATTTCAAATTTATGGTTAATACATATTACCTAAACAGTATTGATGCAAGAAATAATTATGATAAACAACCGATGCTTACACTACCTAAGAAATTGGATTAGTTACACAAATATTATAAAAATTACGTTTACAGAACTGGCGTTTTTCAAGTGCAAGTACAAGCTAAGTACCAGTTCTGATACTGGAAAAAAATATTTAGTAAAATTTAAGTACTGTTCCCTGAAAAAAATTCAAGTTCAATTCATTTACCAGTACTTACTAGTACACTACCAGTACTTGCCAGTACTTAGGTACTATTATCAGTACTTAACCAGTATTACCGGTATTTAGAAGTACTACCGGCTGATGGTGGTTCATGCTAATAGTACTGGTAAATAGTAATAGTACTAGTAAATACTGGTAAGTACTGGTAATGTACTGTTTTATACTGGTATGTACTGGCAGTACCGGTAAGTAATGGTAAGTACTTGTAAAGAAATGGTAGTTCCCAGTACTAATATTGTTACTGTTATTTGGATATTATATTGACCACCTGTGGATAGGCAACCAAAGTAAAAGAAAAAGACGAAAACAAAGAAGGTTCCAGCAAAAATCAATTCCTCGGTGCCAGATTATCTATTGAATGAGAGGAACTGGTACAAAATGTTTATTCTAAAATTAATTAACTCCTTGAAATATCGTTTGAGCTCAGAGGTGCTCAACGTTTGTTTCTCTAATTTTATCTAAATATATAAATTTTAAACACTTAAATAGATTCAGTAAAACCGATCAAAAAAATTTATATTCATTATTATAAAAATAAAAGAAATTCTTGTAAATAACAAACTTTAATTTTTACGCTTAATAATAATTCATGCAAATAAAATTGCGCTAAATTTTAAAGAACAGAAGTCAAAATTAAAAAGATAAAGAGTATATAAAATTCCAGAAAAACTAAAAAGTAATATACATTTATACTTTAATATATAGTTTAATCATACAATATGTGTACTACAGTAGCATGTATACTAACATAAAACAAAAACTTTTCCATTTTATTCTGTTATTGAGTTCCCAGATTATTTTTAATTTTTTTTTTTTTTTTTTTTTTTGCATTATCTTAAAATTTGTTTTATAATTTTATAATTTTTCCTTCTTTTTCACTCTTTTATTATGTTTTCCTTTAAATTTTGCTTAATTTTCATTGTTTTTTTTTTTGTTTTTTTTTTTTTTTTTTTTTTTGTGGTGTTATGATTTAAGTGTTTACATTAAGTCAATGAAAACATTTGTATGCACTTTTGCTTTTGTTTGTTTTTTTTATGATGTACAAATTTACACGTAATTCAAGAGGGGAGACGATGATGAAACGTTTATCGAATTTTATTTTTTGTTTTAACACTGCAAGAATAACAGTAAATACAAATATACATATATACATATAATATACATATATATATATATTATATTCAAATAAAAATCATATGTGATATAATTAATTATCTTCCTATGTAAAAAATATGTACATTTACGAATAGTGTGCACTGAACAAAAGTTCTATTATCGTTGTATGTCTGTGAGTTATAAAAGATATTCTAAAAATTTATATTAATTATTTAATTAGTTGCTCTTCTAGTCATTCGTTGTTCAAGATATAAAACTTCAATAATGTTTAAGTCACACGCAAGAATACGGATAGGAAGTGTTAAGTGACAAGGTAGGTAGACTGGCCAAAACTCACAAAGTGAGTAGCTAGAATCCACAGGAAAAACGAAGTGGGGAAACGTATAAAGTGACATGAAGCTAAGAAAATTGAAAGTAGTGATAAAACATGAGCAGAAATCAAACAATCAAACTTTATAAATATAATGTGATACAGACGCTTTATGCAACCCTCAAGAATGTAAAGCAGGACTTATAAACGCCCTTCCGTCTTATCGATCTTCAAACACCTTAAGATCTTTTATTCAAGAAAGCTGCTTTCGAAATAATCGTCCTTTCCATTAAAAATAACGTATTTATCACATTAGTTTAGATGTACGCTAAGTGCTATATTGTCTATAAAAATTTCACTGTTATGAAAACAATTCTAGATATTCTTTGCCCTGCCCTGCATATTATGAGTTCAGGGTTTCGAATTATATAATTTTAATAATTTCTAACAATTAAAAATAGTGCGCAGGGACGTAGTTCTGGAAAGTATAGTTAGGCAGGGACGTAGAAAGTGCAAAGTACAAGATTTGGAAAGTGTAAGTTCTTATCGAAGCGCTATAAGTGCAAAATGCAATGTAATAGAACAGGAAACGCCTTAAGTTATGCAAAAAAATATTTTCGACATTATTAAACATTTTATTTCGAATAAAAATATTACATCCAATTTTAGAATGACTGTGAATATAAAAAAAAAAAAAAAAAACAAAAAAAAAAAAAAGTTTAAAAAAAGAGTAAAATGAAATAAATTAAAAGTTATCAAATTAAAATTAATAATAAAAATAAACTTCAATTTAAAATTAAAGAAAATTTTATTTTTATTTTTGGTTTTTACTTTGTTTCTCAAATTTTTGAAGAAAATTTTTCGAAGAAAAACAACTTTTTGGTTTTTAATATAAATATGTACAAAAAACAAATGTTTCGCTTTTTTATTCTTCGTTTAACAAAATCTTATAAATTAAAAGAATAATAAATATGTACATATTTTGAATATTATATTGTTAAAATTATTTAATTATATTTTTTTTTTTCATAATATAAAAAAAAATTTATGAAATTTTTATATAGGTAGGTAACGATAAAAATTAGTGAAAATTTTTAAAATTTATAAAGTTTTGTTTTCTTTAGTAGGAATAATAATAGGTGAAAAATGCCAAAGTTTGAATCATATCATATTGTTATTTATAACACACGAAGAAAATTTAAATTTTAATAAATTTATTAACTAAAAAATAATTTTTTTTTTTTTTAAATAATTTTTATATCGTACATAGCTGGGGCACGTTACTGCGCCTATCGGCTATTGCAAAAAAAAACTAATTTGCGAAAATTTCAAGATTCTAGCTCCTTTAGTTTTTGAGTTATCGTGCGGACGGACAGACGGACGGACATACATAGTTAAATCGATTTATTTTTCGATTCTGATAAGATTCATACACTGGAGTTTATATCTACCCCCCCCCTCTTTTCCGCTGGTCCAATTTGGCCTATCTACGCAGTCGTTCATTATTTTAACAAAAAAAGCACTTAAACTCCTGGAATCTCTATGACTCCATGATAGTAAAATCAATTTATGAAAGCTAATCTTCATAGTTACATACCAATAGTTTATGTACCAAATTTGAGTTAATTTCGACGGTTAGAACACGAAATTTTTCGAAAAGTCTGGTGTTTTTGTAGGGGAGCTTCCCGATCTCCTAGTTCGATTTAGCCCATCCACGAACTTAATCTTATTTTTGATCAATAAAGCATTTATATTAAATTTGATCAAAATTGATTGAAGTTTACCCAAGTTATCGTGTTCACAGACACATATGCATACACACGTACATGCACACACACGAACATACCAAAAACAGGATTTACGTACTTGTGCAAATATGGGTTCACAAACTCTTAGTCTGTTAATAAAGTCAACTCCATTATCAAACTTCAACACGTACACAAAATTTGGAGCCAATCTATTAAACCGTTTTTATCTTAGAACAAAAAAAATTTTTTAACTTGCACCACAGCCCTAAGTTGGTGGTCTGTTAAAGCAGAATGGTTAGTAAAGCCGAACTTCCCGCCGTTGCACGAATTTTTATTTTTAAATATTAATTTATAGGATGTTGTCTTGGAAAATAAAATAAGTTTTACAAATTTGTAATGATATTAACTGTAATATATCTAACATATTTTTATCCCTTGTATTCATCTTTAGTTTGAATCAAATGTAAAATTCATAAAATTTTTATAATTTAGAAAATTGAATAACTCTTATACAAAATCGCCTTGCCCTTCTTTCTTTACCATGAAGTTTTGAAACGAAGAAAACCATGATAGAACGTGGTTAGATGTGGTTTCTAAAGTATACTTTCTGGGTACGGGTAATCATATGGCAGCTGCCTTTACCACTCATAATTTCGGAATACCGTATAATGGTTGGGGGGTACAGCGGTTAGAATGCCGAACTTATTTGCGAAAATCCCGGGTGCAAATTTCAGTAAAAGTGATAAATCTTTTATTTGGTTTTAGAGTCGACTCAGCTACCATTTGCCATTGGATTCAAATTGATGGTTTAACCAATAATTAATAATTATATATTTATCCAAAACCGGAAAAGGGAATTTTAGGAAATTCTAACCACTCAACTCACCTACGGCAAAAATTTATTAAAAAAACCCTTTAGGAACTGTTTAGGTATAATAAAAAATGTACACATAAAAATTAAAATTATAATTTTCTCTTAATATATTTACCTTGCATATGATGCATTCGAATATCATGGGGATCACCATAACCATTAAAATCACTATCATATTGTGTATGTCTACTACTTCCTATTGTTATAAAATCATCAGTATATATTTGATTACTAGTTGTATTTAATTCCAATATTTTTTCCGTTGTATTCTCATATATATTGTATATAGTTGCTTTGCATGCTAACTGTAAAATTAAATTAAAATTTTAATTAATATTAAATTATTATAAAAACGAGGAAGAGTGTGGTATAGTAAAATGTGTCAACTGTGGGATACCCGTATGACCGTAACATATACATTATATCATCCGGTTAATTACTTTTGGCAAAATTTCAAACATACCAGCTTTATTAGGTGTAGTGTAATGCTCATATAAAAGAAGGAGTTGTATGGCAACTACTCGAACCCTCTGCAGTAGACCAACCAAATTTTGCAGTAACTTGGCCATTACACTAAACTATTTTTGGCAAAATTTCAGACACCCAACTTCAATAGGTATAGAGCAATGCTCATATAAAATTAGAAGTTGTATGGCAGCTACGCGAACCAATGAACCAAAATGGCTGAATTTAAATAGCGATGACGGCTATTGCAAAACAACAAATTTGCGAAAATGTCAAGATCCTAGTTCCTTTAGTTTTTGAGTTATCGTGCGAACGGACGGACGGACATACATAGCTAAATCGATTTTTTCTTCGATTCTGATTCGATCCATATACTTGAGTCTATATGTACCCCCCTAATTCTCTGCGTCACAAACGTAATGGCAAATTTATTATACCCTTTGACTTACAGTCATACGGGTATAACAATACTTAGTAATAGTTTTAACTAATTTAATTATCTAATTGTGAAATTTACTTTTTAAATTTATCAAATTAATTTAGCTTAACTCCAAAAGATAAATGTTGCTAGAGCAATGCTTTGATCTTGCATGGTAAGATTACCTCAGCAATATACGGTCATTTATTAACAGGATTTGACCTCGAACTACGTAAATTACGCAAATTAAGGATATCGAAATGTATATGTATTCCTGATCAGCGTCACCATCTGAGTCAATATATCTATGTCCTCCCATGACCGCAAGCAATAACTCAAAGAATTATGAATCTAAGTTGATGAAATGTATACAGATGGTTAGTAATAATGGAAAAAAGTAGGGGATTGAGAATTGGCGAAATCGGCCTTTGGATTCGGATTCTCGAAGTTTTCGATCAAACATATCCTCGAAACTAATAAAGATAGAAACTAGAAATTTGTTCAAAAGTGTTCCTTCCAGATTTCTTAATTTTTTTTGAAAATAAAAATTATTTCGAGTTGTAGTTCGGGTACTTCTCACACTCCTTGCAAAACCTAACAAAGATATCTTCGAAATTAATAAAGATTGAAACTTAAAATTAAGTGGAAGGGTATTTAGCGTCGATCTGTTAATATTCATGATATTTAAGAAGAATTCAATTGGTGTTTCGTTTGTCTGGAAACGTCTTTATGAAGTGGCTTGTATAACAGCTATGTCCTTTATTAATTATGTAAATTTAATTTTTCATAGGTATAGAGTGTTAAGTATATGTAAGGTATTATTAATATGGTTGCATCGCATCATCCTACCCTTGTTTCATTACTTTTTTTTCTAATTTCTCTTATTTAAAATTTTATTAATAAAATATTAAAAATTTTTATAATAACTTACAAATCTTTAAACTTGATTTTACTCAAGCGTACATATATGTACATATAATTTTATAAAATTTATTTATAAATAAAATATTAAATATTAATATCAATATTTTAATCAAATATTCTTTTAAATTTAAAAATTTACAAACATTTTTTCAACTTAAAATAACATGAAAATCTTTAATTCATCATCCTACTTAAAAATTGTCTTACTCTCGTCCTTATTCATATACTACTGTATACAAATTTTAAATTCTTCATTATACTCGTATGACTACATGTCAAAAGGGTATAATAAATTTGCCATTACATTTATAAATGTGGGAAAGAGGTGAGGGTAGATATAGACTCAAATGTAAATCGATCTAGGTATGAGGGTCCATCCATTTGAAAGTCCATTTTGAAATTTTCACAAATTTGTTTTTATGCAATAGCCGTCATCGCTTTTGGAATTCAGCGAATTTGCTCCACGGGTCATTCAACTTCTTCTTTAATATGATATAACTAAAGTTGATAATTGAAATTCAGCCAAAAGCAGTTTAGTTTTAAGGCCGAAGGTTGTGCGAAATTTAGTTACAATTTAGTTTAGTTGGTAATGCAGCGAGTTCGAATAGTAGCTATAAAACTTTTCTTTTTATATGAGCATTACTTTATACCTAATGAAGCCAGGTATCTGAAATTTTGCTAAAAAAAAATTAGTTTTATGGCTAAAATTTCTGAAAAATTAGGTTAGTCTACAGCAATGGATTCAAATATACTAAACCTAATTAATTGTTTGAAATTTTGTGAATAGTAGTTAATTTTAAATGGCCAATGTCTGATTAAAATATACTCGATGTAGTAGAAGAGGTTCGAATAATTGAAAGTCTAGAGTTGTGTATTTGATATTTTGCAAAAGTAATTAGTACTATATTATCCAATGTCTATATTCCGGTCATATGGGTATCCTATAGTTTACACAGTCTACTCTACTACACGCTTCCTCATTTTTTCAATTTTTAAATAATTCCTTAATTTAAAATCAAAAAATTCTTTTAAACAATTGAATTTTAATTTTTTTTTTCTTTATTTTAACAATAAAATTCGTAATAAATTGTTTCTTAAATTATTTTTCAAAATACAGAAATAATTTTTTTTAATAAATTTAATGTTTTCTAAGTTTTAAAGAAACTCGTAAAGTACGAAAAAAAAATACAAAAAAAAACACCAAAAACAAATCTAAATAAAATTTTCGAAAAAAAGAAATTTTAAACTTTAATACTTACCCTAAGATTCTTATAACGAAAGTGTTTTGACTGTAAAACTAATTTAAGTCCTAAAACAGATGTCACTGAAGTTAACGTCGAATCACCAATAATATTATACCGTATAATTTCATGTGGTCGCAGCTATGAAATAAAAAACAAAAAAAAAAAAACCCAGAACATGAAAAAATTTATTAAAAAATATATATATATATATATATATATATATATACATAAAACAATAAATAAAAAAAAAAATATGTTGTATATAAGTAGAAATTTTCTATTTATTTATTTCCTAGATAAACTTGCATATTCTAACAATGAAAAAACCCATTTTTTTATGTCAAGCCATGAATTTCAAAATGTTACACAAAAAAAAGATATTGAGCTAACCAAGGCCGCATATGGTTTTATAGCTATCGTCTAAGCCATCTAAGCTTACTGCTAAGCCTCGAACCATGATTTCTCAGCATAAATTGTAGAGTTCGCCACGGCCTTTTCTGTGGTAAAGCAATGCCACAGTTGTTGATTTTTTTTTAAATAGCCAAAAGAGCCTTTTGAACTATGTGCCACAACTAAATCAAGTAGAGATCCCCAAAACAATATCTATTTACTCTTCAAAACTATGGTATAGAAGTTACCCGACTTCCTAACCAGAACCAATAACAATATTCTTCAGATCCGACTTAATTAACTGTCAACTGCCATATTTATATACTTCCTAAATCATGAAAATTGTTGAAAGTACAGAACAACAAGTAACGAAAAAAACCAAGGGTTTTTAAAAAAGTACATTTTCAAAATTATATTGTGTTAAAAACTCAGTTTAATTTTGGAAATATATACTCGGTGACTAAGTCACTGCTTACTTGTAAAACAGCAAATTTTTAATTTTTAAGTCCTAATAGCTCTTCAATGGAGAAGGTTACCAAATTTCTCAAGGATCTAATCTCACTCACCACCCCTCCCTCCCTCCATTTTTTTAGGTTCTAGGAATTAAACCAAAATTTGGAATTTTACTTAGAATTTTACTATCTAAGCAAAAATGGATAAAACTGAGAGACACTTTCTTCAATTTAAAGAACCGCTTTTGAATTTAAGAAAAACACTTAACATATGTTAAAATAAATAATGTTGGACCTTTAAATTTTGTATATTAATAGAAAAAAATTTGGACAGGTATTCAAGTTACAGGTGCTTAAAAAAAGCCAAATTTCAATTTTGGACCCCTTACAGCTTTTAAAAGGGGGGCGCAACAAAAAAATTTTCTTAACCGACTCCTACTAATTTCCGAGGATCTAACAAATTTCAAGTTTCTAGCTTGAGCCGTTCAGGAGTTATGTGGGGCCAAAAATTTTGCAAAAATTGAGTATTGGATAACGGTAAATTTTAGTACCGATGGCAACCCAATGAATTAGTTTTTTAAAAGTATGTGAAGTTTATAAAAGCAGCTATCTTTCGACGTTTCCAGATTGAAAAAATACCTCATAGAACTTTTGTTATAACGTTTTAAATAAAGGGTTTCTTCCAAATTTGAGGGGCTGTAGCTTAGTAACGAGTGGGGCTACAGAAAAAAGTTCTTCCATGAAATTATTTTTTTTGCAATACCTGCTCGTAGTAAAAATTTCTTCTCTCTATTTCAAACGGTGTAAAACTTTGTGTAAACATACGGACAAACAGACGGACAGACAAAGTTAAAATTAAGAAAAACCTTAGACACTGGTTGAAACTTCCGTTTTGGAGCTTTCAATTTTGTATATAAATAAAAAAAAATATTGACAGGTGTTCAAGCTATAGATGTTTAAAAGCTAAATTTATAGCAAAATTTAAGGTTTTGGACCCCTTAAAGCTCCTAAACAGGGGGCGTAACAAAAAAAAATTCTTAACTGACTCCTATTTATTTCTAAGGATCTAGCTTCTCCTAAAGTTTCAAGTTTCTAGATTGAGCCGTTCAGAAGTTATAAAGAGCCAAAAATTTTGCAAAACTTAGTATTAGATAACGGTAAATTTTAATACCGAATGGTAACCCTATACATTTGACTTTCAAAAGTTTGTAAAGCTTATAAAAGCAGCTGTCTTTTACTGTTTTCAGGTTGAAAATATACCTTAAAGAACTTTTGTTATAACTATTTAAATATAGGGCTTTTTCCGACTTTGAGGGGCTGTAGCTCCGTAACGGCAGGGGTAATAGAAAAAAGTTTTAACATTAAATTATTTTTATTGCAATACCTACCCGTTGCTGATATTTTTTTGTCAATCGTACGTAAAAAGGGACGGACGGACGGACAGAGTGAAACTGTATAGGTACATTTTTACAAAATTTTTTGAAAATGTACTAAAAAGGTAAATTTAAAATATTCGTTAAAACTTTGTCTACATTTACGGTATGTTCGAATATCGCCTGCACTTAACGGTAAAATTGATCGTTTATCAAAAAAATTTGCAATAAATTGAAAATAAGGAACCAATACTATCTCATTTAAAATAGTCAAAAAAAAATGTTCAATATAAAATTATACTTATTAAAAGATTAAATTGGCATATAATTAAATTTTCTTTAATTACACAAATTATTCGTGTCATGGCCTCTCCTATAAACAAAGACTTTTATTTAATTTATCAATATTTACGTTAAATATATATATATATATATATATTTATAGGTAAATATATTTTATAATAATGTTTATAGCATAATAAACAAAATAAAATAAAATATACAATAGCATAACTTCAATTTCATTCATTTCATAAAATTCAAAAAAAAAAAATTAAATAAAAATAATGAAAAAGAGTGTAAAAGAGAGAAAAATGTGAAGAAACACAAAAAAAAAAAACAAGGAACGAAGAAGTTGTCAGAAAAAATCACAATAATATAAAGCTTGAAAAATCATTAAAAATATTTTTTTTGTTTATTTTTAGCACATTTTCAAAAAGTTTTGAAAAATTGTGCTTATTAGTTTCACTCTGTCTGTCCGTCCATCAGTATATTTACATAGACTTTAACATCGTTTGCAAACGAGAGAAGCAATTTTAACTTCAGGTTAGTATTGCAACAAAAACGTATTTCATTCAAGAATTTTTTTCTGTAGCCCCATTCGTTAGAAGTGTATAGAGTTGCCATACGGTAACTAAGCAGTTATGCGAAACTCAATGTTTGTGCAAAATTTTTGGTATCTTATATCTTCTAAACGGGTCAAGCTAGAGACTTGATATTTTAGGATAAGTTAGTAGCGCAGAAATTAGTAAGATTGTTAGTCGGTTAACAAAATTTAGTTTTCACGTTCTCTGTTTAGGAGTTGTAAGAGATCAAAAATTGAAATTTTGCTATTTTTAGCACATTCCATCCAAATTTTTTTTTAGTAATGTACCAAATTTAAACGCCCAAAATTTAATTTTAACACGTTGAAGGTTTTCTTAAATTTGAAGGGGTTCTCAAAATTGAACAAAGTGTCTCTAAGTTTTAACCATTTTTGCTTTTTTAATAAAATCCGAAGAAATATTCCCAATTTTGGTGAACGTCACATTTTAATTCCTAGAATTTGAAAATTTTGGTCGGGGAGAGTTGGGTTTGATCCTTGAGAATCATCATAAGTCCAGAATAATCATAAGTTTACTTAGTAAAAATATAGAAACCTTCCCCATTGAATGGCTATTAGAACTTAAAAATCAAAAATTTCCCATTTTTATAAATAAATAACTTAGTCACCAGTGTGTATATTTCCAAAACGTTAACATTGAAGGTCGAACATTATACCATATTTCGATACTCTTAAACAGGTTTTCTTGAGTTCATCGTAAATTTTAAGTATTGATTTCACTATTATTCATAATTATTAGTAATGAATTGATGCAATAACTAAATTATAATATTATCATTTATTTTTATACATATTTTCATACCCTAAACTCATTATGAAACACTTTATAATTTTGTAAATGACTTTTTTAAAAAAACCTTGGTTTTTTTCATCACTTGTTTATTTTTTTTTTTTTTACTGTTTTGTTGAATTTTTCATTTCCAAGTTTTAACTTCCAACACTGTATACTCTTATTTTTCTTCTCTCTCTCTCTCTCTCTACAATTTTGTAAATTACCACTGCTGCTACTATCACTCTTTATACTGATTTTGTTACTTTAATATTAAAAGAAAGAATGTTGTAACGAGTATTGCTTTGCTGCCACTGCCATTGAAATAAAATGACAACACGACAACACTTTGAGATATTTTATTATTTTATTGCAAAGCAAAAAAAAAAAAACAGAAAAGGATGAAGAGTTGAAAGTGTGGTGGTTTTTGAAGGCTTTAATTAAAAAAAAAAAAAAAATTTCAACTCAGGTTTTTTTTGTTGTTATTTAATTTGCTTGTTTTATTTTTAATTTTTTTTTTTTTTTTTTTACTTTTTTTTTGGTGTGTAAATTTTTAATGCTATTGGAATGAGTATCGCTTGTCAAATGATTCTTTTTTAATGAATTTTCTGCGTTGATTTTATTGTTTTTAACTTATTTTTTTTTTTTTAATTTTCTTACTTTTTCAATTTTTCCTATTCTTTAATTGTGTTTTTTTTTTCTTGTGCCTGTTTTACCGTATTCTTTTCACCCCGCCCATATTTTTTTTTTTGAATTGTTTTTTAATATTTTTAGGGGTTTTTTTTTTATGATAAGCATAAAGTTAATATTAATTTTTATTTTACAGGACTTTTTATATTCAAGTATTTTAATCTTTGACTTGATTATTCTTCAGTTCAACAGTTATATTTTGTTGTTCGTATTTGAAAATTTTTTTTTTTTTTATTTTTTTATTTTGGAAAAACTTTTGGTAGAAAAATGAAATTGCAAAAAATCAGTCAGAAGAAAAATAAATACCGTTGTGTGGAATTTTTTAAGAAGAAAAATCTAACAAAAAAAGTGTTAATTGAAAAAATTAAAAAAATTATTTTTTCTGTCTTTAAGTGTCTTGTATTTGAAAGGAACACTTTTTCTGAAGCTATCTATTTATATTTTAAGTTATCAGTTTAAAGCACGTTTAGAGAACGCCCGTTTTGAATATCTGTGGCAATCGCATGATTAGCTGAAATGTTTTTCTAAATATTTATCCTTACATAACCAAATGTCTAAAATACTTCAAATTATTGTTAGAGCTTTCCAATTGTCTAATTCCTCACTCGGAAGTCTTACAGATGTTCATTATTTAAATTGTGTTACCTTTGAAGGACCTTAGAAACGTTGTTACCTTATTAGAAAACGTCGTCACAGTATGATCAACAGGCTCAAATTTTTAAAGAAATCATAAGCGTTTTTAAATTATTTTGTATTCGTACGACTTACGTTCTGTGGGGTTAATCTTATAATTAAAAGCATAACAACATGATATTTCTAAGTGTTATATTTGAAAAAAAGGTCAGAATTTACGTGAAGTATTAAAAAACTATAAATTAGCTTATTAAATCATAAAATCTAAATTACATCTATTTTTTCGAAGGATTTCTCCTTCTCCCGAAGGATTCCTTTTCTTCAAATTAATTCTGAAAATTAAAGTACTAAAGTAAATTAAAGGACTCCATAAGAAGTTTTTAAAATTATAAACTTAAATTTTTAAACTGTGTTAAGATCGTCAAGTTTTGGTGGTCTATTCAAACCGGTTCAAGATGCTGTCAAATATCTGATTTCACACAATTTTATTTTTAATATAAAGATATTACATTAAAAATAATTGTATAAAATTTCTTAAAAATATTTATTTTTTTTATTTGTAGAGACGTCCCACTATATCATATACATGTTGATAAGGAAATGAAGATAGAGTTCCCTTTTCAGATGTGGAAGAAACCCTCTAATTTTGCTAACCAATGGGGTTTAAATAGAAAAAATAAATTTTTTAAAAAATTTTTTGAATTAATAAATTATACTCTTTCGGTTTATAATCAATCCTCCATCCCAATATGCTTAACCATTACTGCAATGAGGGCTACTTTAAAAAAATAAAATTATATTAGTATGGCATTCTTTAATTTGGTTTGTTTAATGTTTGTATTATACTTCTATGGGAATCCTAGAAATGATCCATTCTACTCTAATGTCTTTCTCGTTTTTGGCACATTTTTCAAAAGATTTCGTAAAAATTCGCCTATTTAATTTCACTTTGTCCGTTCGTCCGTCCATCTGTATGTTTACAAAAACTTTTACACCATTTGAAATAGACAGAAGAAATTCTAACTACGAGAAGATATTGTAAAATAAATGATTTCGTGAAAGAACTTTTTTCTGTAGCCCCACCTGTTGCGGAGCTATAGCTCTCCAAAGCCACAAAAAGCCCTATATTTAAATTGTTATAACTGTAAAAGACAGCTGCTTTCATAAGATTTTCAAAAATTTATCTCGTAAATATAAACGGTTGCCATATGGTGCAAAAACTTACTGTTATGAAAAACTCAATTTTTTGGCATCTCATATCTTCTGAACGACTCAAGTTAGAAAACTTAAAAGGCGTGTAAGGCATCGGAATTCGGAAAATTGTAATTTTGCTATTTTCAAGCACCTGTAACTTGAGGGTACTCAAATTTTTTTCTAGTAACATATAAAATATAAATCTCCAACATTTAAATTTTAACATGTGTTAAACTTTTAGAGGAAGCCACTATTTAATTTCTAAAACCTAAAAATTTTGGGCAGATGGAAGGTGGGGTTACATCCTCGAAAATCACCAAAAGTTTCCTTAGTAAAATTTTTTTAACCTCTTCGTTAAAGCGATATTAGGACTAAAAAAATCTTCCCATTTTTATAAATCGGTAACTAAGTAATTAGTGTATATATCCCTAAAATTAAACTCCCAAAAGTTTTAAACACTCTATAATTTTGAAAATGTCCTTTTTAAAAACCCTTGGTTTCTTGCATCCTTTGTTTATTTATTAAGATAATTTTTGCATCTAATTAACAAAATATTTTGACTTATGACTTTATATCTAAACTTAATGGTATACGGCCACTTTATTCACATTTTATTATTCAGAATATTTTATTTTTATTTTTATATAAGTATAAATATATTTAATATATATATATACATTAATACATATATATAAAATGTGATTCTTGTTTTACTTACCGTACTATTATTTAACAGCCATGTTAAATTAGCCAATGGTTTACTATTTTCAACTGTACAATTAGCCAATAGCATATTACCAATACTGTAGATTTTATCATCAATGTCGATTCTTGGAGGAATTTTCGGTAGATCTGGAATCAAATGACAAGAAAAAAAACAAAACAAAAACGACCAAAGCATAAATTAATGCTAATGATTATAGTGACATATATATATTAACACAAGAATTAAATTTAATAAAAATCCTTTTATAACGGAACACAACGAAAAAAAAATTTATAACGGAAAATAAACAAATAACGGATAAAAAAAAAAATTAAATTAAAACGAACATAGAATGATAAAATTTTTGTTTAAATAATACACAGTCAACGACAAAATTAAAGCCACAAAAATTTTGCTATAAGATAATAATTAATATTTTATACTTTTATTATAATAATATTTTGTTCATTCATGTGCGTATTCCAGAGTTGGGCTAGTCATCTCTACGTTCTACCAAAGTTCCTCGTTTATTTCCATTTCCACTAACAAACTGCAGTGTTAGCGGTTAATATAGATAAAAATTTTAAAGAAATTGTTAAAAAAGGTCTTCCACTTTCTTCTTTGATTGTATATGTCTTAAACGGTTAATTCATTCCTGAACTTTATGGTTTATGTTATTTTCTATTATGATAACTGAGATAGTTTCAGATCTATATTTTTTTATTTTCGGTAATTTTTTATCAATTTTTCCAACAACTGTCGGTCCTAGCCCCAAAACTTTCTCAAAGCAATCGATTACCGCCCATAAAAAGATTACGCAAAAAAAAAATTCTTGAGAAAATTGTTAGGCTGATGTACCCAAGAAAGTTGTGATTGTGGAGTGATTGAGACCCAAGAAATATTTTGTAATATCATCTATAACTAGATATTATTGAAAAAGTTTGAGAACTTCTACTACTTTTCGTTGCGACATATAGTTCGAGATCGCCTTTTTGGACCCGGGACTTGGGTACTAATATGGTCTAAGGCAAGCGCTATAACTTTTTGGCTATATGCTACACAGAACTTAGGAAGCTCTACAGCAGCTTAGAATCTATGATTTCAGATTTTTTGCTAGAACCAAGAAAACTTTTCAAGCTCATCAGTAACTCAAAAATAAAGGATTCTGGAATTTTCACAAATTCGTTTTTAATTAATATACGTCATCGCGTTTATACCTTTTGAAGTTGGATGTCTGAAATTTTTCCAAAAGTAATTTAGTTTTATGGCCAAAGTTTTGCAAAATTTAGTTGGGGTAGTAGAGTAGGGTCGAGTAGCTGCCATACAACTTCATATTTCAAATGAGCTTCATAGATAATAAATTTTTGAAATTTTGTCAATAGTAGTTAACTGCATAATGACCAACATCTGCATAAAATATAGTCGGTGTAGTGGGAGAGGTTCGAGGAACTGCCTTTCAACTTATATTTTCTTTTGTTCATAATTGAAAGCCCAATAAGTTGTGCATTACGGGTATCCCTGAGTTGACACATTCATCTCTACTACACTCTTCCTCGTTTTTTCGTATACTTATTTTTACTCTTTACTCTCATTTAAATGATTATATTTATATTTGTTGTATATACATATACATGTGTATAAGTTAGTGTAATGCAAATAAAATATAAATGGAAAAAGAAAGAGAAAGAAGAACAAAAAAAAAATTGAATTGATTAATAGAGTGTAAATGAGATGTCAATTGGAGTAATTAACTGGATAATTATTGCCTATAATAATAATAATTGTTGAAAAAAAAAAGCAAAAACAAAAATGTAAAAACAACAACAATAAATAAAAATGAAAGAAAGGAAAGAAAGAAACGGAAGATAGAAATAAGTGTTTTAGGTCAGTTAAAAAAGCAAGGAGGAATAAATTATTGCTGGTTGTTAAAAATTAATTACGTTTTGGTTTTATTTATACAAATTACACAATAATAAATTCATTTACATGTATATATATATATATATTTATATATTATATATATAATTTATATAAATATAATTAATTTTGAAATTGAATTAAAAAATAAAATGAAAAAAAAAAAATAAAAGTCAAGTCAGTTGAAAATTGTATAATTGTTAAATAAATTTTAAATTTATTTTTCTATTTACAAAATAGAAAATTTTATTACGCTAATAAGTAGAAAATATAATTTCAAATATATATATATATATATACCTGTAGATAGGTGTATCTATAGAAAGAAATGTAAAAGCATTGAAGTAGAAAAAAATGTACAGCTAGCTAGGTAAATAATTTAAGAAAAGTTTTGAGAATTTGTTAATGAAAATATTCAACAATGTACAAAATAATTTATTTTTATCTATTTAAATTTTTTAATTTTATTATTTTATTTGTTTTCCTTTTAATTTTATTTTTTTGGAACTTCGTTGACACGCAATTAAAAATAATTTATTTTAAAATTAATTTTTGGAGTTTGTTGTTGATTACAAAAATGCAATTTCAAAAATAATCATTCCAATTTAGACTCTATTCATACTCTATCTCTATCTAATTTAGACTCTATTAATACTGAGACATATTAACACATATGTTTTACGTTATAATTTTACAGGTTGTTATAATAAAATTTTAACTACAAAATAAAGTGAATTCATTGATGTCAAATAACAGGTATGACTGAAGGTATCTAACAATTATGACTATTTAAAGACAAAGAGAATATAATCACAAATTATTGTAAGATAGGATATTCTGATTTTATAAAATTATTATGATTTAATTACAAGGTCATTTGAAGGATATTTAACCAAATGAAAACTCTTGATTTTTAACATGGATTTTTGTTTTATTAAGGGTTTAAATCCAAGGTCATTTGAAAGACATTGAACTTAATTTGAAAACTTGCATATTAATATGGAATTGAGTTTTATTAAAGGCTTAAATAGATGGACACTTGAAGGACTTTTAACTGAATGAATAAGCTTGAATTTTGATATGGAATTGAGTTTTATTAAAGGCTTAAATACAATGTCATTTGAAAAACCTTTAATCAAATAAAGAAGTTTGATTTTGAATATAGAATTAAATTTTATTGAAGACAAAGTTTTAACTCATGAATTAACATGGAATTTAGTTGTTTTTGAAGACTTATTTTCAAGGTCCTTTGAAGGATATTTAATAAATATACATGCTTTAGTTATATTTTAAATTCGCCTTGCAAAAGAAGGTAATTTCAACATCAGAATACAATGGAAATGTGTCCTATTTCATAAATGTTGAGAATTCGACAACTTAGAAAAAACTTGTAAAACCTAAAATGCAATTAAAATTCTGAGTATTTAAAAGTTTTAAAAAAAAAAAACCTTTTTTAGATAATTGGGAGAATTAAGTCAAATTGTTATCCATCAATATAAATGAAACAAGGCCCTGGCCTATTTTTTTTTTTTTTTTCACATATAAAGGGGCTATATATTCCTTAAAAGGAAATTTACTTTTATATTGGGTGGGCCAAAAGTCACGTCTGAGTGTAAAAATTTAATAGCTTTTGGTTATTATTTTTTATTCTTTTCTTCTATTAAAACATAATATGAACTTTGCATAATTTAAACTCCAAATATGAAAAATACTGTCAGATAAATTACCACAATTTTCATCAATGTAATATTGGGCTCTTAAATGCGCGTTTTGCATAACAGCACCCAAAATGTCAGACTTTATTGCCCTAATCACAGTTTTAATATTGTGCTTAAGCTGCTCTACAGTTTAAAGCTTGTTTACATAGACTTGTTCTTTGAGATAACCCCATAAGAAATAATCTGACGCAGAGCAGGCAATTTGTGTCATCAAACATTTCACTTTGAAGAGCAATTGCGGCACGGGCAGTATGTGCTGTTCATACAGCTTCATACTGTTCGAACCAATTGTTGAAAGCTACAAGGGGCACAAAACTGTTAATCATAGTACGATACCTGTCCTCATTTACTTTCACAGCATTATTAACTTTTTTCCTAAAGAAGTATGGGATCCTACAACCCTTTGTGATGCAACCACACATCATGCTGTACATTTGAACGAGTGAAATTGTTGGTAGTAAACAACTCTGGGGTTTGCAGTAACCCAAAATCGTATTCCATTCATTAAGATGGAAATATGCTTCATTACGCATAAGTAAATTGTTCAGTAGTTTTGTAAAAAGGAGTCATTAAAATTGAATGGCCATTGGGAAAGTATACTATGGTGTTACTCGTTGGTAGATTGATAAAATCTGAAAAAATTTATTAAATTTTGAAACCCCATGGTGACTTTTGTCCCACTCTCTAAAACTGTAAATTAAATATTTTGTGTCATTTTAACTTTAATTTATGATAAACATTTTAAAAAATTAAAAATAAATTTAATTTTCAACTTATATAAATATTTATTTTAATTATAATAAAAAAATACTAAATGAAAAATTTTAAAACAATTTGTCTAACAAAAAAACGTCTTCTTCATACAAGAAATGCAGCCAAGAACTTTTTTCTTTCTTTGGCATTAGATTCATTCACAGCAAAAAAACAACCCAGAGTTTTAATATTAAAGTGCTGAAAAAAAATCATAAAACCAAAAAAAAAAAAAAAATAAAAAAACAGAAATGCGGAAAGTAATTTTGTTGAAAAATTTGTCGTCTTGGACATAAACTTAATTAATTGCCCTTCATAATAGAATTGCAATCGAAAAAAACTAGAAACTTGAAAGAATTTTAGTTTTTCTTTGTTTTTGCCTTTTACATTAAAAGTTTACAGTTTTTTTTTTTTTTTTTTTTTTTTTATAAATTCTTGAATAAGTTGAAACTTTTTAATTTTAACTTGTTTTTAATTTCAAACTATTTCTATAAGAAAATTACTGTTTACTTGTATAATGGCATATTTACAGTCTAGTACAAAATATTTTATACGGATTTCTTTTAAATATTTCAGGAGGCGGTAGGTTGTATTTGAGCCCCAAGCCAAAAAAGACCAGAAAAATTTGGGCGGTATTAACACAGTATAGATGCAATTTAAAATATTGGGAAGTTGAAACAGCCGTGAGTATTGGGATATAAGTATAGTGCAGGTATCTGTGGTAATCGCTTGGCAATACATTTCGGACATGTCCGTATTTAGGAAAAAACACTGCTTTTGGCAATTTTTATATTTTAAACACGCAAATTTTTTTGGAAAGCTTTAAATTTTTTTTTATTCAAAAACTGTTAATATGATCCTTAACGTAGTTGTGATTACATGGGATAGGATAAGAATGGAAAAAATGAGGATAACGGAGAGTTAAATGATAAATTCGTACACAATTCGTTAAGATTCTCCTTAAATTTTGGAAAATATAAAAATTGCCAAC
The DNA here is from genome assembly GCA_963082915.1 of Dolichopus griseipennis. NCBI lineage: Eukaryota > Metazoa > Arthropoda > Insecta > Diptera > Dolichopodidae > Dolichopus > Dolichopus griseipennis. Next base: position 69,663,074 of record OY720444.1, on the reverse strand, counting down.
TTTTCATAATCCATAGGATGGTAAAAAAATTTCATATTTTTACAGTTCTAAAATAATACAGTTCTATAACAAACGGATTGCTATATTCAGTAGTATACTACTTAAGTAGTTCTATTTAATTCTATTTAGTAGTGGTGTAATGGTAAAGACGCCGCGTTTCATGTAGAAAGTCCTGGGTTCAAGCCTCGGTCAGATCATATCTAATAAAATATCGTAAAATTGTACAATTATATCGTAATATAAGATAAGATTTAATGATGGTGATAAGATATGATTTAATGAATCTTATACTATAGCTGCAGCCAACTAATCAACAACTTAGTGAATATAACGTTTTGAGAAATTGAAACCCAGTCTAAATAAACTTGGCGAATGCCTTTTACCATCTTATACTCCTTAAAGGAATATATATACATATATACTAAGAATGCGAATTTTGCTGCCCCTTTGGTGGTTCATTGAAATTGTTTAAAAGAAAGAATCGGTATTTTTATTTCATCTGAGCAAATGTCAGCCAACAAGTTATACATAAAAAAGAGAAAAAGCTCCAGTATTACGATGGATGTTCAGCGAAAATATACTATTATTCATGTTTTAGTCCTTAATTAGACATGTGCTGCATTTCTGAACTCGATCGAGAAAGTTTACGGAATTAGATGAAGCGTCAGGCCAAATTTATATTATTTCTTACTATTGATAAGAAATAAATTCAAGCTCAGTTTCATATATTTCACCTAATATACTTAATAATAATAATAAACGTTTTAAGATTCTGCAGTTCTGAAGTTGAAATTTCATTATAAAAAATTTTAAAATTAAATAAAAAAACAAAATTCGATTATAAGCTTATTTTGATCATTAAAAGTTCAACATAAATAAATAATACAAATAAAATTTTATCCAAGACTGTTAATATTCGCACTAAACAACAAAAACATAAAAATACCAATTTACTTTTAGTTCAAAATTTAATGATTTTTAGTTAATTAAATTACTTAATTATTTTTAAACTGGTATACAGTAGTAATAAAATCAAAGGGAATTGAACTTTTCGTAGAACATAAAAATAGGTAAAATTGTTTTAAATTCTTTTATTTTAATTGTCTTTTTAAGCAATTAAAATGGCTAAGAATTTTTCGCACTAATGTTTTCTATAGTTTTTCGAATTTTTTTTGATTTTCTTTTACTTTTTTATTACATTTTATTGAAAAATTTTGTGTAAAGTGTACCTATAGTAGATTTCGACAAAATTTGATAATTAAATATAGCAAAAAATTGGAGATTATAAATGAAAAGTTTTTTTTTTAAATAGGTAAATCTTTTAAAGAAAATATTTTTTTTAAACATTAATAAAAATTTTGAATTCTCTTTATAAGAATACGAATTTATATATTCAAACGTTTAGTCTGGGAAAACTATTTAGACTCCGTTCTCTTTTTTTTAACCCTTAAACTGTTATTTTAATTTGTAGACCATTTAATTAAATCAGATTTATGATAGTTTTCTATCTGCGAGTTATATTATGAATTAAATTTTTTAAAATATTATACAACTCACAGATATTTTAGTTATATTTTAATCATTTTACATTATTATTACTAAATTTGACCACATTAACGAAAGGTAAGTTTGCAGATTTGATTTCCAGACCTCTCATCGACACTCGCTCGACACTCTAAACAATGTGCCTCCCAGCCGTTCTTAAATAATATTGGAATTAAAAATAACTATGGCCAATAACTAATGCTAATCTAACTAAGCTAAAACCAAAATTAAATAGTCTACCCTCTCGTAAACTGATCGATGCAAAATCAAAAGCACGAAGCAAAGAGGCACTGAGGTACAAAGAGGTGCAACTACACCAATTTCTAACATTTTTCTTAACAGTTCGAAATAAAACCCGTTTTGTACTAGGAACAGCCGTTATAATTAGAACGCATATTAGAAAAAATTCATTAAATTTTATTAGACTTGGAGAAATTAAGTATTATAAATTAATTTAAATTATAAATGATTCTAATTTATAAAATTTTTAATAAACTTAGTTAATATATCGTTTATAAGATATAACTATAAGATATAAAATGACCAAAAAATGTTTACTTTTATTAGTTTCTCTTCTTTATAAATATTTTCTGATACAATTTTAAAATATATATATATATATATATATATATTTATATTATTTTATCACGAAAACGCATTAACACTTTGTTGTTTTTTTTTTAAATAATATAATTTAAATAATAGCAAAACGCGATATAACCTCAATTTACTCTCTCTTTTCTTATTACTAAATTCCCAGTGCATTTGTATTTCATTTAAATGGTATTACAAGATTTATGAGAATTTTATTCAAAAAAAAAAATAAAAAAAAATACGAAAAAAACCGAAACGCGAAAAGTAAAACAAAAAAAAAATCCTTTTAAATGTACTTTACACTCTATAGCTCTCACAACAAAAAATAACAAAATGTAATTTTTCTTTAGCACTACAATAATTCTTTGAGAGAAAGAGAAAATAAAAATAATAATAATAATAATAAAACCAATTGAACATTTTCAAATGAATGAACAAAAAATGAAAATTTTTCGTGAAATAATAAAATAAATTAAATAAAAACAAATAAACATATTGAAAGTTTACCGTTATCATGAGAACTCAAAAATATTGTTTTTACTATTGTTCTTTTATTTTTGGAAGTAACTACAGGCGATCTTATCGATTTAAACTTTCAAAATTTTTAGCCCCGTAAAGTATGCAAATTTATGCTAAATGTGTTTAGAAGTTTTTTTGTAAATTCAAATGACTTAACAGAAAGTTTTAAGTCAATGGAGAATGTAAATAAAATTTAGAACACACTAATAAATTATTAAACGCCAAAAAAATTTCAATTCAATATCCTAAAACAATTTTAATAGCTAAGGACGAACCGTACCTTTAAAACAAGAACTTAATTCTAAACTTTGTTAAAATATAATTGCATACTTTAAGGATAATCAAATTGGAAGTTCTTTTTAGGTTCAAAATTGAAACCATTTTCATTAATTAAACAAATTAATTACTATACATTTGATAAAACTACTTGGAAGGACATGGTAATATTTGAGGGCAGAAGGCTATGAGGGCCATTAAAAAAATGTTCCAAAGAAATTAGAGGCTACATTCCAGAATGATTTACTGGTATTAGTTAATAGTGAATCAATTCAATGGAGAATTCAAATGCTTGATTATGAGAGAATTACAGGTGCAATAAAAGCTTGCCCGATTTGAACAATGTATATAATCCGAAAAATTCAGAAGAGTAAAAATATAAATAGGCTTACACATGTAGGTATACTCAATAACCCTCTAAAGGATATAACTTCGGTTCTATCAAGGAACATTTGGATTGGCAATCAAAGTTTAACCTGAACCAGAAATTAATCTTCTACCTGGGAACAGATGAATCCAAAAACCAACAAGGGAAATGGTACCAATGTTAAACGTCCCAACTTTTAGGAAAACAAGAGATTTTTCATCCCACATGAAATGAACAATATGCCTCCTGCAATTATCTTGAATTTTTATAGATCTCATTTATTGTCACAGCGGAAGAAGCAGTATATTAGCAATAGATCCCAAGGTCACATTAGTGATTTCATCCAAATGTGTTTGCCCGTTTAAAACAAAAAAGAATATAAACAGCTAGACAGTAAAACTTATTCCTAATATATATATTTAGGAATAATACAAGAAAAAATTTAATTTCAGAAATGAAAACGACATCACATGAATGAATACAATAACAAATTTTGTATTATTTTTTTATTTTATTCATTTTATTTTAAATACAGTTCGCTATTCCTTGACATTTTTTTTCCTTTCATTATTTTATATATATATACATTAATACATACGTATTAATTTTTTACACATTTTCAAAAGATTTTGTAAAAATATGAATATATAGTTTCACTATGTCCATCCGTTCGTCCGTATGTTTACAAAAACTTTTACACCGTTTAAAATAGAGAAACGAGATTTTAACTACAAGTAGGCATAAAAAAAAATAGTTTCATGCAAGAACTTTTTCCTGTAGTACCACCCGTTAAGGAGATGCAGCCTCCAAAGGCTGAAAAAGCCCTAAATTTAAATTGTTAAAACAAGGTTTATTTTTAATCTGAAAACAGCAAAAGACAGCTGCTTTTATAGGTTTATTTTTGAAAGGCAAATGTATACTAAACTTTACCTTAATGGAAAACTCAATTTTTTGCAAAATTTGTGGTCTCGCATCTTCTGAACGATTCGACCTAGAGTCTTGTAATTATGGGAAAAGTTTTATCCTCAGAAATTAGTTGGAGTTATTTTTTTATTTTTTTTATTTTACGTGGATTGGTGGGAATTTTCGAAAGATACAAACTGCCCTTCCAATAATAATGATTCTTACCGACTAAACCACACCTTTCCCTTATTAAAACTAGTCGAACTGACTAACCATTAACTTTTTACTCTCTTTGGTTTGAGTATAGGTTTTGTGTACTTCCCTTAGGAAATCTATACTTTATAATATATTATCTAAAAGTCTTTTTCTTTTAAGCCTTCCTGTAATAATCTGATTATTTATTAACTATGCAGCTTCAATATTTTTATGCCCTTGTAGACAAGCTTTATGCTTTATGGCATATGTACTTATTTCATCTGTAACTTTGGGAATTTGTAAATCTCTATGAATGTCACTATAATGTACATACCAGGGAGCACTTACTATGTGACGTAGGACTTTATTCTGAAAGGTTTGTATGTTTTTAATATGCGTTTGCTTGGCACAACCCCAACGTTGAATGCCATATAACCATGTAGGTTTAATTACTTGGTTGTAAATTAACACTTTATTATATATTGTTAATTTAGACTTACGCTTACGACTTACGGTAATATAAAAAATTCAAAGCTCCAATACTATATTTCAGCATATGTCAAAAAATATTCTTAATTTTGAATAGTGACGGAACTACAGAACAGGTTTTCCTTAAATTTAAAGGGGCTCTCAAAAATCAGAAAGTGCCATCCATGAAACCATTTTTACTTTTTAAAATTTTAGAGGAAGTCACAATTTAATTCCCAAAACCTCAAAATTACAAAACCTGATTGGTTGGTTGGATTCCTGAAAATCATCATAAGTTTGCTTAGCAAAACTTTGGGAATTGTCCCAATCGAAGAGCTATTAGGATTTAAAAATTTCCCATTTTTATAAATCAGTAACTTAATCACCAGTACATTTATTCTCAAAATTAAACTCAATATGAAACACTAGATAATTTCGAAAATGTGCTTTTTCAAAAATCCTTCGATTTTTTCATCACTTGTTTATTTAGATTCTCACTTTTCTTTATTAGTTTCATTTTATACATCGCAGCTTATTCATTCCATCACTGAATATCACGCCGCGAATATAAAGATTCCTCTTGATCATTATCGAATTAATAAAAATAAAACAGAAAATATCAAGCAAAAAAGACAATTTACTTTTACGTTATAGTTGTCCTTTTCTGACAATTTTTTTTTTTGTTGTTTTTCAGATTTTGATTGTTTTGGCATGGAATAAAAAAAAAATAACAATTTTTTTTTCTTTAAATTAAAAATATAAAATTGAAAAGGAAAAACAAATAATAAAAGAATTATTAGATCCTGAGAAATATTATCCTTTTCCGATTACATAGGAGAATATCAATATAATAACAAAATAAAATATATGTATATATATATACAGGGATGCATAAATTCTAGCCACTATGAATTAAGATTTGAAGAATTTAAGGGTTGCTATCTGAAAGATTTGCTAGCACTCTTTATAACAAACGGTTCTATTTCATCCACTTTTTATAGGATATTTAAGCCCAAGTGTATCTAGAGTACAAAAGGACAATAATTCAATAAAAAATCTGCGGAATTCTTGGGAAAACGAGGAAAGAGCAGAAAAGAGATTACAAATAGCAAAGTTTATTTAATGTTTAAATCTGCATGAGCGCAAAATTGAAGAAAAACAAAAACTATGTCATAAGATTTTTGAATTTCATATAGAATAATTTACAAAGTTGTACACTTCCATAGACCACCATTGTCAATGACTTTCATTATAATGTCTAATCTGTAACAAAAACAAGTAAATATATTATCAACTACTACAGATTCTATAGTACTGCTAACAGATTCTATAGAAGTAAATTTGACAATCCTATTAATTACAGTATTAGAAATCTAGTTAAAAGAACTTATCCAAAATTTTGAAAATTATCCTATTAGATGCTCTTCCATAAACACAGTATTAACAAAAGAATCAGTTCTAACTTATGTATTACAAATTTAATAGATTCCTTTGTAGATACATTATACCTCTCTACGCTTACTAAACTCCGTTAATCCAATGGATGAGCATTCACTCAAAAAATAAAAATAGAATAAAAAAATAACCCCAAGATAATGTTCTTCTTATGAAACAAACTATTAAATATTTCCATTTTAAACTCTTAAAAAATCAAAGCCCCGTAAAGTATGCAAATTTATTGTATCATAAAAAAAAATTAAGAGAACAACGAAAAATATAAAAATCATAGGGGTATCCAGTGACCGGAGTAAAATTGAGAATAAACAAGTAATAAAACAACAGTAAGTCAAAAATATAAAAATCATAGGGGTATCCAGTGACCGGAGTAAAATTGAGAATAAACAAGTAATAAAACAACAGTAAGTCAAGGAAACAGACTAAGTAGTACACTACACCTGACAAATTCAATTTATAATTACAGGAACCCTAACACCTCAGAAAAATTAAGCCAATACGACAGAACCTATCTTGTACCAAATTTAAAATTTCCATCTTTTTTAATTTCGAGAAAAGGCTTTTAAGACTTTAAGCCAGCAACACCTTTGCACCAAATATGAAGTTTATATCAATATTGGTTTTGGAAATATGTTGGCCCTTTTTCAATTTTCAAAAGCTTTAAGGATCCGATCTCATGGTCTGATTCCGCTCATTTTCAATTCGCATTGCACTTTATCGTGTTTATGGACGGACCAACTAGAATCGATAAATCGACTATAGAAATGTCACTTTTCTATATGTAGTATGCCGCCTTTTGATGATTACAAACACCGTACCAAAATTAATATACCCCTATGGCCTATGACTATTTTAGGTGTAGGGTATAAGAAGTCAACATGCAAGCAAAATTTGCACTTAAATGTAAATAAGTTTTGTCCAACAAACTTTTCTTATTACAAGAAAATGTTAATGAACCTGAAACACATCTGCTACTACCTAAAAATCTGTAATAGAATAGCTGCAATAGCTTCTTTGAAAGTCATTGGACTGCCTGCTTTTGGACTGCATATTGAATAGGCAACAAACGAGTCCTAATGGAAGAAAAATATATACTACTAGTTTGCAACTAAAAGAAATAGAAGCCTGAAAATTGAAATTGTTAAATAATATACGATTATAAAGTTATTAAGATAATTCAAATTAAATAAATGAATTAAATTAAAAATATATACTGAGTATCATTTTGAACCTTCAAAAACTGAACAAAATTAAATAAAATCAACTATTTGACCAGTTGGACTTCGATCACATTCCAATATAATTATGTAGGCTTCAATATACTTTAAAAATTATCTATCTATTTGGTTATAGATCTTGAAGAAACTTAACCTTTCCAAATTTCAATATCCTTGGACAACCTCTGAAGCAACTTTAAACCTTAATCTTTCAATCAGCTGTACAATTTCAGTTGGTTTGAAATAATTTCATCAAAATTAAAGTTGACAAATAAATCTTATTGTACAGATTAGAAATTTATTAATTGATAATCAAATCATTTGAATTTCTAAATTATTTTCTGTTACTTGATATTGTCTTCAGCAGATTTCTCTATTTTAATAGAACCCCTTTTTTGTAACATCTAATCTTTTTAATCTACACTAATCTAATCTTTGTTTTATTGTAAGAATGAAATAGAAAGATTTTTATTCAAGTTCATGAATTGTTTAATTTCTTTTTGAATTCAGGAAGTGACACTAATAACACAATATTTTGAAGTTGTTTCATTTAAAATTAATTTTCACACGAAATGACATTTTGTATATAAACTAAAATTTCAATTCAAATTTAATCAAAATTCCTTTCTGCAGTCCATAATACAAAGAAAAAAAAATTTTCATTAGTTGAAATTCATTTTGACACAGAGAAAAAAATAGCAACAACAACAAAATCTATTATTTCTCTGAACATTTCAGCTCAACAAGCTAATTTTTAAAAATTAGCAACTTTTGCATTTATCTGTCCAACTGTCTGGAAGTTTACAAAACTTTCACATCGCTTGACAAAAAACTCAATGAAATTTTTATCTATGAAATAACTTTTTTCTGTAGTCCCAATATTTGAAGCTCCAGCCTCTTTTAACGCAAACTTGGTCCTTTTTCACATCAATTTGGTCCTTTTTCACATCCATTTGGTCTTTTTTCAAATTAAGTTCGTCCCAACTTTTTAAATAATATTTTTTTTTTGTTTCTAATGAATTTGGCTCTATTTTAAAAAACGTTTCCATATCATGGAAATTCTGTAAAAATCTGTAAAAAAAAATAAAAAATGAAAAAAAATTAAAATAAGTCCCAAAAAATATTCACCTAAAATTTTGAGGGCTACTTTTTAAAGGCGGCTTTAGATTCGAATCTTTTAAACTTTTTTTTGCTGAAATTTTTTTAAAAAATTGTGGAACCTACTCCTGGAAATCAAGAAGCGGGGCTTGTTTAAAAATTCCTATTCAAAAGAATTTAGGACTGTCTGTATTAGAAAATAGACGAATGGAATGTAAAACAGGACCAAGTTGATGTGAAAAAATTATACTAAAGTGTTGCCATACGGTACTTATCACATTTTCGCATACATCTCCATAAATCACTCAAAATTTTTATACAGAAACTTTAAATTTTTGGAGGAGTTAGATTTTTGAAAAAAGTAATAAGCCTTTTTAGAAAATCTTTTAGAATCACCCCGCTTTTGAGGAACTATAAGGAATGACAATTTCCTATTTCGAAACTCTTGTTACATTTCAGCTGTAAGCTCCAACATTACATTCATGCGTTAGCAGTTTTCATAATTCTAAAGGGCTTCGATAAATGTAGATCGTGTCTTTGATTTTTAAAAATCTTTGCTTCTACAAATAATTCTTCTTGGAACTACTTTACAATCCGCTATTTACCCAAAACTTATTATGGAACATTGTTTAATTTTGGAAATGTACTTTTTTAAAAACCCTTTGTTTTTTCTAATACTTGTTTTATTTAATTTTACTTTATGTTTTTTTTTTAAACTTGGACGCTAAAATAAAAATGAAATGAATTGAATGAATGAATCAATGAGTGAACGAATAATAAAAAAGAAAAAAAAAAAGAAAGAAAACACAAAGTAACAAACAAACAAGTAAGTGAATGAGTGAATTAAATGAATGATACGCTTCAAAGCATAAAAATTCATTGATTTCCTTCCGTAAATCCTTGCAAGGATTCAAAAGGAATTCAAATTCAATCAAAGAAAGTGTTTTATATCATTGTGGATGGTGATAATATGGTTTTTTGTTTTTTTTTTTTATAAATTTTTGTTTTTAATTTTAAATTTTTTTATACGAATTTTGAAATATATATATATATATATATATATATATATATACGTGTTTTTTTAATGTAATTTTTTTTATATTGACGCAAAGAATTCAAATTTTTTAACAGATTGATTCGAGTATTTTCAATTTAGGAAGAAAATATTATTATTATATTTTGTTTTTTTTTTTTTTTTTATTTTTCTATGGAAAATTTTTTTATCAGAAAATGAATGAAATGTGAACAAAAAAATAAAATAAGAAAAAAATATATAAAAAAATAAAAATATAATAAAAGTAATTTTTTAAAAGAAAATAAAACTGATAGATTGGTAAGAAGATAGGCGTTCAATTAATTTTTTTTTTTTTTGTTTTAATTTTTTATGTTTAGGGTAAAGATTACAAATATTTTCAAAATACGTAAATTCTAAATACAGTGAAACTCAGTTTTGAAAACCTCAGCTAGAATCAAAATTAGAATACTTTTTTTTTAAATCCAATTTATTCATTTAAAGGTATCATTTTTTAGTTTGTTTACATAATATATTTTATATTTACTTTATATATATATATATTTGATCATCTGACCAAATGGCGTAGATATTAAGAAGCCGATATTTCAAGTAGATGATCTTCGGTTCAAATCATGGTCAGACAATATCAAATACGAATATTTAAAAAAAAAAATTAAATTGTAAAAATTTTATAAGTATACCGTAATAGTTTAAATCGTAATATAAAATAAGATATTATAAAATATCATATAAATAACTCTTGTGAAAGATAAAAGATGGCGCACACAATTAAAAATTCATGTATTCACAATCTTATACAATGCATGCGTTCCTCTTAACATAAAGAGCAGATAGGAAAAGTTTGGTAATGAAACGCTATTTTTGTTTCAGGAGTAGATATTTGACATTTTAAAACGATCTGTCATTTAATATATTTGACATTTTAAAACTATCTTTCATTTGAGCAGTTTATTATGATTAATATATTAAGATATTGAAAATAAAGTGAAAAAATTAATATTTATTGCTGATATATAAATAATATTTTTTAAAATAGAAGAAGTAAGTGCTTATTGGTTAGATAATAAATAATATGATTTAACATAACCTATATTGTAAAAAGTGAAAAACCATTTGTTATGAAAAATTAAAATTTAAGCAGCTGCTGGAAATTTTTTAGTTATGTGCTCCTGTCATCTACTCTTTTATAAGAGCTGGTGTAGCTGGAAGTAGTTTAGAATAAAAAAGAGTAGTTTACTTTTAAAAAAGATCGGAAACAATAAATACAGTCACATAATCAAAGTTTTAGTGAAAATAATCATTAATGAAACTGAAACCTTAATCTAAATGACTTGGTTACTAACCACTTAAACTTATATATTTTAGTCAGTTAACTTCGGTGATTTAGTTGTTGAGAACATAGCTCATTAACTCAGTAAGTTTGAGTTAGTTTCCTGCATAAACCACAGTTATTTCATTTGAGGCAAAATTACTGGAAAAGTAATTTTACTTTACAACTTCTCTATGCGAACAAATATATAGTTAAAATATTAAATATACTAGGTGTCCGGTAGTTAAATGAAGCACTATACGCCTATGTAGACATAAATAAAAACAGTAATATTTTCGTGTGGGGCCAAGTTGTGGCTATTCCCATTTCCAATGTCGGCTATTCTTATTTCTTATATAATGGTTATCTATCTATTTCACTACCTAATGACAATTCTAATTTCCGAGATAGTGAGACTTAAATTAAATTTTCATAATATTTTTAATTTTAAATTAATTGGCATCGAATTACTTTTGAATATATTTTACATAACTGTTGAACGTGTATTGAAATGCAATTAGATGTCATTAAAATAAAAAAAAAAATAAAAAAAAATTTAAAATTCATTTAAGTTGATATATTTCAAAAAACTGTAATTCAAATATTTTACAAAATTAGGAATGATGTTGTATATTTAATAAACTAGACAAATTATATATATTTCCAATTTAATTCAAAGGGCCTTACCTAATCAAAAGCATACGACGTATGACGTACAATACGCCGTACGTCCACACGTCGACGTATCCCGAAATCGATACGCGCGTACCATTTTTAATTTGTCAAAAAATCTATTTTGAATATTTATTTCATATAAAAAATAGCGTTTTTAATTTTGGTATTATTTTTAATATTTTTTTTTTTTTAATTTTGTAAAATGGATTTCGATGATATTGAAGTTTTAGAAGATTTAAATTGAAAAAAGTTTTATTTTCTAAATATCAACAAAACGTCACCATAACAACATAACAAAAAACAATAACAAAATTGTATACGCTTTGTCAATTTTTAAATTTTAAAAACCCGACGTATGGTACGTCGCGTATTTCGGGACTCCCATATAATTATATGTATTTAAAATTATTTTGACAGAAAATATACGCCGTACGTCGTCATTTAGGTAAGGCCCAAAATCTCTAAGTCTAATCGGACATTTTAATCTGGATTTTACTGTTTAAAAAATAAAAAAAAAACAAATTTTTTAAATTTAAATAAAAAATAACAGAAATCAATTGATTACTCCTGTTACTTCGATAAATATTATAGCAATCATCGACAAAATGATTTTGAAATTGTAATGTTTTTTTATTTCCTTATTCCCAGAAAATGAAAATTACCAAAAAAATAAAAAACAAAAATAAGGAATATGGACATTTAGTAAAAAACAAAAAATTAAATGTAAAACAAAATTAAAATTAAAATAAAATAAAAACTCGAAGGCAAATTTACTGAATAGGTAATGTTCAAAAACAAAAAAATATATATATATATATATGTATATATATATTAATGCAATCAAATGAAAAACATTTTACAAAAAAAAACATAGATTTCTAAAAGAATCTTAAGATAAAAAAAAGGGGGAACAATTTAAAGGCACTCATTGTCATTACTTTAAAAATTTATTCACAAATTGTTTTTTTTTTCTCTCCCCTTTTTGTTTTTGTTGTTATTCGATTTTATTTGTTAATATCCATTTACCACCATTTTTTGTCCTTTTCTTTCATATACAAAAAACTAATAAGACAAATTTTTTTATTTTTTAGGAATTTAAAAATAAAAAATTCAATAAAAACAAATTAGTATTTATAGATATTAGTATTATTTTGAATTTTTTTTCAATTATATTAATTAAAAGATGCATTATAATAATTAGAATACCAGTTGGCCAATTTATATATGTATATGTATTTTGATCTAAAATATGATTCAATAAAAAAATTGGCTTCATATTTACATGCACGAAATTTGAACACACATAAAATGGTCGACTTCTGACATGTAGGAGATTTGAACATGCACTCCCCTTGATTAATAAGCCGACTAAGTTTACCAACTAACACCATCAAGATCAATTTTATTAAGAGTTATTTTTTCAATTATTACCTGGCTTTACATATTGCTTGGAGCTATGCACTGTAGCCATCCCTGTAGCCATCTTTAAATGTCAATTTACTTTCTGAGAGCAAAATTGATGAGAAAGGAAGGAATTAGCGTTAAGATTTGGAAAAAACGAGGAAGAGTGTAGGAGAGTAGACTGTGTCAACTCTGGGATACCCGTATGACCGTAACATATACATTATATCATCCGGTTAATTACTTTTGGCAAAATTTCAAAAATACTATATACTATATACTAAGCTATAATAAGTGTAGAGTAATGCTCACATAAAATAAGAAGTTTTATGGCAGCTACTCGAACCCACTGCAGTAGACCAACCAAATTTTGCAGTAACTTTGGCCATTACACTAAACTACTTTTGGCAAAATTTCAGACACCCAGCTTCAGTAGGTGTAGAGTTATGCTCATAAAAAATAAGAAGTTGTATGGCAGCTACTCGAACTCATGGACCAAAATGGATGGATTTAAATAGCAATAATGGCTATTACAAAAAAAACGAATTTCCGAAAATTCCAAGATTCTAGCTCCTTTAGATTTGAGATATCGTGCGGACGGACGGACATACATAGCTAAATCGATTTATTTTTCGATTCTGATCGATCCATACACTTGACTCTATATCTATATCTTCTCTGCGTCACAAACGAAATGGCAAATTTATTATACCCTTTGACCTAAAGTCGTACGGGTATAAACATGTAATGAAACCACACTTAGTCTATGGATTAGACTTAGTAATACATACAGCTGAAATATACAATTTACAGTTACAACAACCACACTCCAACTCAGCTTAGATTTCAGAAACAATTAGCCTACGAGATAAAACTACTTTGTATCAAATTTAAATTTTCCAATTTTATTAATTTCGATGATATGTTGCTTAGGTGAAAGGAAATGTGTGACAACTATCTGAACCATTTCTTTCATTCCTCTCAAACTTTAGAAACATAAAAAAAATATGACAAAACATTCTTGCACTAAATTTCAAGTTGCTATCTTTATCAATTTGAAAGCTATACTCATTAGGTCAAAAGAGGCGTGTAATAGATACCCAAACCACCACTTCAATTTATTTCAAAAATTCAAAAACATAATTGGAACAGGACTATTGTTATTTGCATTAAGGTTATTTAGCGTTATTAATTTCGAAAAAATGTTTAATATGTCTTGGTAGGCGTGTAATAGGTACTCAAACCACCACATCAATTTATCGTAAATTTGGGGGATTAAATGAAAACATGCCAGAAAACACTTGCACCAAGTTTAAAATTTATCGTGTTTCCGGACAGACGGATGGAAAAATATTGCTAATAAAACTGCTGATATAATTTAATCATTTTTCTGGGTAGCCCTTAATTATTCCACTGTCTTTCAGTTCATCGAAAATACCTTTTGTGGAAATCCATATTAATTCTAATATTCCAGCAGATCAATCATTCCCACCCAATGAACAACAATAAAACTAACCATTTACTAACCACTTCAAGTTCAAGTCTATAGACAAAGAGGAGTAATTTGAGTCCTCTTCTGATTAGCTGCGAGACTACAGGAATTCTTTTGAAATATGTTGTAAACTTTGATTACTTCATTATTTTAATAATCATGTTTTTTTAATGAACCATATTGATTTCTTCAAAAAACCTGAAACTTTAAGAAATGACACAGGAATCAGAAGCACAAAAAAAAAGAAGGTTACAATTAGTTAAATAAAAAATAAATTACCAAGTTACAAGTTCGAAAAACCAACAACATTTTTAAATTTTAAATATCCCAACTTTTTTTTTTTGTGAAGATTAGCTTAAATAATTCTTCATTTTTACCCCAAATACGATCCAAAAAAAAAAATTAAATTTATTTTTTATAATCCCTGAAATTTTAATTGCTGTCGAGCATTAAAAAGTCATTATAAATGATTTGCCTTTCACCCTAATTTTACTTTTAAATTTTTATTTTTTTTTTTTTTTTTTTTACTGTTAACATTTTTTTTCTTTAATTAATAACAGTCCATAAAAAAAAAAAACCCTTTTTATTCATCATTTTTTGGCTGTATTTAAAGGAAAAATTTAAAAAAGAAATTGCCAAAAAATAAAACGGATTTAAAAAAAAAAAAACAAAATGAAGAAGAAAAGATTTTTAGAAAAATATTAATTGCCATTTAAATAGATATAGCAAAGCATTAACTTCTTTGGTATCTAATTTTTTTTTTTTTTTTATATATAATATGGTAATGGATGGGCGTAAGTGGTGACATATATTCTATTTTTTCTAAAAATTTTATACGGTTTTTAAATTTATAACGGGAATCCCCCGTTGCAGTTTAATCATGTGCCATTGAATTTGATGATGATGGCTTCTTTAACTTTAAAGCAATATTCCTCACTATTATTGCTACCTTTTCAAATGTATCAACATTATTGCTAACTGTTCTAATTATTATCTTGCTTTCTCTATTCATTCCGAAAAAAAGTCGGAATCAATTGTCGAGACTAAAATAACTTCTTTCAATGAAGAAGTTCAATGTGAATACCAGTGTAAAAAAAATAAAATCTAATCTACAAAACCATACTTTCTATATTTAACAAAAAAAAAACCAAAAATTCGGACTAAAAAGTTTTTTGACTGCCATATTATTAAGTGTCAAAAGAATATTGAACAATTCCTATCTCTGTTAATTCCTATTATCATCAATATCCTTCTCATTGAATTTGATGAAACTCAAATAGTATCAACAAAACTTTAAAAATCGTAGGGTACAACAAAATATATATATCCGAAAAAAAAATAGTTCCGCTCCGAATGTTTTTATTAAATAATTACTGGTTTGCTGGTAACAAAATAATATTTGGTATAATTGCGTATTATGGGAAATTTTTTTTATTGTTGGTAAATTAATATGCAAATGCAAATAAAAAAATTTTATTTATAAAAAAAAATTACAAAAATATATAAAAAAAAATTTTATTAAACCCCTGAAATAATTGAATGAACAATATTATTGAGCATTTCATAAAGTCTGTTTTTAATTTTAAAAGAAAATAGTGTACAAAATGCAGAAATGAATTCCATTCAATATTCCATTAAATGTTCTGCATAATCAAACCCGATTCCCTAAAACCCTTTCAAATCTGTATCCTCGAAACTAAACAGTATATTTGTATCCTACCTTTAAGTTTGATTTTTGTCTGTTAAAGTGGGTTTCGAAGCTTCCCAGTGTCCCTCATTAAAAAATGATAAAACAGGTGCCTAACCATGTTCGCATCGCATCACATTTATCAAATTTGATTTCAGAATTTTTTTTCTAATCTTGAGTTACGTAGGGTACAGCAATTGATTTCATATAGTAATTCGGACCAAAATATTTGTTAAAATATATTTTGATGTATGCGTCGCAATTCAAATTACAAAGTATATGCGATGCCAATTTTTAACATGGTTAGGCAACAGCACTCTTGGGTTTCTTTTAAAATAATTGAACTTAAACTAAAATTGAGCTGAAAAAATCAACTAAAATTACTTTATTCTATTGATCTATTGAAAATTCATAAGGTTCATATATATCTTCTAAGTTTTCATTTCCTCAAAAATATAAATAATATTTATCCATGTATTAAATAAATTGACGACAAAGTCCAGGCGCTATGAATGAAAAGCGTTATTTAGGGTGACCTTCGTAGAAATTCTTTTGTTATAGGAGTATTTTTAGTAACAAAACTTAGCTAATGCCACTTTTAATTGATGCAAAAACCTTGCGATACCTCTAACGTTACTTTAACATTTATAATAAGTGTACAAATATCTATTCGGTGCACCCAAATTGCACGTAACAAATTTGATCGCGATGCACGGAAAGCACCATAGCGAATCCATCCTACAGCAGAATAACTTTTTATTTTAAATAATAATTAAATCAATGCTATTTTACATTGATTCCACTGTGGCGGCACAAAATATGAATCCCAGCCTTAGGTAAAGAAGTTTATTTTTTCTTAACTTAACGTCAAACTTTAACAATGTGCGTTGCGTTTTGCTGCATTCATCAAAGTAGTGGACTTGACAGAATATTAATAGACTTTTGACATCGTACGCTCATGTTTAGCTACGATACTAGATTCTAGAAATATGCTAAACTAATAAAGCTTTAATATAAAAAATTTAAATATACCAACTAATTTTATTTTTAGAACAGGAAATCGAAACTCTTTCCGTATTTTAAGTTAAAAATAAAAATGAATGAACCCTTAATTTATATACATAATATAGTATTTTTTTTAAGTATATACATGATTTAGCTTTCAGTATCCCTTCATTTTGTTTTTTCTAAACAGTTTTTTATTATTTTTATAATAATTATCTTTGCTGATGTGGTTGATGTATTCTCTTGTGTTACTAAAAATGCTATTTGGCGTTATAATGTTGGTGGTATTATTTTTACTGTCAACTTAAATCGTAAAAAATATACATACATATATATAAAATGTTCGCGTTTTTACAGTTTTTACTTACAATAACAAAATTACATATATATATATAAAATTGAAATAAAATTTTTTTTATTTTTAAATTTCAAGAGATTAAAATACTTTCTAAATGTTAAAATACATTTTCTAGGCAGTTGTTTAGTGCGTGGTAACAGAATGATACACCAATTATAAATGATTTTTAATTTGTTTTGGATGTGAATTGGCATTTAGAGTAAAAAAGCAAAATGAAATTTGAACAATTCTATATTATACTGTACTCGTATATATAAAAATATAAAATTGCCTTTAAAAATGTTTAGTGATTTAGTTAAATGGAAAAAAAAAATTTAATTTTAAAGTAATTAAAACAAAATAAAAAAAAAGTTTTGTGTTTTTAATAACAAGTACATTTTGACAATTTGAAAATAAAAAGTGTCATTATGTCAAAATTATGTGATAAAATGAATGACAACACATTTTTACACTCAATACAGGTTTTATTTAATATAACTGTAATTATATTATATATTATCTTAACCCTAAAACTTAGAGGAAGGATACATATATGCAAATAGATACATACATATGCAAATAGATATGCAGCCCTGGAAGAGGGAAAGGGACTAGAAATGAAATAGAATAGGGAAAGATCCTACTCTAGTAAAAAATCTTTTTAAAATGTTGCAAATTGTAAAATAATATATTTATATCAGAGGGGATCGCAGATGGAAACATGTTCCATATTCTAGGAGTTCTCATAATAAAATGAGTTTCCATAAGATGAATAATTATTTTCAATAAGCCATTAGTTCCAATAGGAGATTTTATACTCGGAGTTTTACTTTTTTGTGTTTAGAACGAATTCAGATCTGTTTAAAAATATATCTATCTTCATACTTGTGCTCAGTTTATGAATAAAGGGTATACTAAACGTGCCATTACGTTTGTGAGGCAGAGAAAGGTCGGGGATAGATATAGACTCAAAGGTATGTATCGGATCAGAATCGAAAAGTAAATCGATCTAGCTATGTATGTCCGTCCGTCCATCCGTCCGCACTCAAAAAATAAAGAAGCTAGGATTCTGAAATTTTCCCAAATTTGTTTTTATTTAATAACCGTCGTCAGAGCAATTCAAATCCAGAGAGTTTGATCCATGGGTTCGAGTAGCTGCCATACAACTTTTTTTTTTACATGAAAATATCTATATACTTGGTAAAGCTGGATAGCTGAAATTCTGCCAAAAGTAGTATAATTTTATGGCGGAAGTTTGTGCAAAATTTAGTTGGGGTAGTGCAAACCAAAGTTTGAATAAAATTTCATCGATGTAGTGGAAGGTGTTCGAAGAGATGCCTTAAACTTATATTTTCTTTTGTACATAGCTGAAAATCTACTACACTCTTTAAAGTTTTTCTTATTTTTGGTTATGTTCAGAGCTCAGCGCCTCGATAAAAATTACTCAGAATTACATGATATATACAAATATACAACCTCAAATGAAATAAAGTTATTATAAGCAAGTAATCTAATGAAAAAGATATACATTTTACTGATAATAAAATTTTGACAATTATTCCAGTTACAGTTGTTTAGATATAACCAGTTTTCAGTTTTTGAACCCTTACAGTGGCCTAATTGAAGGGCCAAAACTTCATGAAATCGGACTCCCTACAAAATTTCTGGCAAAATTACTTGAGAGATGTTATGGCAAAATTACTTGACTTGAGAGAGAGATGTCTCATAAAAGACATAAGAGATTAAGCATTTTAGAACAATTGTGTTTCGAATAACGTTAAATTAAAGTGCAGTCTGGTAACATTTTATATTTGTTTGGTATATATTTATAAATCTTACAAAAAGAGACTGTCTTCTTGCGTTTCCAGATTGAAAACATGCCTTATAGAACTTAAGTTAGAGCAATTTAAGTATAGAACTTTTCTGTAGCTCTGGAACGTATGCAGCCATAAAAAACAAAGTTCTTTTACGAAGTTCTTTCACAAAATTGTAATTAAACAAACAGAATGTATATTAAAGATAATATTTCTCTACAATATTGTGGAAAATTGGTTCCGGTATACAGTCGCAGCATTAAATCTTACTTCTTTGAAATTTTGATGACATTAGCAAATACCGTTATAATCAATTTCATTGCAATCAGACGCAGACCTCAATCCAAAGAATAACCCTAATAATGCCTTCAAATTTTTTTTGAAGACCAACATAATACAAAATATATAATTAAAGCTTCTAAGGCCACAGAAGTGTGTTTTACTCCTCAGAAACTTATCTAACTTATATGAATTTGAAAATTGGGGCTAGGGTATTCTATTATACTGATATCATATAGTGCTGCTTCATTATATGCGTACTTGTTTACATAATAAATTTGCCGAATTCCAATTATCTTAATTATTGCGTAGCATAAGTTTTGTAAACTTTTTATTTTTGAACAGAAACAAAATCACACATATGACAAAAACAAAAAACTTAATTAAAAATTGCAAAATATTGCATTTCCACAAAATACATTTTAAATTCTTAAAGTGTTATCCAGTCGTGACATATTTTTTTTATCACGTATACTCTTTAATTTTTTTTTCAATAAATAAAAATTTAGTAAAATAAAAAAATAAAATATATTAAATAAAATATGATTTTCGAACTAAAAACAAAAAAAAAGCCCAGATTAATTCAATAAAATAGAAAGGGTTCTATTTATCCTTCCTATCTTCTTTTTTTTAAATTATTATAAAAAAATAAATTTTTTAATATCACGATGCTTTTAATCATTGAATTCCTTTTTACATCCGTTTTCAACTTTTCCAATTACGCCATTTAACTTTTAAATTTTTGCCCTTTCAATTAAAAAATATTTATTTTACAAGTAAACTAAACTTGTTTTAACATTTATAAAATTAAAGTATTAATTGTTCTAACATAAATTTACAAGTGAATTTCATCATTTCCATTGATGTAACCACTCATGCTTTGCACTAATTAAAATTTGGAAACTATTCGAAATAATATTTACAAAATTAATAACACTACATAGCTAAAAATTTGAAAATGCTTCCAACATAATTTGAAACATCACACCTATCTGACCGATAGCTCAGTGGTAAAGGGGGGCGGGCTTTTCAATCGAATCAAATTAAATTTGATGTAAGAAGTAGTTTACATTTGATAAAATTTTGGAAAATTTTTGATTTACATTAGTGCCCACAAGGCAGTGGAACATATTGCCAAAATATTGTCGAGGGATTATATCCCACCAGTGGTAACGACACCCTTGACGAAATTAAACCTATATGGCTCATCGAATATTCAAGTTATTTTTTTAATTAATGTCGAAAATGGCAGGAGAAAAAAAGGCCTGGAGAATATAGTTCTATAGTAAATCGTATATCTCACTTAAAAGAGAAATGAAGAGTAAATAGCAAAATCGCTAAAATTTTAATAATGAAATTTCTAGAGCTAATTACAAAATCTTTTAAATACGCTTTTTCCAGAACGTATTTATGTGAACATTGTGGAAAAAGGGCCTAACCTGCTTTCGCAACCGAATATAAAATCTCTCCAAATGTATGCATCTATTTGGAGCGGAATTATATATTTTCTAACTAAAAATATTAAAATACATAAAGATATCGCGCTTTTCTTATGCAGGCGCTGTAGAAGAAGCAGCAACTCCCATTTCTTCAAGGAAAGACGAAGGAAGTTCTGGATGGAAGAATAAAGATGGGACATAGAGTGGCTCGTAGAGTGGGACGTAAAGGTCATAGGCCTAACTAATAATATAATAGTATTTAGAATTTATTAGGCGAATCATAATATCGTAATTTATGGTATTTTTGGTTATTATACCAATTAAAAACAAAAATAATAAGAAAAATTAATATGATAATATGTCCCATCAATTTAGGGGAATATTTTACTCACAGATAATAAGACATTGCGCCCTAATTCCAGAAGTGGAACATAATACCTAACACTACATCACCCCATTAAACTCCCACTCATAGTTATTAGAAAACATTCCAATGATCAAAACTTAAAGTAATAAACCCATTTGTGATGGTCAACCATTAACGAAATTCGGTTTTACAACTTTTTAGGTCAAACCAACTTATTAGAGAAAAGCAATATCTTATTAGAGGAAAGCCAAATTGAAGAGGTAGAGCAGTTCAATTATTTAAGAAGCATGGTGACATCAAATGTGGGAACAGTATTGGATGTTGACAGCAGAATAAATAAAACTAGATCTGATTTCGGAATAATCTCAAACAAATGGCAGTCAAATAATATCGCCCTACTCACAAGGTCAAAAATCTTTGAAACAACCTGCAAATCACTACTTCTATATGGCTGTGAAACATGGACAGTAACCACCAATATCACAAAAAAGTTGCATACGTATGTAAACCGTTGTCTACGCTGTATCTTAAGAGTTCGTAGACCGCAAACTATTACCAACGCACATCTGTGGCAGAAAATAAACCAAAAGATGATTGAAATCGAGTTCCAAGAGATAAAAATGCAATTAATCAGAAATACCTTGACGAAACCAGAAGGAAACATTGCTAGACAATGTTTTGACTGGAATCTACAAGGCCGACGACGAATAGGTAGACCAAAGAATTTTGAGAAGCACTATTTTGAAAGAAGCAGAAGCGCAACGCAAAAAATGGTTTCAACTAAAAGGAATTGCTGAGGACCGTAAAAGGTCATAGGATTAGTGAACGCCTTATGCTCCAGAAGTGATTCCAGGATCCAGTAAGTAAGTAAATTCCATAAAAATATTAATTTTTAATTCTATTTTTGTTTTTTATTAAATAAAATTAATTTTAATATCTTTCATGCAAATATTTCACCAGCAAGCGTTTAAAGTTCAGATTTTTAAACAAATTTTCTAAATGAAATAAAGGAAGAAACTTTTTTTTATAAATAAATTCAATAAAAACCAAGAAAATTTTTCTCCAGATTAAGTCAAATCCCTTAAGTAAAAAAAAAAACATTTTTTCCTGAATAATTTTCCATTTCCATTTAGTTTATTTTAGTTCCTTATTTCAATTTCTTTTACTGTTAAAAAAAGGAAAATCAAAAGAAAAATCAAAGGATATCAAATTAATTTGCACGAGAAAAAAAACAAAAACAAAATTGAATTTATTCAGGGGAAAAAAAAAACCACCACAACAAAAAACATAAAATAAGAAATTTGTTTCATTTAATTTCAATAAAACACCTCAAACCTAATTATATAAAAAAAAAATATGTTAAGATTTTGTTCATTTTTTTTTCAAATGTAAAAAAAATTAAATTTCCCCAATTGAAGAATCGGAAAAAAAATTAAAATTAAAGTTATATTTAATATTTAAAAAAAAGTATTTTATTAAAAAAATAAAATAAACAAAAAAATAAAAATTCTATCTTTTTTTTCATAAACAAATAATAAATATTTCAAAATTTGAAAAATGTAAGTTCTTAACCATTAGGATAAAAATCTTGTCATCTTTTTCTTTGTTATCAACTTCTTTATTGTTGTCTCTTTTTCTTATTTTATTTTTTTTTTTTTTTTTTTTTTAAATAAACTCAAATGTTCACTTAATATCTACATAATAAACAATTTTTTTTTTTTTTTTTTTTTTTTTTTTTTATATTAAAATGTGTTCATTACATATTAAAGGATACTCTTTTTTTTAAGTATTACTTAATATTATTAAAGGATACCCAAGTATTAACGGTTCTATCTTTATTTTAAGTTATTACTTTTATTAATTTCGATGATAAGCTTTAAAAAGTTTTGAAACTTCAAGTTTGGTACAAGGGTGTCCTTCCTATTTCCTCAGTGTCCAAAATTTCAAGTATCTGAACCTATGGTCCGATTTCGAATTAGAATTTTATGACCACCTAAAAAAATTCTTAAAACATTTCAAAAATGTTAAGCGTAAGTTTCTTCCCGATATTTTATCCATATTTGCGTTAACGACCAGAAGCAGGCCCAGCGCGCCCTGGCGAAGCGGAATCATGGCCGCAAGTGCATTCTAACCGTGATTTTTCAAAATATAATTAAGGAAGATTGAAAGGAAACTAAATAACGGAACTTTGTAAGGAAATCAAATTTTAAGAGGAAGCAAACATCTTAAGGAATCAAAATGATTAGCAAGGAAATGTTAGTAAGCAAGGCAGTGATCCAATACAAATATTTTATTGAGAGCTTTGAAAGAATCGAGAGATAAATCTACCTTAATTTTAATCATTAATAGATCGAAAGTGTAAAAGACTTAATATCATACCTTACAGCCAAATCTACTCTTCGTACCATAATAAATTATCGGACAACCTATTGAAACTAATTTGTCGCGATATTAATTGAACAGCTTAACGGAACAAAAGGAATATCGATGGTTAATTGGATATCACATCGCCAAATAAAGTATACTATTGTGTTTATCATGGCGTAGGAGTAGCAAACTAAATAAGGATGAAAAACGTTGAAATAAATTCAAAATAGATTGTATAAGTCTTTCTTGTTGCATAAGATACTTTTAATTGTAAAGTCTGTAACTGTTTCTTGTTAAGTCAGGCTATTTTATATTAAAGCCGCCTTATCTGACGAATTCAATTTGGCGCATCTACAAAGTTACTCTTTCTTTTGGTAAAAGAAAATCCATTCATACCAAAATTTCATTAAAATCGGTTGAGATTTTGACAAACTATTAGAACTTGACACTCTGGAAACAGCTAGCATCTCTAAAAACCATAATACTAGAATAAATTTATGAAAGCTACTCTTCATAGATACCCACCAATATTCTATGTATCAAAATTGAACTTATTCTGACGGTTAGATTTTCGTGATTTCACGAAAAGACTGGTGCTTTTGTATGTGAACTTCCCAATTCAGTGGTTCAATTTGAATCATCTACGAACTTAACTTTACTATTGACGAAGAAAGCACTCATACCAAATTATATCAAAATCGGTTGAATTTTAAGTGAGTTATCGTCCTTACAGGTACACACTCACAAAATAAGTTTCGGATTAACATGTTTCCTACAAAATGGAACAACTTTTATTCAGACAGCAGAAGTTCTATTTCTTTTTTCATCGAGGAATTTATACCCTATTCTTTTATAGTATTGACGCTGAAGAAGAGCTAAAAAAATTACAGATTTGACTTATTTAAATGCCCAACGCTGCCAAGGAGGTGCTTTTCTGGTAGGTTTCCAACTTACAGAAGTAGAGAGGTTTCTGAAAGCAATAAAACGAATCAAAAATAAAACCGATTATAACTTTATATTAAGTTTTGTGGTCACGGAATTTTCAAGTAAACCATTCAATTAAAATCATCTACTTATTACTTGACTAAGTAATGTCTATACATATGATTTTTTCTACATCTGTTGTAAGAATACTTAATTTTATAAAACCAAGCTAAAACCAAAACGTGTTTATCTCAATTCATACTTATCTTTCTAACTTTAATTTATAGAGACCATTTTATTTTATTTAGACTCTGTGCAAGTACCAGGAAATTTTCTAAATATCTAACTTCAACAACTTCGGCAGTGCAAGCAAATATTAAGATAAAATTAAGAGGAAATATTTAAATTACAGGGCAGTTCAAGCTTGAAAATTCTTAATCTTAATATATCAACCAAAGTCAGCCATTTTATATGTATTTAATTGGACTTATTCAAGAATAAAGAAATGGGGATCCGTTCATTTGACCTTGAAGCTGTTCGTCTGTAAAGTTGAAAACCCTTAGTTATATAGAACGCGAGTATCCCAGAGTCACTAAAAGGCGCAGAAAAATACATGAACAAAGCTAATTCCAAACACTTGAACAAAGCCAATTCCACATGTAGAGAGGCATATAGAGCAATGACTAGTCGCATTTGATGGAGATGTTAGGCGGAAACAAAACGAATATTTGATCAAAATTCCATATCTAAAACCTTGAACTCTTTATAAAGTTAATAAGTTAATTTAATAACCCTAAAAAAATTTAGCAAAACTGGACATGAAAAAATTTCACATATCAACGAAGCGCTAAATATTTAAATTCCATTTGAAGGCAACCAACACTTTTAACATTTTTTAATTAAACAAATTTTAAAGATTCCATTTTTTCAATTGTCCACAGTTTAAAGTCATTGGTATTATAAATCTAATTTCAAAAATTATACAAAAATAAAAAATTAATAAAAAAAAATATAAATGTAAAACCAGAAAATGTTATTCTTTATTAAGACGAAAATTGTTATCTTGAGATACAAATAAATATAGAAAGTTTTGTCAGTAAAAAAAATTTTTTTTTTTTCTTTTTTTATTATTTTTGTTTTTGTTGAAATTTGAAGAAAAAGTCAACTTAAACAACAACAACAAATAAAATATACTAACATACATATTTATTTTGATAACACAGATTTATCTTTTCCCTTAGTAGCATTTTAAAAGTTAAAAAGAAAGAAAGAAAAAAAAAAAAAAAAAAAACAGAAAACATTAAATAAAATTACAATAAAATATAAAAAGTCTAAAATGTATAATTTGGCTGTCCAATTCTGTCTTGAGTATAAATCAGGTTACTAAAATGTAAATTAAAAATGTAAATAAAATGTTTGAATATAACAGGGTTATATAGGTTCAATTTAAAAGAGTGTATACTCAATACAGGTATTATGCAGATCAATCAGTGTTAAGAGTCCTTAAACGATTTGTTATCCCCCTTTGGACTTTTAATACATTCTTTAGTACCTTTATTATAAATTACAATCAAAATCTGATTTGCATACCGTTATATTTTGTTAAGTATTATTTTTTACCCCTAAAATTATGCAAATATGTATAATTTATTAATTTATTCTATTAATCTGAAATACTAATTCGTATGCTATTTTTACATCCAATTTAAGTGCCGAATTTTATCAGAATATTAAAAATATCCTGATTTTTTTCAATTTATTATATAGGTAAGTTGCAGTTAAGTACGAGCAAACTAAGGTATAAGCAATCACATTCAAAGGTTATAATAAGGCAGGTAACCTTTTAGTTTACGGTAAATTTTTATAATTCATTATAATATGATACAATCGATGGGTCTGGCGTTCAAAACGTTGTCTGATTATAATTAATAAAGAAAGATATAATTTATATCATAATACAAAATAAAATACCTGCCACATATGTAAAGTAAAGTTAATCACTCGCTTATCATGACATTGTATGTGGTGTGAGGACTGTTTATAAATGTCAATGTATTAAGCGCAAAATTTTGTCAAATGAACTTTTTTGACATATTTTTGTAATTTGTATTAAGGGCCACATTTCTTTAAAATTCTTATGTTTCCATCAGTAATACATACAAAGTTATTGACAAAATAATATTGCCTTAAGCAGCATAGTAGTCCATGGGCGGAATTTTGACTCATTTGTACATTTTTTTGTTTTTTTTTTTTTGATAATTTGTATCAAATGTCAAACTTTTGAATTAACGCCCACCATTTCGAACATAAAAGTGCTAAGCGACAAAATAATCTAATTTCTGTAATTTACTGTGGCTCCATTAATATTTTAACCGAATATTTACTTTGTATTAAGCGACAAAGTGTTAAATAGTCTTTATAGTCTTTTTCAGAATATATTTGGTCAAAAATGTCGCTCAATACATTCTTCCCGAGAAGGTATCGATTATGATTCAAATTAAATAAAGCGGTTTATAATTATTATAAAAAATATTCAAAGGTTCCCGAAGGTTGACTATGAGTCTTCGAACTTAATACAAAAATTTTGTTCAAGTAGTCATTAATATTATACGTAGCCCTTTTTGAAATTTGTATATTGCATAAGATGTGCGATTTCAAATAAGTATATTTGTTTTAAGTGAAATATGGTGACCATATTTCAGAGAATGAAAATTCAATATTCGAACAAAGTATTTCTCCGAAAATAGTTAAAACTGAAGTTATCATAATAGTAACCTTTAATAAAACTTAAATAAAATAAAAGTAACTGTAATTGCTTTAAAGATATTAAATCAATTGTTTAAGAATTCTTCGTAGTTTCGACTTATACTTGTTTACAGTTATTGAACCAGGATGAAGCAATTAAATATTATTAAACAACTAATATTCTTTTCAATTTCAGATTATTATAATGGAAATTGCCAAAGGAAAACTTCAGCAATCCAAAGTTTTCAGAAACTGCTAGTGATAAATGATTTTGTCCTCCATAAATGCGTGAGATTTGGCAACCTCGTAAGGATTACAGTATAACAGAAAATTTTAATCATTTTTCAGGTTTATAGAAATTTCCGAAAGTAAACTGCACCCATCCAAAGTTTTCAGAGAGTGTAATTTTGTCCTTCACAAATGCGAGAGGTTTGGCAACCTCATAAGGATTATAGTATAATTTTAAAAAAAAAGATTTAATCATTTTAAAGGCTACAAAATGTACATAATAATCTGCAAAAAAAAAACAGATTAAATAAAATTTTATAAAATTGTTATTGAGTGCTGAAGAGGTCTGTATGTTCTAGACGAAATACTGGTATTTGGAAATTTAAATAAAATTTTAGTGAAACTAATATAGGAGACTATTCAGTTTTTCATTTATTTCATATACATTTCATTTTAACGCTCAACGTTCGATTAAATATTCAAATTATGTCACATATTTTAATGCACTCTATCATGTCAAATCATTTTATTAAAAATATTAATAAAATAAATTGACCTTGATATAACTTCGCTACATATATATATATGTATATATTCAATTTATCAATTTCAATTAGGAAATAAATTTTTACATCAATATTTATTTTTTTTTTTTTTTTTTTTTTTTGATTCAGTTCAGTTGTGATTTTTCTTCTTTTTTTTTTTTATTATAAAACCGCCCTGGCATAAAAGGGATATTTTTCACTTTACTTTAGGATATCAAATACAAAAAAAAAAAACAACAACACAACAACAATTTTTTTTTTAAAGGACAAAGCTAAGTATAAATATGAAAAGAGAACTAATAAAAAAAAAAAAAAATAAATAATAATAAAGGAAACAACTTGTAAATCAAGATGAGAAGTAAATCCAAAATCACGCTCTCTCTCTTCTTTTCTTTCTCTCTCTCTTATATTTCAAAAAAAAAATAAAATCTTTATTTAAAAGGATTGATTCACAATAATATTATTTCATTCGTTTCTTTATACTTTTTTTTCAAAAAATTCAAAATAATTCAAAATAAAAAATTCCAATGGAAGTAAAAACTAACAAAATCCAAAAAAAAAAAAAAAAAAACAAATCAAAAGTAAAAAAAAAAGCAGAAGAAAATAAATAAATAAATAAACCGTTAAAGGACAACAAAGTCAAAATAATGTTTTTTTATTTTTCCCAAGTGCCAACTTATTTACTTCTTCTTAAAAAAAAAGTTTTTCATCTCTATATTCAATATAAAGATATATATATATATATATATACATAATATATAAATATATGTAAGATTGTAACAGTTTATTTTTTACTTTTGCTTTTATTCTCTTTCTTATTGACTGTCTATTTCTACCTCCACTCAATTTCATTCCAAATAAAAAACAAGAAAAAAAAAAAAAAAAAAAAATTGAAAATATTCCTCACCTGATTTTTGTTTTTTTTTTTTTCTTATACTTGTTTATATTATTTTTGGGTGCAATACAAAATATCGAAATATTAAATTTAAATTTCATATAAACCGGCTTACTTTTAAAATTTATTTTTTTACCCTTATTAGGTTTACCATTTTTAGCCTTATGGTGTAAAAGTGAAAAAAATTGAAAAACTTATTTCTGAAACCCGTTACGTAGCTACAACGCTCAAAGCTTATGAAAATCATGTATTCAAACTCTTACATTCAGGACTGCCGAATCTTGAATCAAATATGCCGTCTCTGATTCTGAGTACGCATTTTTTTTATTTTGTAAAACCGAATCTCCGGTCAAGACTTCATATTTTTAAAAATGGTGAATTATTGAAATTCGAAAGTCTTTAATTTTATTTTAATTTAAAATTTTTTTAAACGAAAAACAGCGAGTTAATTGAATATAAAATTTTATTACAGTCTGAGAAGACTTATTATGCATACGACTCTGACTTTGACTCCAAACTAACAATAAAGAATGCGATACGGATTCCACGACTTCTCTTCCGACTCCGAATTTGCAGCCCTGATTATAATACAACTTCTTTAAGGTAAATTTTAAATTCGAAAACACCAAACAAAAGCTGCTTTTACAAAATTTTATTAATATATACAGTATTGCCATATACTTAAGTATAACTTGAATATTTACAAGCAGTTATTGAAGACAAGAAAACCCTTTTAAATCAAAGACAGTTTATTTTGAGTTTTTTAGCTTATATAATAAAATTTTCAAAATATATTTTAAAAAATTGTTAATGAACTTTTTATTTTTAGTCTTTTTCAATATGCTAAAGGTTTATCAGCTAGGCTTAAAAGCTTGTCTGAACTTGTTCTCGATATATAAATATTATAATTATTATAAAGTACTAAATAGGTTTCATGACACATGTACAATTTCAAAAACTCTAATTGGTACAAGTCTAATTCATATGTATATTGTGCCGATTTTACCTTTTAGTTATAACTTATTTTTATATCTGTGAGTTTTATTTTTAAATTAAATGATTTCATAATATTCCATTTTCTTATTTACGTTATAAGCTTTTTATTTTTAATATTGAAATATTTATTATTATTCTAAGGGTGCAACCCCAATGTCAGTCAAAATCCTATCACTCTAATTTGGATTCGAACTTAAATTCCACGAATGAGAATTTTGACATTCTTAACACTGTGTCAGTCAGCATTTAAATTTTTTGCCTTTGCTAAGGTAGGTTTCTTTAAAATGAGTTTCCATTGTTAGAATCATATGAGGACGCTACTATAAACATAATTCTCTAAAATAATGGAGATTTTATAAAAAGGAGACTTAAAAAATTGAAATTTAAAAATATAAGTTTTAAAAAGCGAGATAATGAGAATTGAAATTCAAAATATGGAAATTTCATACCAGACCCATTATTTTATCAAAGTGAAGGCCAGTTTATACCTTCTAAAACAACAAATAGCTAACTCCTTTTGAAAAGATTTTTATATACCTACTTGTTTTATGTGTTTTGCTTTTGTAAATATAGAAATAAATCATTTTCATTTCATTTTATACAGATATAGGCTTCAAAAATTTTTATGTTTTTGTATTTTCAGTTTTTTTTTTTTTTTTTTTTTGTAAAAGAAAAGAAAATATTTGTGATGTTTTCGAACTTTACAAAAACCAAAAAATGTCCTTTTTATTTTTTTTTGTTTTTATTTTTTTGTTTTTTGTGTAAAGGTATACAAAGTAAATGATTTAATATTATTCTGAGCCTCTTCATCTGTTAATTCAGCCATAACAATTTTATTCCTTTTAAAGTTTTCTAAATTATTCCTAATTTAAAAGAAGTATTGTAATCGGAATTTAGATATCGAGTTTTGGAAATATTATATTTGTCATATCAAAAATGTTATGTTTGTCATATCAAAAATGTTATGTTTGTCATATCAAAAATGTTATGTTTGTCATATTAAAAATGTTATATTTGTCACATTATATAATTAATAGGGGTTTAAAAAGTTTTAGCCCAGTGGTAATGGGAGCAATTTAACCTACTCAATCTGCAGCACACTTGAAATTATAATAATCAAAACAGTTTGAATAGCCATTTACCTTTTTAGACATTTCCACGTGACTTATCACGTTTTCCAAAAGGGTAAGGAATCATCAAAAACTCTTAGTTGAATACACAGAGCTAGCTTAAACTTGTAGTTTTTGATTGAAAATTTGAGATTTGAATTCAAACCCAGTTTGATACATTCGATCAATTAAGAAATTCTAAAACCGTATAGTAGTGTGGAGTTTTATACACTTAAATTCTTCTCTCCCCGGAAGCAGAAGAATTAACACGTCAATATTTTCGGCAGCATGAAAGAACAGGAATATGGAACGGACTCGCACAAATAGTGAAGAACATGTTGGAAAACACATCGAAAACTTTAAGAGAAAATAGTGGCACTTCCTTCATTATTCCGTTCCTGTTCTAAATGGGATTTACATATAAGTTGAAAAGGGCTGGTGGGAGTTTGGAAATTTTACGCTTTCATTTAATTCATTTTTAATTAGCCACGAGATGTCATATTGAAAATATTTGTAAATATTACAAACATTCCTGAACTAACTGAGTATTAATGATTCAAACATCACCTCTTCTTCATTTTATAAATACATAATAATGACTTAGAACTTCGGATATTTGAAAAGGAGTTAGAGATCTTCAAAAGACACAATATTAAATACATAGACTGGATCGTGAAATTGCAGTTTTTATTTGAAAATTTAAGATTTGAGATTCGGTTTGAAGCATTCGATCAATTTATAAATCCGAAAACCTCCTTACAAGTGCGGGCTTTTTTTTAGACTAGAAAGTTAAAACTGTATCATAAACCCCTTACAATTAAGGGATTTTAGTTATACTGAAAGGTTAAAACTGTATCAAAAACCACTTACAAGTGAGGGATTTTAATCACTACTAAGCTCTTCGTCCTATTGACAGATGCATTTATTAAGTACTATAATATTTTCCTCAGAATGAAAGAGAAGGAATACGATGGAGAAGCGAGAAGGTTATAGATAATGAAGAACATATTATTAACCAAAGTATCGGATCAATCAAGAACTACATCGAGACTAGATCGCCTGTTCAAACAGCATTCCAGTAGAAACGAGCTTACAGCACATCAGTTTATTCCCTACAAGGATTTCCTACAATTCGGCGCTGACTGATCATTGTCGATTTCGAATAACTGCCCTATCTCTATTTCGTAAATACGTGAAAGTGATAAAGAATACTATCATTTCTTTTGTACGTGTATTTTTATTTTTGAATTACATTTTTATTTTTTGTCTTGGAGACATTTTCTTTTTTTGTGTTATTGTTTTTGGGACAAAAAAAAAAACTATAAACAAAATAAAATAAAGGAAACATGAACAGGATTAGGAAATTGTAATTAGCTCAAAAGTCACATGTTAAAAAATTAAATAAAAAATAAAACAAAATAAAAAAATTAAAGGAAATTAAATTTGCTTTTATTATATTTTTGAATAATTTTCTTGTACTAATCTACTTTTTGAAGTTTTTTTTTTTTTTTATTTTAATATGAACGATTTAATGTAATACCTTCATTTTTATATAATATTTGCCCTAAAGATTTATTCTTAAGGTTGATTTTTTGTGTTTTACTTTTGCTTTAATAAACTTCAA
This sequence comes from Dolichopus griseipennis, assembly GCA_963082915.1. Taxonomy (NCBI): domain Eukaryota; kingdom Metazoa; phylum Arthropoda; class Insecta; order Diptera; family Dolichopodidae; genus Dolichopus; species Dolichopus griseipennis. The sequence continues at coordinate 69,630,163 of OY720444.1, read as the reverse complement.
TAAAAATTATTAATTCTTGTGTTTTTTTAAAGTCGAAAAAGGGAAAGATAATCAAAATGTTAAGATTATCTCTACTACTAAGAAATTGATCAATGAGTGAACAATTTAAATTGGTTTGAAGTTAAATACATCTGAAAATTAGTTAATCTTTTGTAAAAGTCGTATATGAGCCCATACATTTAAAATTTAATATTTTAAAGTACTCTTTTAGAGTACTTAGGTACTTTATTAGTCTGGATTGGCGAGGAAGTATTTTTTAAAACAATTCGAAAAGCATCAAAACATTTTAACAACCTTTAATAGAATTTTAAAGACTTTAAAACTTTGTACACTTATGAGGCTTTAATAGAAATAAAAAATACATTGGAACTTCAATAGATGGATACAGGGAGCGCCACGAAATCCCAAAAAAAAATTCCCAAATTAAATAAAAATCTCAAATTCCAAAATCCAAAATCCCAAATTTCAAAATTCCAAATTACAAAATTCCGAAACACCAAAATCTCAAATTTTAAAATCCCAAATTACAAAATCACAATTTTTAGTTAGTTATAAAATCAAGGTTATATCTTTTTCCAGAATATTTATATATGTATGTGTATGTATATATATGTGAGATTTTGAATCAGGTACGATTTTAGAGTTGCTTATAAAATCATAGTTATGCGCCTTTTACAGAATGAATATTTTTAGGCAAGATTCTGAATTAGGAGGTATCTTAAAGTTGAATTTAAAAGTAGTGCTTTTTCCAGAATATTTATATATATGTGTAAGGGAGATTCTGAGTTAGTAGAGATCTTAGAGTTGGTTAGAAAATCAGGGTTTCAATAATTTCTTTAGGGCGGCAGCCCCCACTATTGGAAGTTCTTTATTATTAAAAATATTTATTAATATAAAAAGAACTATCTAGGAGGAATTTTATGTTTTGTAACGAATTATGATAACGATAGTGGTTTAGGAATTTAGGTATTTGGGATTTTAGAATTTTGAATTTGGGATTTTGTATTTGGGATTTTGAATTTGGGATTTCCAACCCTGGATACATCAATATTATGCTGTTCTTATAATATTCGAAACTTACTTTCTTGCATTGATGCTTATATTGTTGATATTAATTTTTTAAAACTAAGATTACAAAATTTGTGTATGAAATACATATTGCTCACTTCCTCGCCGGAAGTAGATTCAGCTCGGTTCAGTATTCTTCCGAGTTGGATATTACATAAATTAAGTATTTATATATACTTAACCGTTAACCTCCTCAATAGTACCGGCACATTGTATCAGATATTTTAAGGAAAAAATGTTTTAAAATCCTTCAAAATTCTACAGTTTATTACCAACACCTAAAAGTATGCAATTTGTCTTCCTTAAAGTTTATGTACTTAGAAATAAATTTTAGACTCAGTATTCGATATTACATTATCATTTACAGCATGTAATTTTAGAGTCGGGTACGATATTTCGAATTTAAAAATTTTGAAAATCAAATTATCGTTTTTTGTTTAAATCTCGAAAACCAACATTTAGTTTTTTTAAATCTCGAAAATTAAAATCACTTTTTTATTTGCAAATTTCTTTTTTCGAAATTCCTTGATTTATTAAATATTAGATGTTCAACAATATGTATTTATATATTTATCTATGCGATATCATATTTAGGTTTCTTAAAAATCAAAGTTAACCCTTTTTCCAGAGTAGTTATGAATTCATGTATGCGAGACTTTGGTTACAAAATCAAGATTAACCTTTTTGCAAAATGGCCTTTCAAAATGTAGTTTAATTGTAAAATTGTGGTTGTTTTCTTAATTTTGGAAAAAGGGAATACTCTGATTTAGAATTAAGCCCTAAAATGTGTACCCGTCACTGATATTATATAATTAAAAATAGTATTTTTTTAATATTACTAATAATTTTTAAGCTGAGAATTGTATAAGGGAGTTATCACCCACCACGCTGAGTCAAAACTCTCAGGGTCATAAGTCCCTAAGGGAGTTATGGTTCACTGCTATGAGGCTATGGGATTTAATAATGGGAGTTCTGACCCTGCACCGTTACAAGTAGTTTTTTTTTATTTATTTATTTATGAACAGTCCCTACCACATAAAATGTGATAAATGAATAATTAGCCATTATTGCATATAAGATATGATTCGACCAGGTTTTGAACCAGAGACCCTTCGATTGAAAGGCCGAAGATAAGTAGTTAAGTTTTTGTAAAAGAAAAACTATGATGACTCCCTTACAATCAAATATAATAATAATATAATATAATTAAATAAATATAATAATATGTTTAATATAATAATAGTACCTAAACCTATAATTGTATCCTCATTAACCAATGGTTTTGTAATATGGATGTATCATTTATGATATAAAATAATAATAATAATATAAATAAATATATAATTGAACTTATTGGTCAGATTTATTGCCTAAGGCAGCGAATATTTACTTAATAAAACCAAAATTAAGTTTAATATATTATTTTTATATTCTACATCCAAATTTTAAATAGATTATGATTTTTATTGAAACTGTTAAAACTGCAGACAAATAACTTCCATTATATGAATTATAATAAATTTTTAATAAAATTTAAATATGAAAAATTAAAATATAGTATTAATACAGCAAATCAATCTATTACATCTGTAAAATAAAAAAAAAAAAAATAAAAATAAAATAAAAAAAAATTAATAAAAAAAAAAAACAAAACAAAAAACATATTTTTTACAAAACTTACCAACAACTTCTAATTCACCAGATATAATAATTGTATGAAATGTTGGTGCATCTGCTGACACTTCACAGCTATATTTACCAGATGAATTTGGTTCCATTGATACCAACATTACATTTGAAGCATTTGACATTGATTTCTGAAAATACAAAAATAAAAAAACAATGACAGAAAAGACATAAAATTTAATAATCAAATAAAAATCATTTTCACGCGTTATTATTTGTCAAAATTTATTTTTTCAAAAAATTTGATTTGAAAAACAAAATGTACATAAATACATTGTACACTGACTTATATTGAACTTTAATAAACAAATCCTTGAAGTTATAATATAAATATGTGTATTGTAAAATGTCAAAAACAACAGTAATAATAAAAAAAAATAACTAAAAATATCAAAAATTGTTCATTGGACCGGTAAACAAAAGTCTAAACTAGTTAATAAAAAATATACAAAAATAAAATGACTGTACACAATGTTAAAATATACAAGGTATTACGTAAAAGGTGGAGAGTTTTTAAGGTGACACATTTTCAGTACATAATAATAAAAAGTATATAAGGGTATTATGAATTTTTATACCCAAGCCTACGACTTTCTTAACAGCTTATAATATAATTCATTAATCGTAAATGTTATTTAATTTTATGCAACTTGGATCCGAATATTTTCCATACATTTTTTATATGCATGAGTATTCGAATTTAGTGAATTTCAAAGCTGGGTTTTTATTCTTGTGCTGTTCAACTGTTATTCCAAAAAGCCAGTACCTATACCATAGGTACATATTGGAACAGGAGAAATTTATATTCTAATTATTAGAATTGAGCTTAATGAATTCCACATACAATTTAAACATAAAAGGGTACTACGCCTTATAGCCTAATGAAGGTGAGTGTCTGAAATTTTTTCAAAAGTAGTTTTGTTGTATTGTCAAAGTTTTTGCGAAATTTGGTTGGTCTACTGCCGTGGGTTCGAGTAGCTTTCTTACAACTCCTTCTTGTATGTGAGCGTAACTATATGCATAATAAAGCTGTATGTTTGAAATTTTGTCAATTGTAGTTAACTCTAATATCCAACATCTGAATAAAATAAAGTCGGTGTATTGGAAGAGGCTGTCTTCCAACTTATAAGTTCTTTTGTTCATAACTGAAACCTTAATAAGTTTTGTACTTAAAATGTTGTCAAAAGTAATTAACCGGATTCTACATTTCAAATAAAAAACAATTAGGAGTAAAAATTTACCATATTTTATACAGTTTCTTCGAAGCCCGGAAATTTTTTTTTAAGTCTAGGCAATAGTTTTATGTAGTCCCAGAACACTTGAAAAAGTTGCCTAAAAACAGTTCCCAATTTTTATGGGATTCATCCAAAATAATGTAGTCAACTGTTGCAAATGACAGATGTACATACAGACTACAGGCGAACAACATGTACATAACATAAGCAAATATTCTTATAATTGTCTAAAAAAGATAAATGGATTTGTTTAAATAATAATAAAAAAATTTAGAGAAATATTGCTTTAGTAAAGGCATTTGATTAATTGTAGATAAAAACAAAATTTAATATTTAAATACAAATTCTTTAAATTTTATACAAAAATGGGTGCCTTGTATGAAAAATTTTAATTTTTCACCGTCCTTCTATGTTTTGATATACTTCCCTTTAGAAAAATTAAAAAATTTTTATAAAATAATAAATTTTGGAATTTTATCTAACAGCTGTAAAAGAAAAATATAGTGCAATGTATACTTTTCATTCATAAATTATGGTTTAAAAAAAACCCTTCATGAGAATAACTAACGTGGAACAACCTTCATTGACATGCTAACGCATACAAAAATAAAAATAAATCTATTCAAATAAAACGATATTTTATTGAAATAAAACGATTTTTAGTTTTTGGTTTTATAAAACCGGTTGTAAAATGTTTGGCAGCTCATCACTGGATATAGACTCTAATGTATGGATCGGATCAGAATCGAAAAGTAAATCGACCTAACTATATGTGTCCGACTGCCCGTTTTATAAGGACCAACATCTGCAAAACACGGTCGAAACCTTGTATGCTATTATCTATCCTCCTATCACTTATCGCAATTCCAATATAAATGCACCATATTCAAGCAGCTATGCTCCTTCTACACTATTCAATAAAATACAATTATTACAGCATTACCTAACAAGAATGCAGCAATTCTTACAATCAAACGCTTAGAAATTATTATAGCACAATATCAACCTTTCTCAGCGATGAAATTAAATTCAAGGCAAATTTTACCAGCCTATAACTTTTCCCAGATATTAATCTGATTTAAAATCATACTAGATGAATTATCCTAGCAGCTACTTTAAACCTACCATTATCATTTATTAAAATGTACCTAAAGAAATACTTTAAATTGTACTTAACACGAAGAAACCCTAATTTTAAACTCCTCAATGTGAGTTTTAAATACAAATTGAAAAAAAATTCGATACATTATATTCGATTGTTAATCAAAATAACTGTTAATAAACATCGAATTTACAATTCATGAATTAAGATTTTATTTGTCAATTTCTTTAAAACAATAATAAAAAAAAAAAATTTTAACAAAAAATAAAATAAAAATTGAAATTAAAGAAACAAAATTATTGATCTGAAAGATGGCGACGACCTAAAAATAAACAATTTTATATTATTTATATGTTTAATAAAATTTATCTGGTAACATATACTAGTTATTTCATAAATTCGTTATAAAAAGTTATAGTTGTATAGTTGTAGGTATACATGTAGTAGTAAAGGGTATAAATTCGAAATAACAAAAAGCTAAACAAAAAAAAAAATTTGTCATGCTCTAAATGTTATACAATAGATCGTTCTTTAATAAAGTTGTGTTTCGATTTTGTTTTGTTTCAGTTTCAGTTTCAATTCAATTCTGTTATTGTTATATTGTTATTTTACAATCTGTATACTTGATTCTATAGTTGTTATTAGTAAAATTTTTTTTTTTTTTTTAATTTAAAAGTTATTCAAAGTTTAGCTTTTCATTAGAATTTTTTACTTCTCTTCTTTACTGTTATTTAAACAATGTTAACTTTCAATGAAGTATCAGTTATTGTCAATTTAATGGATTTTTATTTTTTTTTGTTTTTTTTAAACTTTTTATTTGCATGATAGTTAAAGAATTGCATTAATATACAATCATGATATATATTGATGAAATGTATTGTATACATATATATACATAGTTTATTTTCTACTACATCAAAATCAACTGGGATTTTGATTATTAATTCATTTGCAATCAAGATATCTTTAGTTTTGAGTTGAATAGATTTGAGTTCTATTGAATGCTATATATGAAAATAATGTATCAAAATAATTTTCTAATCAATCAAATTGTACAGTTATTTACTTGAAGTATAGTCAATAGATAGAGATTAAAGTGTGATGGTGTTTATGTATGGAGTATAAAAACTGAAGAAGCCCCTAAGAAATTACAGAAGAAATCTTTGAAAGTCTTAATGAAACTGTACATGCTGAAACTGATGCACAATATTGTAAAACAGTTTTTAAATTCTCAGCTAACAAGCCTTTCAATACCATAACTAAATGTCGGAACATCAGAAAAAGTATTGGACATATTATATTCTTATTATTAGAATTGATCTTAATGAATCCTACACACAATTTAAACACGAGATAGTACTACGCCATATAAGTTTATAACATGTAGAAACGCCTTAGATTTTCAATAGATAACAATTCTATTTGTTATATATAGATTGTAAATTGTAATAATTTTTGTATTTGAGTTATAAAGTATTTCTGTATCTGTGAGTTATATTCTTCAATTTAAATTATATTATATTATTAATGTATTTTATATTTTGCTATTTGTAATGCCAGTAATTTTAATTCGTGAATTGAAACTGAACCGAATTAAAAACCATATAAAACCTTTCCACTTTTACTGGGATTCGAACTCGGATCTCCTTGAAATAAAAAACGGCAATTTTACCACTACTGTGCCATTCAGATTTTTGTTTACGATTTTGGTTTTTGATAATATTATATGCATATGACTTTCCTTTTGTTATTTTAGCTTTTTGTCATTTTTAGAAAAATTAGAATTCGTACCGTCCTAACAAAAGTTGTTCCATTTTATCGGAAAAGCGTAAATTCGAAAATTTTTTTGTGATTTTATGTGTGTCTGTTAGTAAGAAAATAGTAAGTAAGGTTAAGTTCGTAGATGAGCCAAATCAGACCACGGAATCGGGAAGATCCACAAACGGGCAAAAGTACCAAACTTTTCTAGAAATATCGAATTACAACTCCCGAAATCAGTACAAATTTGGTATATAGCCTATTGGTGGGCACCCATGAAGAGAATAGTTTCATAAATTGATTGTAGTATCATGGGATCTAGAGGTTCTAGTATTTTCGGGAATCTTAAATTCTAATAATTCATCAAAATCTCAACCGATTTTAATGATATTTGGTATGAATTCTTTTTTTGTCAATATAAAGAACAACTGCGTAGATGGAAAATCTACAGAAGAATTTAACAAGAGGAAGGAAGGGCTCCCACATAAAATAATTAGACTTTACAATACAAACAACATTATGCAAGAAGAAAAGCTTATACAATCCAGCTTAGATTTGTTTCTACGTTTTTATTTGTATATTTTGAATTTTATCCAGGTTATGAAAACTAGTAAACTGTTATTTTGAACTTTCATTAAAACTTGACTTAAGGCCAAAGCATAATGCAGACCACTATTGAAAAAAATAATAATAACAGCAACAACAAAACTACATTCAATAGTTACATCATATTGCAGTTATAAGCGGATTCAATGTCCATTCATAGTCCCACTGAAAAATTCCAGTTTTCTGTTTTCTGATTCCATTTATTTGTCTTCTCCACTATCTATACATTAAACGAGGAGCTCTTGTACAACAAACCAATTTATCTAGTACCTTTCATTGTAGATCTGTAAGTCCTAACGGATTTCGACCCTTAATGTCACTAAATAAAAAGACAACTAAAATCGAGTTTCCAAGAAAACCTCCAAACATATAATCAAATATCCCCTCCAAATATTGCTACAAAAAACTATATTCTTAATACATGTATATACAATTTTAAAACTGTAATATTCGAGTGCATACAATTTTTAGTTTTCTGGGTAAATTTATTACTTTTCAATATATACATGAATAATAGTGAAATTTACATTTTAGGTCGTGAATCTAATGAATACGATAGCTTCAGGTTTAAATGACTTATTTGAACTTTTTAACACAGAAAGAAAAATAAAAAAAAACAAAAAAAAAAAAAAAAAAACTCATGTTGAACAAAATACTCATTCACATGTATACACATCATCGCAGTATTAAATAACAATTGGTAATATTTCAGTGTCTCAATATTTTGTAATTCCTATCAATCTTTTGTGTTAAATGGTATTTTGTATAAGGCCGGGGTATACAAGGGTTTATTATTGTATTAGGTTTCTAGTAAAGAAACAAAAGTTAAAAAAAAAAAAAAAAAAAAAAAAAAAAAATTAGCGAATTTTTAGAGAACTAAATTTTTTTTGGATTTTGGAATATTTCCTATGATGTTGTACCAAATAAAGATGAATATAGAAAAATAAGAGTTCGTTATCGGGTTCGGGGTCGAATATTTTTTATTTTTTTTTTTTTTTGGCTTTAATTTATATTTTTTGAGATTGAAAAATTTTATTTGTCAATGCTTTAGATTTTATATTGAAACGAGGAAGATTATGGTTGCCCTTGTCAACTGTTAGATACCCGTGCATACCCACTGACCTTTATTTATTTCCCCTATGCTGTTATAAATATTACAAAAAAACGAGGAAGATTATAGTTGCCCTTGTCAACTTTTAGATACCCGTGCATACCCACTATGGTGTATAAAATAAACCGTAATTTACTTCCCTTATACATTTAACTCATTACCCCATAATTTTGACGTAAAAAAAAAAAAAAAAATTAACAAAAAAAAAAAAAAATCACAAAACAAAAAACAAAATTTTGATTCATTGTCCCATAACTTTAGCTTAAAAAAAAAAAAAAAAAAAACAAATTAACAAAAAAAAAACAAATACAAAAAAAAAAAAAAAAAATTTTCATTCATTGTCCCATAACTTTAGCTTAAAAAAAAAAAAAAAAATAAAAAAAAAAAAACAAAAAAAAAAAAAAAATTGGCCCACCCTAAAAGTCTGATGGTCCGAGTGATGTCCAACTTTGCCAACTAACTTGCCCTATTACTTTATCTGCCCAGTTTTAATTTTAACCTCGTAGCTTCATTAGATTCACAGTTATCGAATTGACAACTTTGTATGGCAGCTGCCCGAAAACGGGGCCGTAACATTTTGAAACTTCATATAAGTGCTCGATTCATTATATATCTAACAGTGTGTAATACGGACGGACGAACAGACACACATAGCTAGAGCGACGCATTTTTCGATTCTGAGCCGATACGTACCCTTGACACTATATCTAGCTCGTCTAGATCGATGCGTTACAAACGGAGGAGCAATTTTAATATACCCGATGTCATATATGTATGCACGAATTAGTTTATATGGAAAAAAAAGTTTTAACATTATCTTATTTTATTATACCCGTATGACTATATAGTCCAAGGGTATAATAAATTTGCCATTACGTTTGTGACGCAGAGAAGGAGGGGGGGTAGATATAGACTCAAGTGTATGGATCGGATCAGAATCGAAAAATAAATCGATTTAGCTATGTATGTCCGTCCGTCCGTCCGTCCGTCCGTCTGTCCGTCCGTCCGTCATCACGATAACTCAAAAAGTAAAGGAGCTAGGATTATGAAATTTTCACAAATTCGTTTTTATGCAAAAAACGGAATCGAGTTTGAAATTCAGCCATTTTGGTCCACGGGTTCGAGTACCTGCCATACAACTTCTAATTTTATATGAGCATTACTCTATACCTATGGAAGCTGCGTGTCTGAAATTTTGCCAAAAGTAGTTTAGTATAGTGGCCAAAGTTACCGCAAAATTTGGTTGGTCTACTGCAGAGGGTTCGAGTAGCTGCCATACAACTCCTTCTTTTATATGAGCTTTACACTACACCTGATGAAGCTGGGCGTCTGAAATTTTGCAAAAAATAGTTTAGTGTAATGGCCAAAGTTACTGCAAAATTTAGTTGGTCTACTGCTGAGGGTTCGAGTAGCTGCCATACAACTCCTTCTTTTATATGAGGATTACACTACACTAAATGAAGCTGGGTGTCTGAAATTTTGCCAAAAATAGTTTAGTGTAATGGCCAAAGTTACTGCAAAATTTGGTTGGTCTACTGCAAAGGGTTCGAGTAGCTGCCATACAACTCCTTCTTTTATATGAGCATTACTCTACACCTAATAAAGCTGAATGTTTGAAATTTTGTCAAAAATAATTAACCGGATGATATAATGTATATGTTACGGTCATACGGGTATCCCAGAGTTGACACAGTCTACTCTACTACACTCTTCCTCGTTTTTTTTTAATTTCAAGGATATACATATTAACTTAACGGTAAAAACAATATAAAATTTAATATCCTTTCGTTTTTTTTACAATATTTTAATATGTCCTTGAATTTAATACTATAATATTTATTATCAGATGTGTAAATTTACTAATGGTTTTTTTTTTTAAAGAAACCATTATTTTTATTTAAAAGTTTTTATTCTAACATTTTAAGTCTATGTCTTATTTTATGCATTAGTTTTAAAAACTTTTTATTTTGTTTGGAACCTCTGCCACCGTCTGACCACCGTCTGACCGTCTGAACCACCGTCTGACTAATTTGACAATATCGCAGGAATCAAAATGAAAAAGGTGAAGTAGAGTGTCGATTGTGTCAACTTTGTGATACCCGTATAACCCTAATATAGACATTATATCATCCGGTTACTTTTCGCAAAATTTTAAATATACAACTTATTAGACATTGAATTATGTTTAAAAACGAGGAAGATTATAGTTGCCCTTGTCAACTTTTAGATACCCGTGCATACCCACTAACCGTTATTTATTTCCTCTATGCTATTATAAATATTACAAAAAAAATATAAGAAAGTAAAATAGTTAAAAAAAAATTTACCTTTTTATCCCATAATTTTAGCTTAAAAAAAAAATTAAATTTTTAATTCCATTATACTACCATAATTTTTGCTTAAAAACAAAAAAAAAAAAAATAGCCCGCCCTAAAAGTTGGTCCGAGTGATGTCCAACTTTGCTAACTAACTTGCCCTATTACTTTATCTGCCCAGTTTTGATTTTAACCTCGTAGCTTCATTAGATTCACAGTTATCGAATTGATTACTTTGTATGGCAGTTGCCCGAAAACGGGGCCGTAACATTTTGAAACTTCATATAAGTGCTCGATTCATTATATAACTAACAGTGTGTAATTTTCATCCTCGTAGTATAATCAGTTTTCAAGAAATTCATATTGGTGCAAAAAAGTTGTATGGCAGCCCCCCGAAAATGAAGTCGTAACATTTTGAAACTTCATATAAGTTCTTGATTCATTATAAAACTAACCGTGTGTAATTTTCATCTTCCTGGTATAATTACTTTTGAAGAAATTCATATTGATTTAAATAAGTTGTGTGGCAGCTCCCCGAAACCTTGATCTGGTCTTAACCAAAAAGAATAGGGAACCTCAAAAATGTCCCAATAATGTTTTGTGTGAATTTCAAAACTCTTGCTCTAATTTTTCAATTTCATCTCTTATAATTAATTTTTAATTCACAAATATATTAAACTTAAACCAAATCAACTTCATATGATCATTATTCATATAATAATCATCATGATGATTCATCATATATATTCATAATTATCTATCAATATCAATAAGCCATTTACTTAAAAAAATCTTTGTCTTCCTTTTTTTTGCTTATCTTAAATAAACTACGCATCATTTAAATCATATGAAATTCTAACTCGAAATCTTTATCTACTTTTTGTAACAAAAACAAAAAACAAAAAAACAAAAACAAACAAAATTCATATAATTTCATGTTAAATACTTCATGTTAAAATTTTTGTATGAAAATATTGGAGTTAAAAAAGTTAGCTGTTCGAGAGCTACCCGAAGTTTTGGTCCGATCTTAACCAAAAAAAATAGGGAACCTAGAAATTGATTGAAAAATATTTTGTGAAAATTTCAAAACTGTAGCTCTTTTAGTTTTTGAGTTATCGTGCTGACACACAGACGGACGGACGGACGGACAGACACACATAGCTAGATCGATTCATTTTTCGATTCTGAGCCGATACGTACCCTTGGCACTATATCTAGCTCTTCTAGATCGATGCGTTACAAACGGAGGAGCAAATCTAATATACCCGATGTCATATATGTATGCACGGGTATAAAAATATAAAATGTATGACAGTTCTTCGAACCTCTTCCACTGCACCAACTATATTTTATTCAGACGTTGTAATAAAACTATTTTAGAGAACATTTCAGATACTCAGCTTCATTATATATTAAGATATCCACATATTAAAAAAGTAGTACAGTTACTCGAAGCCGCTTCACTAGACGACTTATATGGGAGCTAGTCACACACGTTGAACAAATTTGCTGCATTTCAATAACGATGACGGCTATTACATAAAAACGAATTTGTGAAAATTTCAGAACCCTATCTCCTTTAATAACAATTTATCTAATTCAATCCTTCGAACAGTTTATTTGGAATTTCTTCGAAGCCGATCTATGCAATTGATAAATAAACCCAGTATTGCCACACACATTATCTCAGCCAATGTCCGTTCTTATAGATTCTTAATACTTTTATAACTTTTCATCACAATCTTCCTTTCCTAAAGCCTATACTAAGAAAACCAATATAAAATTTTAATCTTCATATATCATAATCTATATTAATTTAATTTACATCTAAAATTAAAAATTCTGCAGCTCTGCTTACAAAAACATTTTATATTTTTTAATTGTAGATTTATTTAAATTTCTTAAATCTTTATGTTTAACTTAATCTATTGTAAAAATATAAGAATCGAAGGTAGTAAACTTATAAAAGACTGCTTAAAATTATTAATAACCGTTTAAAGGGACAATAAATCTAAAACAAAATTTTCATCGTAATTATAATACCCATAATTAAATAGTAAACCTTTTGTATTTCATTCTATGATATTTTTGTATCTGTGAGTTATATAATTCAATTAAAATCATTTGTTTATATTGGTTAGATGGCATTAATTTGAAAAGGATGGTGTAAGGTGGCTAATCTTCTTTAACTTTATTATAGCCCCAATATGAATTTCTAATTTAAAAAATACATGAGTTGCTATATGTTATACAAAAACTAGAAATGCACCCGACAAACATACTGCAATAATTCGGTTTCCGCCATTTTAACGGTTTCTTTGTGTACGAATAAGAATCTTTCGTACGTCCATGTTCCCTTTAGGCGTTAATATTTTAATTCCTTTAGAACAAATACTTGTTCCTACCTAATATCTATAAAACACTGTTAGAGACTAAACTATAGAATAGCTTTTAATTGACTGTATGACTGTTTAAAAGCTTCATTGTAAATTTGTGCATTTTACGGCCTAATAATACATTAAAACTAATTATAATTCAATACAAGAAATTCACATAAATAATTTAGGTAATTAATCTTACCTCCAATTAAGATGTCTACAACCCATATATAAATGTTCTCCGATCATCGAGCAAAATTTTTGGATATGGATAAAAAACTTACTTAAAAACTTAAATTTTTTAATCTTGCGCAAGAAAATAGTCATATCTCTGACCTATTGCTTCAACCACTTACCAATAATCAAATAATTTTAATGTCATAATTAGTTGTCAGTTGTCAAATGTAGATTTCGTGCAACAAAATTTTATCAAAAAACTGATTAGTGATAAATTGTTAAAACAAATAATCTTATACAATACATTAATTTTATTTTAATGTTTTATATTATAATAAAATATTTATCAGATAATAATTGTTAATAATTATATTGACAAACAAACAAACAATCCTCCAGTCCTCAGTTCAAACTAATAACCATATTATTTTGTTCTCTGTTATTGGTAAATAAAAAAAACATTTTTAGAATATTTTCAAAAGAAAGAAAAAATATGCACATATAAATTCACTCTGTCCGTCTGTCCGTATGTTTACAAAAACTTTTACGACGTTTGAAATAGAGAGAAGAAATTTTAACTCTGGGTAGGTACTGCAAAAAAAAATTGTTTTTTGGAAGAACTTTTTTCTATAGCCCCACCCGTTACGGAGCTACAGCCCCACTAAAGTCAGAAATAGCCCTATATTTAAACTGTTTGTTCTAATCAGAAAATTTTCAATCTAGAAACAGTAAAAGATAGCTACCTTTATAAAAATATATCGTACAAATATATAGGGTTGCCATACCCTGCGAAAATTAACCTTTATGCGAAACTCAGCTTTGGAAAAAATTTTGGCCTGCAACTCAACTTTGACCTCTCATATCTTGTGAATGACTTAAGCTAGAAATTTGCGAGATGTTAAATCCTCAGAATATAGTAGGAGTCGCTTAAGAAAATTTTTATTGTCACATCATTTGTTTGAGAGCTGTAAGGAGTTGAAATTTGAAATTTTGTTTATTTTTAAGCATCTGTAACCGAAATACACATCCACATTTTTTTTTTTGGTAATATACTAGATTTAAAGCTTCAATATTATATTTTAACATATAACAAATAATTTTAACATATAAATAAAGGCTTTTATTAAATTTAAAGGGGGTCCTTAAAATTGAAGAAAGTGTTTTTTGGTTTAAAACATTTTTGCTTAGATAATAAAATTTTAGGTAAAATTCCAAAATTTTGGTGGAGTTCACAATTTAGTTCCTAGAACCTATAAAAATGGATAGGTGGGGACAGGAGGGGGGTGGGCAGATCCTCGAGAATCATCATAAGTTTGCTTAGCCAAAATTTGGAAACCTTCCCCATTCAAGGGCTATTAGGAAGTAAAAATTAAAACTTTTATGATTTTATAAAACAGTGTTTATTTACTAGTGTATGTTTTTCCAAAATTAAACGTTAACATTGAAGCGCCAGCATTATATTTCGCACTAATTAACAGGTTTTCTTGAGTTGGGATTATATTCTAAGTATTGATTTCACTATCACTCATAAATAATAAATTAATGAAATAACTAAATTATAATATTATCATTTATTTTTATATATATTTTTCACCTTGAATGTATATTTTTTACCCTATAATGTGCTTTTTCAAAAACCCTTGGTTTTTTTTCATCACTTGTTTTAAATTTCTTCTATTTTTAGTATTACGCTATATTTAATCATTATTATCCCTACCACATATTATTTTATTTAAACATACCTACTAACACACATATCCAATAACAATAACAATAATAATAATATTTTAATATAATTTTTTTTTTTTCATTTATTTTTTTTTAATAAATATGTGACGAATCTTTTAAAAGCGTTCACAAAAAAATTATTTATATTACTGTCTTATTTTCACTTTTTTTTCTGTACTCCTCTTTTCTTTCACTTCATTTGTTTTTTGTTTTTCTTTTGTTTGTGTTTTTTTTTACTTTCAGATTTTTCTTAATGTTTATTTTTCTTATTATTTTTTTTTTTTTTGCTGAAGTTTATCTTGAAAAAAAAAAATTAAAATTAAAAAAGAAAAACAAAAATAGATTGTATTTCTTAGAAATGACGTCACCTAGAAGAAAACAAAAGCAAATGACACATTATATCCTATTTTGTCCCTAACCATTATTCAAAATTTCACTCAAAGCGACTAGACTTCCGTTTTGATGTTAAAAAAAAATTTTTTTATTGTTGTTTTTTTCTTTTTCTTCTTTTTTTTTTATTAAAGCGAAACCAAAATAAATAAAAAAAAAAAAAAAAATTACAAAAAAAAAATAAAAATTCGTAAAGTTAAGAACAAAATAAAAAGATAAACAAAGCCGTAAGAATTTAAAGAATAAAAAAATAAAAGAACAACAACAACAACAACAAATACAATCTTAAATAAGAACCTTCTTTAAATAAACAACAACAACAAAAAGTTAATATCTATTGAAGGAAAGCTTGTCACCACATACACAGATGATCAAATATTATTTTATTATATAAAAATAAATAACAAATAAATGTATATATATATATATATATATATATATTTATATTTATATATATATATAACAGGGGGCCAATTTCAGTTGTATTATTTTCTTCGAATTGACACGTGTTTCCTACATTATTGAAAATTTCATTAATAAATTTTCTATATTTTAATAAGTTTATGTCCTAGGAAATTATCTTACTGACAGTAGTTGTTTAGGGTCCTCAGTGGTGGAAGAACAATTGACTTATTAATCGAGGGAGTGCAAATGTGAATTCTGGTATAGGTAACAAATATTTATTTGAAAAAAAATTATTAAGCTAAAATATTCTGCTGGGTGACCAAATATAATTTAAATATAAAAATATATGATAGAAAGTATTGGCAATGGGATGCGCAATGGGATCGAAAGCTCAATGTGTTAGAAAACGGCGAATTAAAAATAATAATAGCTACGTAAATACTTAATACATAATTGAGTTTATTCATGCAGAAGTTTTCGAATAGAATTAAAGTAAAATTTTTAAATTATTTAGAAAAGCTAACTGACGCCACACTTCAGCAATTGATTCAGCAATTAGAATTCATAAAAACACAAAATTAGTTAATGGTATGGAATAATTTGAATATAAATTTGGATGTCGCAATGGAAACTTTCAATTATAGAGGCAAAAAAAACAAATTTCGAATATGATTAAGAAATTACTCTTGTAACATATAATGAGACTACTTTTTCAGTAGTCAAAGAAAAAGAAACTCTTCTTAATTTCTATTTGGGAAAATGTTGAAAAGGCAAAAGGAAAGTGAAATTTCTAAATAAAGTTTCAATGAGCTTTCATCATTTAAAGGTTTTGCCTAGCTTACAACACTTAAATTCATTTTGTGTCCATGTATTGCACGGCAGAATGTGCAGAAAGGTTACGTAACTCTTCTATAAATTTGTTTTATCAAATAAATTTTTTTTGGAAATGCCTGAACTTCATTCCTGAGCTTTTTTGCGGTCTGCCACATTTTCTAATTCCGTTAATTTAATAAACAATATTGTGCCTCGAACTTAACCTTATTTGTAATACGTTTGATTACAATGTCTATTTCCTTCATTCCTGAAAGCTGCCTGTGGAGCGTTCACAAAATCATCGTCATCGAGTTGTATCACAAGGCTCCCATTGATTCTCTATACATTTTTCCTATCTAACCTATTTCCTGTGCTAGTCTTAACTTTATTTTCTGTAAAGAAGTTTTGAATCAATCACTTTTTCTCTGATTTTTAAAACTGAAATCCATTAATATTATTGTGATCTCGTTCTTTGCTAACGGAACGTTCATCAAATTTATCCCATTTTGAATTATAATATCCATGCTGTTCGTAACTACTCTACCTAAACGATTTCGTGGTATATTTTTTAATACACTATTTATCCAGAATATTTCTTAAACCTCCCGAGTCACTTCATAGTATATAATCATAGTCTGTATACTGTATTCCAATATTATTAACTAATATATTAATGAACCTCAAATATGTATTTTGATCAAATTGCGCGATTTGAAAAATAAGAAAAATATTCCTCTATACAAAGAATATTTAAGGGTAGCAAAAAGAACGTGATGTAACGAAACCAATGTTGTGGCTGCCGTAATATAAGTAAACGGATTGGTATTTTTTTTTTATTCCTTTTCCACTCCTTTAAGAAGTATAGGGCATTCACCAAGTTTATTTTAAACTAGGCTTCAGATTCTTTAATCATAATATTCACTAATCCGTTGATTGCTCGGCTGTAGCTATTGTATAAGGTTAAGATATGTATAGATAGATAAATAGATTTTGGAGCATAATTTAATCGTTCTTTAACAGTTTTTTTCTCTTCGGAGTAAAAAAAATTTGTATCCGAACAACGACTTCAAATTGAACAGAAACGAAGGTTCTTTTCGAAACAAGTTGCTATGAGAGACACTAAGGGGGAAAAATTATGAAAATTCCCCAAAAGTGACATCACAATTTTTAAGGTCTATTTATTGAGGCGGACTTAAGGATAGAATTTTTTTCCCTTATTTAGGTTATACTAAAAATTCGGTGATCAACTTTTTTTTAAATTTTGTAATTCCGGCTACTGAGTTCCGAGAAACAAACCGACTTTTTTTTCTTTTTTTTAATTTGAAAAAGCGTAAGAAACTTAATTTGTTGATTTTTGTAATTAAAGTTACAAAAAGCCGTTAAAAAAATTTAATTCGGATGAAGTTCCGAAATAAATATCGTTCCGAAACTTTTCCATTTTATTTTGATTAGTTCCGTAGTTCCAGACCTCTGTTAGGAAAACCAAATTAATTTAACCTAATTAATACATCAGTTTTTCCTAATTTACTGAACCAACTAATAATTGAAATATGGTTCCGGTTGGAATATGAAGTTTTTATTTACTGAACCAACCCTGTATGGTATATACATACATATATATATATATAAAGGTTTATTTATTTATATTAATATGTCTAATAGAATTATATAGTTATTGTTAAAGGTATGCTTGAGAAAAAAAAAAAACAAAAATTGCAATAAAAATAATAATAATAACAAAGAAAAAGGATTTATTTTTATTTTTCTTTGTTTATTCTCAATTGAGAAGAAGACATCCATTCTCTGAGGTTTCATTATTTATATCTATAATAAAGGAAACCATAATACATACTTGTATTAGTTAATCAATAACTTAAGAGTAAACATCATCATTCATGTTGAGTGAAATTTATTTTTGTTTTTTTTTTTTTTTTGTTTTAACCCTTTTAAGGAGGAAAAAAAAGGATTCGGTTTTTTATTTTTATATTCTATTTTAAGTTTTTTTATTTTATTTTAGTGTTTCATTGTTAGAAAATATAATTCTATTATAGATTTCATTATTATATTTAATGCTTTCTAATTTTAATCCCTTTTTTTTTTTGATAAGTGTAAATATTTATTTTTTGCAAATATTTTCTTTTCGTTAATAAACACTTTTATTTATTTTATATATTTATATGTTTATTATATAAATTTTAATTATCAAATATTTATCAAAATACAATAAAAAAATAAATAAAAACAACAAAATAATAAGGAAAAAATTTGAAAAAATGTTTGATGATTTTTTTAGGAAAATAGTTGAAACTCTTACAAGTGTAATCCTATCCTGCCTGTAAATGTCAATCTATTAACAAAATTCCTGAATTCAATGAAATTATTAACTATTTTTAAAATTGTAGTTGTATTTTTAAAAGTTTTGATGAAATTAAAACTTTTTTATTTAAAAACTTCTATTAAAAAAAGTTGTTTATTTTTACTAACCTAAAAGTATGCAATATTTTTTTATGGTTGAAGTCGTAAAACTCAATTAGAATAAATAATAGTTTTGTAAGCTTTTTCTAATTGTAAAATTTAAAGAAATAAATAATATAAAAAAAAAAAGTTTTGCCCTAGCGTTCACGGGCGACATAATAAACACACTGTTAACCGCATTCAGGGTACTGTTCAAAAATGTTTAACATTGTACAAGATTATTGCTAAATATGTAAATTTAAACTGAACTTTAGAAATTGTGAAACCGTATTAATCCGTAACACAGCAGACAAAACAAGTTCAGACATTAAGAAAAATTTTAAAAATTTTACCATTAAATCGTCCATTTCACCTCTCGCAAATAAAAAAGCCTGTTAAAATTTTGGGGTTCACCTTAACAGAAATCTGAACTTCATAGATCATATAAAATATACAAAAGAAAAAGGTAATAAATCTTTTATGGCAGCAAAAAAGCTCTTTTACAATAAAAATATCAGTAGAAGAGTCAAAATTATATTCTATCAAAGATTAATAAGGCCTAGGCTTGTATAAAGTGTAGTTAACCTATAAGGTAGAACATTGGTGCAATCCTAATGGATAAATCCGCATGTTCGAAAGAAAGTGCATAAAAATTTGCATCAATAAACATAAAAACTTGACTCCGGCTACAAACATTTTTACTCCAAAAAAATATTTGTTCAAGAAATCAAAAATCATAAGAATCTTATTAATTCGCAATCACTACGATAGAGCATTAAATACTCCCGAAAATTTTTTAATATTGCATACATTTTACCATAATGAGGAGACTTACATCAAGAAGACTTTGCTCACGCGTTTCATAGCCCCTGAGCATTTCATTTTCTTAGACAAGTATGGTTACAATACAAAACAGAGTTGACACAGTCTACTCTACTACAATCTTCCTCGTTTCATAATAAATTATCTCAAAGATTGTTATTACCCATCGTAATGAACAGTCTAACCATTGTATATTGTCATTATCTTTTACATTTTGAAATCTTAATTGTACCAATGCTGATTTTTTAAAAAATACATATTTTTATATTTTAAAATTTCTATTTAAATTTTAAATCAAACTAATTTTGTAGTGTTTTTTTTTTTTAAACTGAATAAAATTAAATCAAAATCTCAAAAGAATATAAACTGGTATAGTGTTCAAATAAAATCAAAAAACTTTACTACATATTAACACATTTTAAAAAAGTTATTTAAATATAATATATGTATATTATTCTAAAATTTTATTTCAGTAGATATCCATAATATTATTTATAAATATTATTAACATTTTTATTGACCAATTTGACTTAATATCAATACAATAAAAAAAAAGTTTAGATAAAAATATTTATATATATATATATTATGTTTATATATATACAGTGAAACTTTCATAATTCGAACGCACTTTAATTCTAACAAAATCTTTGATTTCTTGAATTTATAACAATTTTCATAAAAAAACTCTATAAAGGTCGATTCACACTAGACCGACACAATGACGACACAGTGCAGTGTTTTTTATTCTTCTATGCATTTTTCTATGAGTACATTTACATTGAACGACAATGACTTATTTGGCCGACATATTCCGGCCCCGTACAGTGATTTTTTTTTTATGTGTCGGAACATCAGTGATTTTTTTTCATTGTATAGTGTGAAAGGAAAATTCGGTGTCTGCATTGCGTCGTCACTATTTCGGTCTAGTGTGAATTGACCTTAATTCGGATTTCTACAAGTTGTTTTTATTCGAAAATACGAAATAATTCTCTCTTTATTGTCAAGATTGATTTGCTGGGTAATAGCCAATAACATTGATTCAATGTGAGGGTTTATTTACTGACTATTCGACTATTCTGTTAAGTTTTGAAAATAATTTGTATTAGTATGGCCGTTTTCTAAAATGTCAATGACTAGAATAACATCTGCGATGATTTTTGCATTTGATTATAGCAATAAATAAACGGTGGTGACCTTTGCAGTTGCAATAAATTAATTGCATAATTGCATTAATATCTACAATATTTTGACAATCCAAGAGTTTTCGAATTTCTAATTGACGCGTCATAAAAGTTTATAAATTTCTAATTTTTTTTTCGTTATTGATTTTATAAAATTTCAACAACTTTAAATTTTACAATAATTTTCTAACAATTCAATAAAAATTGACTTAAATATATGTTCTGCTACCTGGGGCATTTAAACTTATTATGATTCACGTTAGCGTAATGTATGTTTATCCTAATTTGTAAGAATACTTCTTGCAGTAGGTATGGATAATGTTTTTGGGCTAACCAATTTGCTCCATCGCATGGTCAAGTTGTGGATGTGGTGCAAGTATTTTAAATTTTGTAATCTAAATATAACCGATTATTATTTTTAAAATTTTAGCCGATTGACTTCAAATTTTGTATACGCGTTGCTCTTTGACAATATAGTTCCCGTAATCGGTACGAATACTGGTAAAAAAAAAATATATTTGGAAGTGAATTATTTCCAATTTTGCGAAGTACTGCGAAGTATTCAAAGGAAACTCTCAAACAAATTGTTGTGAAGTTCCGATAACCTATTGTGGCACAATTTGCAATGTGTAATTTTTATGTTAATTTTTTTCAGTGACATCCACTTCAATTACAAAACAAATGGATGACGCAGCACCGATCATTGTGTATAAACATGTATATGGAAATGGAATTTTATCGTACTGAAGAAGTTCTATAAATAAAGGGTGTTCAAAATTGAGGTATAATTTTGATTTTGCCACCATTTTTTTTCTACCTGTAATTTTTATACGAGATTTCTTTAGGTATATTCTAAATACATTCCGGTTAGTTAATATGGATACGTTACACGATGGAAATAACGTGTTTTTGTTATTACAACATTTTTTGAAAATGGTAAAAGTATTCAGAATGTAATTAGGAAATTTCGAACAAAATTTGGTAGAGAAAATGCTCCAACAAATCGTGCCATCAACCTGATGGTTGATAAATTTCTAGAAACTTTATTATGGGACCTAGTACTAAATATTTGTGCAGTAATTTTTAGAAATTTTTTAGAATAATTGATAAAAGATCTTTTGCATTTAGTAGTGTTTTAATATAAATGTTAATTAAATTCTGAAGTTAGAAACAGTTCTTTTAACTTGGGAATATTTTTAAAAATTAAATATTACAAATTTTCATTAACCTTAATCCAGCAATTTACTTTTGTATTTTAACATATATAAAAATAATACATATGTATTAGAAATACTCGCATCTATAATTTCAAATTTTTTTTATTTAAATTGCTTTAAAATTCGAACTAGAAATATTTGACTGTATATTTATCTATATTTTTATATCTACATAAAAAAGAAAAACATAGAAAACTTATATTGCTTTCTCTTTTCTTTTTATTACTTCAACAATATAATGAAACTCTATTCTACAGACAAAAACTTTTATTAAATAGCCAAAACCAATTCAATAAAAATAAAAAAAAAAATAAAAATAAAAACAAAATAAAAACCAAAATAAAATAAATTTTATATTATTACTTGTGTTGTGTCCTTCTATATACGTAATGTTTTTTCTTTTTTTTTTCTCGTTTTTATTTTTTGTTTTTATTTTCACAAAACAACCGTTATATTATAGAAAAAGGATAAAATAATCTTAATCTAAATTTTTAAATGTACTCATAAGTAAACACACACATAACACATATATATATATATAAAAGTAATAATGTATGATAAAAATTTTATACATCAAATACAATAATAGTTATTCATAATATAATAGTTTTATATACATATATTTAATCTATATATGTGATATACATATGTATATATATATTTTAAAAATTAATATATAATATTTACCTCAACAGTTATACCAGCAACTCCAAATACCTTCATGGGAATATCTTCTTTTGGTGTATAACGGTAAAATTCTCTTTT
The DNA here is from genome assembly GCA_963082915.1 of Dolichopus griseipennis. Classification (NCBI taxonomy): domain Eukaryota; kingdom Metazoa; phylum Arthropoda; class Insecta; order Diptera; family Dolichopodidae; genus Dolichopus; species Dolichopus griseipennis. Next base: position 69,606,949 of record OY720444.1, on the reverse strand, counting down.
ACCCTTATACCATTTAATTGAGTATAAAGTATCATTTTCCAAATCATAATGACATGTTAAGTTGGCATTATCACCACGTTTAACAGCTGCTGGGACCGTTACGAGAACATCTTTCAAAGCAATCGTTAAACCTGTAAAAAATAAAAAAAAAAAAACAAAATATGAAAAATTATAGAAACAATGAAATAAAAATATGTAGGAAATAAAAGAATGGATAGTAAAGCGTATATATATAAATATTATTTTTATACATATTAATATGTAAAACGTATGTATATTATATTTAATTGTATATAATATAAAAAAAAAAGAAAACACAAAATATACATTAAACGTGTACCAAAAATGTTAATATAAATAAAAATAAAATAAATATAAGTAAAAATTACAATTTACAACAGTTAAATACAATTATACATATAGATATATATACAAACATATTAAGAAAAATATCTTATACTCTTATCTCTGATAATCTGAGTTCAGTATTTACAATCACATACAAATGAACTTTTATACTTTTATAGAATAAAAAGATTGTCTTTGTATAAATAATTTTAAATTCTGATTATTTAGTACTGAAGAAGTAGTGAATCACTACTGAAATTCCGAGAAATGAATGAAGCCAAATTATAGTACAGTTACTCTCTATATCGCTTTTTTTCTATACCTAATAGAGAATTACTTAATAAACTACTTCCATTCACCACTGAAAAAATGCTGAAAAACTACTGCCAGTCACCATTGAAAAAGTGTTGAAAAACACTACCTTCATTCACCAATGAAAAATTACTGAAAAAGTGCTGAAAGGAAGTAGAAAAACTTTCAATGTATTAGTGAAAAACTGATGAATTTTTTCCCATAATTCATATTAAATTAGAAAAGAAGTGCTTCCATTCAGTGTTTCTGGACTACTTCTCCACTACTTCTGGGCTATCGGGATATATTTGTATAATAGTTTATACAATATACTATACTTGTAACATACACACATATACAAACACATTCGGCTTGTGATAAATTAAAGGTTAATAAAAATGTCAAATGTACAGATCACTAGTACTTAAATAGGTAAGGTCCGTGGATATCATCAAAAATAACTCAGAGAAATTAGAAACCGATTCTTCTGGAAGTTTCAGCCTTAGGAAGTCTTAAACATTACTGCCATAGTTCAAATGCTTTTATTGAACGGACAAATTAGTGCCATGTCGAATTTCCATAGGCAATGTAAAGGAATCTTGATAATCCTGCTTTGTAGGGATAAGTTTCTATCGCACTTCTTGTTTCAAGTTGAAAGATCTTGAGTGTATAGATAATACTTGTTGGGTTTTATCAAGAACCGGTTCGTGGAAAAAAAGATCATTAATTTACGAGTTAGTATAAGTCGTTAACTGAGTGAAGTGTAAACACTGAAACGCACTATAAAAAGAAAAGATCTGTTTTTACAGTTTCTTAATCTTAAGATTCTTTAACTATATTGAAAATATTGGTGAAACAGCATAAACGTTATAAATCGATTTTTTTTCTGGGAGGAGGGCTTCAATTTAAGTTCTCCGTTTATTTCTATTCATAGTTTTTTTACTATTTAGTTCCAGTATCTTTCTTGTTTCCTTAATTCATCTAGCACCGTTCTTCTTCATATTGTTCTGGGTTTACCTCTTGACCTGGATCTGCCTAGAAGATTCCACGGTAGCGCCATTCTCGTTATGGATTCTTCATTTTCCCTTAGTATACTGCCAATCCACCTCCATTTCCTTCTGGTGATTTGCTTATCTATTGGTTCTTTGTTTATTAGTGCCCACAAGTCTGCATTTCTTATTCTGTTCGGCCAGAATATTTGGTATATTATTCTAAGATGTTAATTGCTAGATATATATTATTCGGCATAGATATAATACCTGTAATTTATTGTTAATGGAATTTGTAAGCAACCATGATCCGCAGCCATATCTTAATGTAAATGTTACGTCTATTAGGTGAAGCAAATCTATTAAGTGATGCAAAATCTTTTATGGAATAACAAATTGATAGAATGAGACTGTTCGTCGACTTATTGATAGTGGAAATTCATGATTAATAATAATCTACTAGTTATTACAATGGTCATGGTCCAGAATTGTTTTAACCAAGAGTGAAGCTTCTCTGTATACTATACAATACCCTATTTTGAGGCTATTATAAAGTCTATTCCATGACTTAACCTGTACATATATTTTTGTTTTAAACATATAACTATTTTCTAGCCATAAATCTTTTAAAAACTGTAATGGATTTTCTATTTCATTCTTACATATTTTAATAAGAAATACTTTATTTTACTTTATTTTTTTAAAAGGCCACAAAATTGTAAGCATATTTGTATCAAGTTACATTTTAATAAATATTTATTATGGATTAGTTTTAAGATAAAACTAATACTAACCACAGTTAAATTTGTTTCATTTGTTTGCATATCCATGTAAATGCTTTCGTACATTCAATTATTTTATTTGATACAACAACCCAACTTTAAGACACGTTCTTATATATAATATCAAGAATATTAGACACTAGGTACTATGGGCACTACAGTCACTATTTTTCCAGTGCCTTATGGAATTCTTTATGCTCAAAAACTAGAAACTTTTTACAGGTTATATATGAACTTGGGTTTGTTGATAAATTTCAGAAAGGTCCTCAGAGATATTGTATTACGATTGCTCTTCAACATATCAATTTTTTTTCATTTACTTTATTTATAGTCGATGTTAATTTGGCGCCGTTCGATTGTTACATTAAATCAGCCAGTTTAAATTTGTTAAAATCATTTTATTAATATTAAGATGTATATCACTAAATTTATTCTCCATATCCAAAAACAGCTTACATAGCTTAAGAAATAGCTGAATATTTGTTTTTCTATTCTTTTTTTAAGAGGCTAGGAGAAAGATCTAAAAACCAGCTTTTGGAACTGTGCGTAGTTTGATAGCGAATTTATAACTTTATCACACCAAAACCAACATCATTTTGGAACCGAGATTTAGGGTGGGATCTGTGATACAAATGTACAGTTTGGTTTCAAGGATAGGGATCCGAAAGTGTTTTTAAGAATTTAGGAGATTTAAGATTTTAGGAATACGGTGTTGGGTGAAAATATGATGGGATAATTAGAAAAAATATATTTATTTTTTTCTTTAATTTATAAAAATCGTATACATATGCATTACCGGCATGAGGGAACATATTAGATGGAAGCTGTATTGCTGAACCTTGAAAGTTCGACTATGTAGGGATGAGCCTTAGTTCAACTAATAAAATATAAAGATTACTTACTTCAAATCTTTAAGTTCATATCTCAGTAAATGTTTAGGGAAATATTAATATTAAAGTACTTAGAAGTAGAAAACCCCCATTTCATACAACTCCTCAAATATAGAACATATGTTGCACAAAAATCATACGAACTAAGCAAATACAATGTAACGAATATATTTAATATAACACTAATACATTTTGAGGAATAATACTGAAGGACATACGGAATATTCTCATCATAGAAGTTTCTAAATAAAAATAATAAAATAAAAAACATAAGAAAGACAATAATATTAGTAATAATAAAACATAAACTAAACCTTTATAAGTATTTATTAAAAATAATGTGTACAGGGTGATTTTAAGTTATTAATATTATAATAAATTATTATTTTATATTAATCACTTTTTTGGAATTAGAACATTTGTAACCTCAAATCGTGATCCTCAAACGAACTAGAAAAAATAGTTTTTGAAGATGGATTTAATTCAAATATAACATTAGCACAGAGAGAGGCCCCTTAAATTTTTCAGATTAAACTTTTTTTTCCGGTTTTTAGAATGACTGATCAAAATCTATTAACTCTCTTCATTTAAAAGATGATTTCTTATAAAACCCACTAATCCCTTTATAAAAGGATAGGATCCTCATAATTTACTACACATAATTATAATGAAGAACTCAGTACGGTGAAGCTGAGGACTACTAGTAATAGACTAGTCAAAAAACGACTCGGTAGGACAGTAGTTAGAGTGCCGACCAATAATTTAAAAAACGTCCGTATTCGAATCTCAGTAAACGTGATTAAACTTTTATCTGGTATTCAATTCGACGCAGTTACTTTTCACCAAAGGATCGTATTTAATTTAAACAACTACAAAATATAAAAAAATAATTTGATTGAATAATATAACTCACAGATACAGAAATACTTCATAGTTCAAATTTCAAAATTATTACAATGTATAACAAATATTATTGTACCTATTGAAAATCTTAGTTGTTTATACATGCTAGTAATAGGTCTAGTAATATTTCATGCATTAATTGTATGTGACCCACAGGGCTTTAAAAACGCGTCCCGTGTGGAGCTTGTGAAAAAATATAATTAACAAAAAAAATGTATGAGTAATTCAAGTCAAATAAGATCAAGTCAAGTAATATATTCTTATGTCAACCTTTCCTCCATGTGGTAACATTTTCCTATGATGGACCTATTGGTTTAACAAATATACAGTTAGGAAAAAGAACAAAATTTAAAACTGTATTCAGTCCACCATCCAATTATTACTGTTTATTTAACAACAAATGAAGACAACCTGTATATGAGTCGTGTTTATATTTATAAAAGATAAACCCAAAAAAAACAAAAAAAGAACAAGAATATGAAATGAAAAAAAAATGAACACTATGAAGGAGCACTTTAATACAACAATAGTATTGCGGTTAAGTATGTCATAAACATAAGTTCTCTCTATGCATTTAAGATGGCAACAAAAAATAAAAGGTGATGAAAACTTTCGTTAGCCTTTTGTTGAGGTTGTTATTTTTATTATTTTTTTTTTCTCCTGTTTTTAATTTTTTTTCTTTTTTTTTCTCTTGCAAAAAAATGAGACAAAAAATTCATACAAAAAAAAGAAAAAAAAAAAAAAATTAAAAGGATAACAATTTCATATCTTTTTAACTGAACTCTTCATCATCGTATAAAGAAAACAGAAAGACTTTCAGTAAAATTTACTTCCTATATTTTTTTTTCTTTTTAAATATTTTTTGTCTCTTTTTTCTTATCATCAAAATAATACTTTTTCAAAAAGACCAGTGCCGTATTCAAAAATTTTCAGTACAATCTGCTAATATACAAAAAAAAAGAAAATCATTGAAAGACTTCTCAGGGACAGTTTATGCATCAGTGTAGGCGATATTAGGATATGTCCAGAACTTAGCTAGACTAAAGCATTTCTATCGGATTATCATTAAAGCTAGTCGTTAAGGCTAACAATTAATTTAGTTTAGACTTTTTACTGTCAGGGATATCTTTGATCCAACGGAATCCCTTTTGGATACTAGGGAGATAAAAGATTTTTACTTAACGCAATTCAATAGGTATCGTTCGTTTAAAATGTCCACAAAAGTTTTGATTGTCGGCTAGCTTTGCTACTTCTATGTTTTGAATGTTGAGAAAGACGAGTTTGGCGGCGTGAGCCGCTTTTATTGATTTCGTCTGTTATGTGTGGGATCATAAGATTTCTATGAATATCAGTATTTACAAAAAATTAACAGTGTAACGTTAAAAACGTAAAAGAATATCATATTATAATTATTGATTAGAGTCTAATACTTCAATGTACGATAATTTATTTTGTTTTAACAAAATCTAGTTTGAACTCTAGTTTGTTGACAGATCTAGTTTAATTGAAAATAACGTGCTCACTTAAACTACATTTATAAGGTACCTATACATTCTTAGTTCTATGCTAGGAAAGCTTCTATCTTTGATGCAAGACTAGGTATTTCTATGGCATTTACATATTTTAATTTTCTTTTCTAAATACAATTTAGAATTGTATCTCCTAGGAGATTTGACATGCAAAAACAATAATTATAGTTACAATACTGTGGAAGAAAAAGTATCGAGTCTCTAATTTGACTCCCTGGTTTTGGTTTAACAATTTTAAATATTTTAAATGTACTAAAATCATTGTTGTTAAATTACTTAGACAAACATATACACATGTCTTCATTACTTCATAACTTCAACTCAAAATTTTTTAACAATATTTCACTATTTCTAGTATTCCCCTATGAATCAAATTTTTTTTGAGATGTATTTTATTAATCATAAGTTATGAATTCTTTTATGTGCAAGTGTATATATTCCAGATGCAATTTTTAAGTAAAGTAGTACTATGTTCTAATGTTAGACCGCTGGGTGGTTTAAGTGTCGACCTTATATTTGAGAGACCCGGGTTTGAATCTAAGTAGAAGAAGAAATAAACTTTTAACTGGTTTTCCATCCTATTAAGCTCAAATTATAGGATGACTGAATAGGATAGAACCAGATAAAATTTTTGATTAACTCTTACTTAGTTTCGAACTCGGGACTGTTCATTGAAAAGGTCGGCATTTTAACCACTGAACCGACCAACGGTTATATAAGTATTAAAAGATTTCGCAAATAAGTCGACATAATGGCCTTTATAGGTGTCAAGGAGGCCAAGGTTCGACAACGGACTGTAACGCTATAAAAGAAGAAGAAGGGTCTATAACATAACATCTTCTACATGGGGTATTGATATTACAGTTTGCTTTCTAAAAGACGGTACTTAGTTTTATTTTTAAAAAAATATTCAATGTGAAGAACCTATGAAGTAAGAAGACTTCAGACATTTTAATTCCTGAAACGGTACCTTTTTACAATAATCTGGGAACAAAAAATAACGATAAACAAAAAATTATTATTTATATTATTATCTTTTTTAAATATCAACATACACACACAAACACATATGCGTTTTATTAAAAAATAAAAATTGAAACTTAAAAAATTTTTAAAAAAAAAAAAAAAAAAAATGAAAAATTTTAAATATTGATAAAAAGGAAAAGATTGCATTGTGCCAAAAAATATTGTGAATGATGACTTTCTTTTAATATTTCTTTCTCTTTTTTTTCTTTTTGTCAACTATAGTTTTACTTCTCTTTCTTTTTTTTCGTTTTTAATTTGTTTTACTTTGCGACCAAAGCCAAGGTATCAGTTTTCAGTTAAAGAAAAAGATTATCATATAAACAGAAAAGAAAGTACCTACAAATTCCTTTATTTTTTTTTATGTATCTTTGTATTATAATAATTTTAGAAGTTTTTTTTTGTCGAATATAAAATGGCAAGGAACAAAATTCAATTTTTTTATCAGGTTTTCTTGTACTTTTTGTTTAAGTTAAAAGAGCACAAGTGAAGTAAATGTGAATGAGATACAAAAAAAAAATACACTCTTTCAAAAGCATCATTTTTTTTTTTTTTTTTTGCAATTCTCCATGGTAACACTATTATCTTACTAACCCACTCATCATTTTCGTTGAATCCTTTACAGTTTTCTGAAGGGAAGAAAAAAAAAAAATAACAAAAATTCTTTTATTATTATTTTTTTTTATTCTATTCCAATTTTATTATGTGAATTTCAGAAGAAGTAAAGTATATAAGATAATAAAACATCAAGGATATGTGTATAACTGAATATTACAGTAGAATTTCAATTATAAGAACTATTTAAAATTATAAAGTGTGGCAGCTATTTGAACAAATACTTTCATTCCTCTGAAACTTCAGAAACATATAGAAAACAGAACAGAACCCTCTTGTACGAAATTTTAAGGTAGTCATCTTTATTAATTTTGAAAATATGTTAATTCGGTATTGGAAAGCACTGGTACCACCTGGTACCAAATTTCGAATTTCTATCTTTATTAATTTTTTGAAGATATGCTTGTTAGGTCTTGAGTGGTATGAGGGAGGTATCCGTACAATTAATTTCACAATTTAGGAGATACAAGGGAAACACCTAGGTACAACATCTTTGTGCCAAATTTGAAATTTCTATCTTTATGAATTTCAAATATAATATGCTTTTAAGGCTTAGGAGGTTTGTGGGAGTTACACGAACCCTCACCCCAACTAATCTCTAATTTTAGGAACATTTTGAAAACAGAACACCTTTGTACCAAATTTTGAAGTTTCTCTCTTTATTAATTTCGAGTATAGTATGCTCTTAAGGCTTAGGAGGTTTGTTGGGATTACACGAACCCTCACTCCAGTTAAACTCTAATTTTAGGAACTTTTTGAAAACAGAACAGATCACTCTTGTACCAAATTTTTTATTTTATATCTGTATATTACAATCGAGTATATTACAACTTAAAACGTTCGGAGGTGTGTGAGAGTCCATCGAACCATCACTCCAATTCATTGCATACATTTTGGACACAAAGAAAACAGATAGAACAATCTTTGAACCAAATTTGAAAATTTTATTTTTATTGGTTTGAAAGATTTGCTCATTTGCTCTTGGTTCGTCATTTGTAAACTACAGTATAAATAATATCAATCATTATCATAATTATTTTTTTTAAGTTATCCTGTGCGTGATTGGACCGACGTACATCGCTAAATCGAATCAGTTGCCAACCCTGAATAAATATATACATATTTTTCTATCTAGCTTGCTTCCTTTTGGTGATTACAAATATCGTAATAAAATTAATACACTTTACCCAATATATTCATCCTACACCTTAAATTTAAATAAAATGAATTATTACAAAGGGTTTGAATTATATCTTTCACAAGTTCTTTGAACACAGCTAAAAATTTATTTAATCTTTAAAGCGTCAATTTGTAATGCCAATGGACATGTATGGCATATCCTAATATTAGGGCAACGAAGAAGAACAATGTTACATAGATTTATAAAACAAATACCATATATTAAAAAAAAGTAAAAGAAACTTGAACAGGTATCTTTAGAATTTAGTTGGAAAATCATGGTTTTCCCCAATTTCCAGAAAGTTTTACCATTAAAAAAAGTAATTTTCAGTGAAAATTGTGGAAATCCTGAATCTGTTTGTTTCTCTAGAAATTCTTAACATTATACAATTATTTTATAATGATTTATTCTGATAAAAATCTTAATGCATACAAGTTTTCGGATTCTATTTAATTTTAATAACACTATTAAGGTAACCCATTTCATTCTACTCATTTCGATTCTTAGTTCCGGAGGCTTGGCTTGGAATCCGAATAAAAGTAAAAAAAAAATAAACACTTATATAGTTTCAACTTGACTCAGCTACCATTCAATAAATAATTCAATATCTTTTAATAAAAATATATATTAATATAATAATTTAAACAAATTATTTAAATGAATAATTATAACTCGCAGATACCAAAATACATTTGAATTCAAATATAAAATTACTAGTAAAAAAGCCGAATCAATAAAAGGTAATTCATTACCTAAAGAACATTAAGTTAAAATTATAAAAGTTTGTTTTAGTTTTGTAAGTGATAATAAAATAGAAGTATACATACTAAAGTGTAAAAAATTTCTTTGTACGTTTTTATTAAAATTTTCTGTATCTACCTGTTAACAGATTTCTCATACGTTTTGATTTTTTTTTTTTTATTCATAATATACATTTTATAAGTTTCATTTTTTCTTTCTCTTTTGTATGTAAGAATTTGTAATTAGAAGTATGTTACATTACATGTGTGAATAGCACTTAACATTAACATAATTAAAGAGCAGCAGCGTCTTTTATTATATTTATAAAAAATTTTCTGTATCTACCTGTTCACAGATTTCTTATACGTTCATAATTTACATTTTATCAGTTTCATTTTTTCTTTCCCTTTTGAATGGAAGTATTTATAATTAGAAGTATTTTACATGTGTGAATAACACTTAACATAACATAGGGCACGCTGGTCAGCAGCAGCAGTTTGTCTTTTATTATATTTAGATTAGAATATATAACAATATAAAATTGGATCTAATGAAAACTTAAAACGTTTCTACACATCTTATAGGACATTGTACACTAATAATAAAAATATAATGTACATCCTTCCTGTTCCAACATATTTTACAATTAAAAAGTGAGTACTTAAAAAATAATTGAATTTAAAATTTAACTAAAATTTCTTCCATATTCTACTGTATATTCAACTGCATATTTATACATATACTTACAAAATATTGCTCTTAATAATACTAATATAGAATATATGAATTAAATAAGTAAGGATCAGAGTTAAAAATAAAAATGAAATATACATACATCTACCTATATAATATATATAATGTATATATATATATATATATATATATATACATGTAAGAATAAGAAGACTAAATTACAATCTCTAGACCATTATGCAAATTTTTGGAGTAAATGGAAATGGATTATTACAAGCGACATGTATTCAATTTTCCAACTGACAAATAATGAATATAAGGTAAAAAATATATATATATATATATATATATATATATATATATACATATATGTATATAAAATGTAATAAGTAAAAGATGAGTAACAAAAAAAAAATATTAAAGAAAGATGGAAAAAAAAAAACTACTAAAGCGAAAAAGAATAAGAAAAGACATTTTCATTTTTATTTCAGTCTTTCCTTTCTTTATTTTATTTTTTTTTTTTTTTTTTTTTTTATTTTCCCTTCAGTTTCGGAAAACGAAGAAATGCAATTTATTCCATCTTACATTCAACAAAATAGTTCAAAAAATGAGAATAAAATGAACAAAACAAAAACAAAAAAAAAAAAAAACAAATCATAAGAAAGAGAAAAATGCTATAAAAAAAGGATAAGGATGATTGATAAAGGATAAAATCTATTTAATATAAAAGAAAAGGAAGACAAAAAAAAAAACAATAATAACAAAAAAAAATATTAAATTCAAAGTAACAAAAAAGAAAAGAAGCTGTCGAAATCAAAAGTATGTAGTAATCTCAACAAATTATGGTTTTTGAGGTTATGTTCCCTACCACTTAAATAATATTATTGTTATATACTATAGGTATAATATATATACATTTAATATTGAATTTATTTATTTCTTCAGAGTCGTTGAGTGTAATTTAATTTGTAAACACAAAAAATATTACATATAAATATATATATATATATATATATATATATATATATATATATATGTAATATAGATTTATATACATATAATTTATTGTGTATACACATACATTATATACATACTTATCTTATTAACTTAATATTATGTGTATATGCAATGAAAAATTATTATACAATATAATATGTGTAATTGAAAACATTAGTATATATATATATATATATATTATGTACGCATATGTGTGTATTTAAAATTAATTTTCGAAAAAAGTTTTTATTATTTTTTTTTTGTTTTTTTGTTTTTCTTATTATATTTTTAATGTAGGTATTTAATTGTTCGAAAATAAAGAAAACATAATCCATACACTGAGAAAAATAAAATAGTAGAGTTGTTTTTAAAAAAAAATTTGATAAATCGAAAGATTGGATCGAGTACAAGCACTAAAAAATCGAGAAAATTCAATGAAGAAGTGTGCATATTTTTTAAACCCTAGTAATGCTATTATCTACAAGAGATAGGAATACAAATAAGATTATATAGAAGAGATAGAATAATTTTTAATTTGAGAAACCATATTTTATTATTCGTTAAGTTGCCTCAATAAAGTTCAAATTTCTTATGTCATACATTTATTCAATTTTAATAATTCCTCAATAGAGTATTTCCCTCCCCTAATTTGTCTTTAGAAAACAAATGCGTACACTCGAAAATATTTATTATTCTATTATCGAAATATTTCCAAAAATGGAAGTATTAGAAAATACTTAATGATTGCTTAAGCGCTTTTGTACGAAATGAATGCAATTACTTTTTTCTGAGGGAATGGAAATCTTCGAAAACTACCTATTAGAATTGTGTAGTGTTTCTTTGGGTAGTGTGCGACTTTAAGACACCAAAACCACAAACTAACTTTGGCTACGAGGAGAGGGATTTGAAAGAATTTGGATTTAGAATGTTTGGGATAGTCGAATTATGTGGCAGAAAGATGTTAATGTTTTTCTTAAATTTATCAATATCATACACAAATATCAACTTTGGGAAAGAAATTTTATGGGATATAGTTCTATAAACATGACGAAAGCATAATTAAAAAGTTCCCATAAGCCGTGTATTTATATTTTAAATAACTTTTTAAAATGAAATTCATTCAAAAAATAAAAAGATTCAAATTTAATCCTTAATTCTTAAATGCGTCTATAAAACCGAAAACTCCTCATTTAAGTTGAAATATTTAGAAAAGAAACTTATTTCTCTTACACTTCAATCTAATTTGCACTTTTCAACCCAATTTGACAACCTTATTTGCACTAATTTCGTTAACGCATTCAAATTCCGTTAATCTCCTGCTCCCCTTGCATTGATTAACGCCTCTTTAACTTTAAAACTTATAACGAATTTTATTTTAAATTATTAATTAAAATAAGTGTATATATTCTAAATAAGCAGTTGGTTGAGCTTTAGCATTTTCACCCTCTTCTTGCAAGGGTTAAACCCATTTAAAATAAAATTTCAAGAAATTTCACTTAAAATTATCACATATGTACAATACCATTTTCTCAATTCAATTTTTTCCTTCAAATTCCGTTACTTTCCTCCACCTCTGCCATTGGTTAACCCCCTTTCACTAAAATTTCAAGGACATAATTGAAAAGTGATCACTTGATTTTTTTTCAGTGTATATATGTGGTACATATATTAGTATAATAATGCGTATGTAAATTCAAATTAATTTAATTAATTTTTCCAAGAATATTATATGATTGTTTGTAAATATGTTCATATGTTTAAATACATACAAAAGAAAATTAAGAATAATTATAAAGGTGAGTATAAAAATGCTTTGATCTATGAAATGTAAATAAGTTTTAGCCACATAAACTTTTCTTACACCGTATGTTTTATATTAAAGAATAAAGAATCTTCTTTTTTTTTTTTTTTTTTTTGATAATCACTTAAGCTGGATTTTGAATATAAAACTTTATATTAAAGAAAAATTTAATTTTTAACAAAGTTTTCTTTTTTTAAATAATTTCAAACATATTTAATTATAATTAAATATATTAGTATGTTCGAAAGAAAATCTGAAAAATGTATAATATCAATTAAAGAATTAAATTAAAAAATTAAGTAATTTGAAAAAAATAAAAAAAAACAACTTTAATGTAAGTGTAATTCAGTTTTTTTGATAGGTACTTTTAAACACTTACAGCTTTAAAAGAAAGAGTTAAAAATTATAAATGAACCAATATCTTGGAAATTTGATTCAACATGTGATATACAATTACATAAAAAAGTGCTATTTAAACGCAGTCACTAGTCTAACATATAGTGAGTTTGTAATTAGCGGAAGCTTTTTTTAATATCCTTGCATATATCGCTTTTTCCTTTTAATAATCTCCACCAAACTCTCTAATGCATATTTCTTAACATGTATTTAGACAGGATTGTTTTTCATGTGTCCCCCTCCAAACACATTTGAAAAATGTATTCTCATTTAAATAGGTCTTTATAATCATACGGTACGGGGTTAGTTTTTGTGAACCTTCAAAGGAAACGAAATAGACATATACTCAAAATCACCATCAAAAACTATAAGTACACACAATTACTAAAAAATTATCAAGATAGATGCCTCAAATTATCACAAATTTGTTTTTAGCACATTTTCAAAAAATTTTGTAAAAATGTGCCTATATAGCTTCACTCTGTCCGCCCATCCGTCCGTATGTTTACAAAACTTTTACACCGTTTGAAATAGAGTAAAGAAATTAGATAGATGTTACAATAAAAATAATTTCGTAGAAGATTTTTTTTCTGTAGCCCCACCCATTACGGAGCTACAGCCCCCCAAAGTTGGAAAAAGCCCTATTTTTAAATTGTTATAACAAGAGTTCTATTAGGTGTATTTTCAATCTGAAAACGGAAAAAGATAGCTGGTTTCATAAACTTTATAAATTTTTATAAGGCAAATGTTTAAGTTTGCCATACGGTATTAAATTTACAATTATGCACAACTCAATTTTTGCAAAATTTCTGGCCACACATATCTTCTAAACGGTTCAAGCTAGAATCTTGAAATTTAAAGAAGTTAGGTCCCCCGATATTAGTTAGAGTCGGTTAGGAGCTATAAGGGCTCGAAAATTGAAATTTTGCTATTTTTAAACACCTGTAACTTACCTGTTAAAATTGTTTTTTACAAATACACTAAATTTACAGCTGCAGCATTATGTTTCAACATCTGTTAAAGGTTTTTCTTAAATTTGAAAGAGTTTTTTTAAATTGAAGAAATTGTCTCTTTTAACCATTAACCATTATTGTCTCTTTTAACCATAACGTTTTAAGCATTTTTGCTTAGATAATAAAATTCTAGATAAAATTCGAAATTTTGGTGAAGTTCACAATGGATTTCCTAGAACCGAAGAAAATGGAAGGGTGAGAACAGGAGGGCGGTGGGCAGATCCATCATAAGTTTGCTAAGCTAAAATTTGGGATCCTTCCCCATTGGAGGGGTGCTAGATCTTAAAAATTAAAACTTTTATATTTTTATAAATCAGTAACTTATTTACCAGTGTAAGTTTTTCCAAAATTAAACTTTAACATTAAAGCGCCAACATTATATTTCGCACTAATTAAGAGGTTTTCTTGTGTGCATTGGGGTTATATTCTAAGTATTTCACTATTAGTCATATAATTAATAAAAAGTAAGAAACCGTATATAATTTTGAAAATGTGCTGTTTAAAAACCCTTGGTTTTTTTCACCACTTGTTATACAATAGTTTGACTATTGTAATTGCACCAGTTTGTTTTGCAGATCCAGAATAACCTAATGTTATTTCTCTTTTGTACACCTAAGATACATACAGGGCTATAATAACTTTGGTACACTGTTGGTAACCAACGAAAGGTGACAATCTAGGTATGAAAAAGTAAATATATTTTTGATCAGCGTCACCTCCTGGATGGTTGTTCTGATCTCCATCCGTACCCTAGATAACGAAATTGATGAAATTTATACTGAGGAATTTTGTGAAATCGGACGACAGGTTCGGGTCCTAGAATCTTTTGATCGAACCATGGTCAAAAGAGAATATATCTAATAAAACCACTAAAGATAAAACCTTCAAGATACAAGATTGTTGCTTCCTAATTCCCTTGTCCCACTGGGATGTATTGGAGTTGTGGTTTGGGTATCTTCCACTCACCTCTCAAGATTTAAACGCTGTTCCTAAAATTTGGTATTATTTAATACTTAATTACTCGAAAATACTTGAATATAAAAAAAAACTAATTATCTCAAAATTCAATTAATTTCTGGGAATTACAATTAATTTGACTTGATTCTTTTACTTGTACTTAAATTTTGTACTATCGAAATCTAAGTAAAAAGCGGTGATTCAGGTACCCCCCACATATCTTCCAATACCTAGCTTGAAAATTCATAAAGATAGAAGCTAAAAATTTGTGCAAGAGTGTTTTGACCTCATTTTTTATTTATATGAAATTTGAGAGAAATGAAAATTCGGTTTCAAATAACTGTAAAAATTTATTGAAAGGTAGAAACTTGAAATTTTCTTCGGTTTTCTAAAATGACTTGAGTTGGTGATACGTGTAATTGTAATCTCCCGCGTCGCGAGTCTCCCAGTACAACTTATGAATTAAAATTTTACTTTCCAGGTTTAGAGAGTTAATAAGTCGGCTGGGTCGACATTTTATTGTTTTGTAAAAGCATAACTTAATATAAAATTAAGCTGGGGACTTGCTATGGAAAACTTTTGCACAAAATTTGGTATGTCGAATCCAAAAAAAACATTTGTCTGATTTATTACAATAGGTTAGAAAAACGGCAATACAATTATTTTATTTTTTTCCGTAACACACGATCTAGGTTATGTGTCTGAAACTTTGTGAAAAGAAGTAGATATTTTTGGCAAAGGCTATAGATCAACCAACTGTTACATCAGAGATTAATATAGTTGCCATAAAAATATGAAGTTTATTATCTCCCAATTGAATGTGTAATAAAGTTAGGTAGATAAGACAAAAGTCTTGAAGCCAAAAGTAATCTAGGAAATTATAACTTTATAAACTGAAATATTTAAAACTCGGTATTAAAAAAATTTAATACTTTGAAAGTTTTAAAACTTTTAAAATTTAGATAGTTTAAATTGAGAGGCCTCGGTGGAATAGTCTGTAAGCATTTGGAACCAACCAAGGAGGTTCGCGTTCGATTTCGGTAAAATATTGAAAAATTTTTCTTCAAAAATCTCCATGGCGACCAAATATAACTTAAAATATACGAGTACAACCATATGATATAAATAAAATAAATAATATTACTTATAAATTGACAGAAAGAGTTGAAAGCGGGATGCAAAACGAGCTACAAAGCTTACGTGTTAGAATTAGACATCCTACCCTCCATAACAAACAAAAACAACAATAATTTCATAATAAAAATCGAGAAATTCCCCTATTTCCAAAACTCAAATTTTTATAACCATCTTTCGCACATATGAATTCATAAATAATCTGGAAAAAAGAGACAATTGTGATTTTATAACCAACTTTGAATGCAGTTTGAAACTGAATCACATATGTTTGAAAACTTGATGTATTATGTCTCTTTTACGGAATCTTTCGATCTCATCAAAGTAATAATTCACCGGGGGCTTTTTGTTTATTTTTTATGTCACTTAAATAGAACAAGTGTTTAGTTTTAGCTTTAATTCAGTATTTGAACCATAGAAGAAAAGGTTCTTAGTTCGTCGGTGAAGAAAAAAAAAATAAAATTTGTTCCGTCCTAACAAAAATTGTTCCATTTTTAGGAAACGTGTAAATACGAAATTCTGTAAATACGTTTTGTGTTTTCGTGTGTGTGTATGTTTGTATGTATGGTATCTGTTACTCTAAATACGAAAACTCACGAAAATTTCAACCGATTTCAGGAATACAAGGTGTTAAAATATGGTATGAATGCTTTTTTCTTCAAAAGTAAGGTTAAGTTTGTAGATGGGCCAAATTTAATTACGGGATTTGGAGGCTCCCATATAAAAACATCAAACTTTTCAACAAATCTCAAGTTCCAACGATGAGAATGAGTTCAAATTTGGAGCATAGATGGTGTGACTAATAGATTTGAAAATTTGCATAAATGTTCCTCTTAAGGTAACTGAATTTGTTGAATAAAATTAGTTGGAATATATTAACCCATTTCGGCCCGACGGGCTTCCAAAAAATTTGATATTTGTTTTCTGGTTAATGTCCTACTTTAGAGAAAATACACTGCAGTCCAAAAAAGGGGCTGAAACAAATTGTTGTTGAGTTCCGTTAACCCATTTGAGCACCAGAACGTTATGAAGTTTTTTCCAATATAAAGAACGGCTTCACAAATTTTAACGGTTTCGCAGATGCGCGAGAGCCAACCCCTTTCAAAAGTCTCGATTTTTGGGGGGATGGCTCCGATATAAAATAATGAGATACAAACCCAATTGTGCAAGAAGAAAAGCTTATACAATCCAACTTGGATTTATTTCTACATTTTTTATGACTTTCGTTTCCACTTGTTTCCATTCAAGAAAATTTAGTTATTGACTCGACTTTTACAGGGTTAAAACAATATTAAAAAAAAAATGTTTAATATAAATATTATAACTTATTATTAATAAAAAAACATTTGGTATTATATTATAAATTGATTATTCATTTATTTTTTTTGCATCAATAGTGAAAATTTTCCAAAAGCTACACTGTGTTTAATTCAACACATTACTGTATTTTATATATTTTTTTTTACTGTTTACTTTGTTAACTAAATTGAATTTCCTTTTTTTTTTTTACCAATTCTTATTTCAATTTGTTCTTACTTTTTGTTGTTGTTTTTTTTTTTGAAATTATCAATAAAATATTTTCGTATATTTTCCATAACTGACATTTGACATTCAATATCATCACCTGAGTCTTTACTCTCTATATATATATAATAAAACACTATACATAAACCAAAATAAAATTAAGAAAAAACAACAACAAAACATTTTATTTTACGCTACAAAAATCTAATCTTTTAAAAAAAAATAAAAAAATAAAAAAAAAAAACTTTTGCAGAATAAAACTTTTCAACTTTTATATTCAAAAGATTGTACCACCTTCAAACTCCCAAAAAAAAAAAGGAAGTGGGTAAAGAAAATTTTGTCAACTATGAGATACTTGCGAGAGTAAATAACCATGGCATTAATCTGAGATGTATTAAGTTACAGTGCATTCAAGTTGAACCAGAAAAGAATAGCATCAAGATCATCATTAATATTGGCAATGCAGTAGGCTTATCACTTGAGTAGAGTTGATCAAGTATTAATCTATAGACTAAATAATTTATCAAGTATTAATCTATAGACTAAAGAGAAGGGGACCGATTAAGAACGCCTGTGGAACACCATATTGTATAGCTAAATATTTAGGGGCAACTCCATTAGCATAAGCATATTATTTTCTACAAATTAAGTAGTTGCGTAACACGGTAATAGCTGAATGAATTGTAATTTATGATAAAGACGAGTTTGGTCAATGAAATCAAATGCTTTAGAACAATCAAGTAGAAGTAGTACTACGGCATTCTTTTTATCAATCTCAGTATGGATGTTGCCAGAAATTTCAAGCAGCGCAGATGAAGTGCCGTGCACTTTTCTGCAATCTGACCGAAATTTATATAGAAGATTATTTGAATTAAAATAGTTGCTTATTTGTTTATGCAATATGTATTCAAAAGCCTTCGATAAACTAGATAAAATTCTGATGGATCTAAAGTCATCCAGTGAGGGCTGGTTTTCTTTAGGATAGGGATAATCTTAACATGATCCAACACTTAAAGAAATTTACTGGTGGTTAAATTGCAGTTGAAAATATGAGTAATGTAAGGAGCAATAAAGCCAAGAATGATTTTTACAAATTGCGGATGTATTTGATCAGGACCCACATAATCAGATTTAATATGTAGAACTGCATAAATAATTTCATCAGTTCGAATATGTTTGAAAACAAACATAGTTATTCGAACGTTTGAGGTAGTAGTATTGAAAATCTGATTTAAATAATATCATCCAGTTTAAGGAATTCACAAAAATTGTTAAAATAATCGAATCTGCTCTTACCCGGCCAACCGAATTTTATAGAAACTTTTGCCACAAAACTTTACCAGATTTTACAAAATTTCAGTGGTCTAGTTTGATGGCGATAACAAGCATTTTTCAGCACTTATAGCTGCTAAGGAAACCTTTCATCCAAGACTAAATAAATTTTCCGAAAGTTATTGTCTTTTTACTTAAGTGTTTTTTGCAAAATTTTGGATACGCAACATAATATCCATATGTGCAAAAGAAAAAGCAGTGATACTGGAACTATTCGAACCTCTTGCACTAGACAAATTCATCAAACGTTGCTAATAAAGTTAAAATACTTTTGGCAAAAACTCAGTTATCCAGTATATACTACCTAATACCCGGTGCGCGTTGCTGCGCCTCTTAATGGAGGTTTAATTTAAGTTGATGTTACTGCAAAAAGTTAACACAAAAATTACACATGATGTAAATGTTAATTTTAAAATTAATTAAACCAATTTTTTTAAAACGAATTTTCTAGGATTATTCTATAATTATACTTTCCAAAATTGAACGTAATTTACTTCCAAAAATTTTTTTTTGACCAATCGTAGGACCGACATGTGTAACCAAACATCAAGCTTGTTAACATGGTGCTTCACGCATACAGAATTTGGAGTCAACCGGTCAAACCGTTTCTAATTTAGGGAAAAATCTTTTAAAAGCTGTTGGGCAGCAATGGGTTAACGGTGCTCAATAAAAATTTGTTGAGGCTTTCTTTTTAGCTAAAGTAATATTTCGCAAAATTGGATAATATTTGCTTCCAAAAAATTTTTTGTGTTAACTCAATTCTGAAGGAGCATCATGTATACAAAATTTGAAGTCAATCGGTCTAACCGTTTCCATTTTAGGACAAAGAAGTTTAACTACTTGCACCACAGCACCAATTTGGCGGTCCGTTAGAGCAAAATTTTTAGCCAACGATTTCTTTCCGTACCAAAAAAAAGTTGTAAACCAGCTACTTAATCCCATCAATGTTTATATTGGAAATACTGTTCTTGTACATAAATTAACTTTGTAAAACTTCCAGAATCGTAGCTTCTTCAGTTTTTGAGGTACTGTGCAGATTTAACTTTGATTCGAACATGATCTATAAATATCATTCTATACCTAAGAAGAAAACTTGAATCTAGTATCAAAAACGTAATAGCAAATTTAGTATACCTTTTGAACAGAATTCGTACGGGAACATAGTATCGTATAAAAAGAATTGTTGTATTGTATTTTAAAAGATAACAAAAAAAATTCATAAAAACTGTCTTGGAACTCTTTTTATAAATTTAAAAAAAAAAATAAAACTTTATCCTTTATATAAAAGGATTTCTTACTATCATTTTGTTTTTTTACTGTGTGTGCATAGCGTGTAGTGGTATTTTTAAAATAAGAGTGTAGTAAGTTAAAAATAATATTACATTCCAGGACTTCAAAGTAATACAAGGTAAAAAAAGAAAAATATAAAATATTTTTAAATAGGTTAACTGTTTTAATTTTTTTATCGTAAATTTTTCCAAATTTTGTATATATATATATCGTAAATGCATTTCATATTTCTTACGCTTCTTAAATTTTTATTATTCAATTAATTTTTTTAACGTATTTGTATTATTCAATACTTACATGAAAATTTACAAAAGTAATTACTAATTTTATCTAATATCATTTATAAATGTTAATAAACTCATCAATACAAAAAATATCTTTTTAAACTCATCCATTTTCTTCGAATTGAGATACGAAATATTTGTGCGCCTTAAAGTATGCAATATTTTTTTTTTTAATTTCTTTAGTTCGAAATCGTTAGATTAACTGTTTAAAAATAGATTACGTTCTGCACAAGTTGTAAGAGTTTTCCAAAATACGGCTAGCGACCAATTATAATGTTTTGGTAATGAGTAAGAAGTCAGAGTATAATTTTTGAGTTTAATAATAATTGTCCTAAGTAAGATAATTAATATTTAAAATTTTTTAACGTCTTACAATTCGAATTTTAATGGTGGGGGTTTTTTTTTTTTTTTAATTTTAAAATTCTTAAAATATTAAACAGTTGCATGGTATGCTTCTGACCATATTTTAAACAGGACAACCAAATTTTACAAAGTGCAGAGCTAAAGCTTACTTTAAATTTTACATATCTTACTTTGGTCGAATGTGCAATATCCAACGTAATTAAACTCTTAGTTATATATTAAAAAAAAAAAACTTTTATAAAGCTATTCGGAAATTATTCGAAATATATCTTGAGCAGATGTTGCACATAAAACTTAACAGCTTTTTAAACACAACAACACTCAACTTTATTACATATAAAGAGATTAGAGATGTTGTTATATAAAAAAAGTATATGATAAATCCTTAAAGCCTGCTTAGTTCCTGCAGATACACCCAGATGCTCTTTTTGATGTACATTTAGATTCCAACCCGATCTATACTCCTAAAGCTGTTTCTACTCGAAAAGCCTTAGTAGCCGATAGGGTTGTTGTTGCTGTTGTTGTGATATGGAGGATAGTATGTGCCACCCTAACACGTAGACTTCGCGACTCTTTGTGCACCCATTTTCAATACTTTTTATCAATTTATAAGTAATATTATTTATTTTGTTTATATTATCTTCTTCTTCTTGTGGCGCTACAGCTCGATGTGAGCTTTGGCCTTCTTCACAACATCTCGCCACGCATCGCGATCTTGAGCAGCACTTCACCAATTTCCAACCTGCAACACTCGAGCATCATTTTCAACATTATCAATCCATCTCAAACGTGGCCTGCCCCTACTTCTTCTTCGATCAGGTTTAATATTGAAGGCTCGCTTTTGCGATCGGCTTTCGCTCATTCGCATCATGTGCCCGGCCCATTGCAGCCTTTGTGCCTTGGCAAATCTGACGATATCTTCCTGTTTAATGAGCTCTTGAATTTCCGCGTTATTTCTTCTTATATATTCGCCGTTTTCTATTCTTCTGGCACCGAAAATTTTCCGTAAGATTTTTCTTTCAAAGACTCTTAGTCTGTTTTCATCTGCTACAGTTAACGTCCATATTTCGCATCCATATGTAACTACTGGTCGTATTATAGTTTTGTATATATATGTTTATATTATATATTTGTATATTTTAAATTATATTTGGTCACCATGGGGATTTGTAAAGAAAAATTATTTTTCAATAAATTTTCAATTAAAAAATGCATAATCCGTACTGGAATCAGTTATTGAGCCAAATGCTTACCCACTTATCCACTGGGGTCCTTAACCGATTATTTTAGTAATATAATAATTTCTTTTTATTTTTTAAACATTAAATACTGTCCTGCTGTTAACTATATTAAATATTAAAAGATTTAATATCATAAATCTATTTTTAATTAATTTCCTATAGATCTAATCCTAATAGATCCCCAAGTACCAAAAAAAAAAATTTAAAATAGAATTTCGAAATACAACCTAAATATAATCTTTAAATAGGAACTGCTAATAATAATCCGTTATTTAACAATAAATTTTAGATTAAATACAAAAGTATTTATTAATTTTAAATTTAATAAGTAAATAATACTTTTTAAATGTTGAAATTATTCAAGCATTATTTAAAAAAAAAAAAACTTGAAATAAAAAATTATTCAAGCTCGATATAAAAATAATAACTTAACATTGATTTTTAAATAAATATTAAAATTTACAAATATTTAAATATTTTTTTTTATAAATTTTATTTTAAATTATTTCACTTGATTAACTATATGTATTTTTTCAATATATTAGTTTTTAAAGAAATTATTGAACCGTTTTATTTAAGCAATTTTATTTATTTTATTTTTTTCTCTTTCTTTTAAATTCTAAAGTTTCGTTATTATTTGATTGTTTTTCTTTTTTTTTTCATATTACAAAAAGTTTAAAGTTTTACCTGAATAAATGCATAAAATCTCTATTGTACATATATTAAGATGAAACAAGTGATGAAAAAAACCAAGGGTTTTTAAAAAAGCACATTTTCAAAATTATATTGTGTTACAAGCTGAGTTTAATTTTGGAAATATATACACTGGTGACTAAGTTACTGCTTACTTATAAAAACAGTAAATTTTTAATTTTTAAGTCCTAATAGCCCATCAATGGAGAAAGTTGCCAAATTCATCAAGGGTCTATCTTCAGGTTCTAGGAATTAAACTAAAATTTGGAATTTCACTTAGAATTTTACTATCATAGCAAAAATGGCTAAAACTAAGAGACATTTTCTTCAATTTAAAGAACCACTTTTAAATTTAAAAAAAAATCTTTAACATATCTTAAAATATAATGTTGGACCTTTAAATTTTGTACATTAATAAAAAAAAAATTGTACAGGTATTCAAGTTACAGTTGCATAAAAATAGCAAAATTTCAAATTTGGACCCCTTCCTTTCAAAAAACCCTATCAGATTTTCATCGTAGTTGGATATGGTCCAGGATTCTGCACCATATGTCAGAACTGGTACGATGAGTGTTCTGTACAGTGTGATCTTTGTCTTTCTACTCAGGGTTTTTGACCTCATGTGCTTGCTTATCCCAAAGTAACAACGGTTGGCTAGCACTATTCTACGCTTAATTTCCAGGCTGGTGTTGCCGCCTTCTGTGTTCATTTGGCAACCGAGGTATACAAAATCTTTCACCACATCAAAGTTGTATTCACCAACCGTGACATTCTGACCTACACGGCGACGGAGGGCGTCGTTGTTTGTTGCCACCATGTATACCGTCTTTTTCTCGTTCACTTCTAGGCCTAACCTTCTTGCACTCTCCTCAATAGCAACAAAGGCTTCGCAGGTATCCCTTTGTGATTTGCCGATTATATCTAGATCATCTGCGTATCCGAGCAGCTGGGTTGATTTATAATAAATTGTGCCTCTGGTTTCAACGCCAGAGTCGCGCACCACTTTCTCAAGGGCGATGTTAAATAGATCACACGAGAGCGCGTCTCCATGTCTAAAGCCTCGCTGCGTTCGAAAAATTCCAGATAGGTTGTTTTCTACTCTGACTGCGCATAATGTACAAGCTATGGTCATCCTGCAGAGATTGACGAGTTTAGCAGGAAACCGAATTCCACCATTGCTTGTAGTAGCTCGTCTCTCCCTATTGAATCATACGCAGCCTTGAAATCAATGAACAGATGATGTGTACTGACATTGAATTCATTGCACTTTTCTAGAATCTGTCTTAGCGTGAAGATCTGATCAGTTGTTGATTTACCAGGTCTGAAGCCACACTGGTATCGACCGATGTTATAATCCATATGCGGCTTCATTCGCGTGCAGATGATACTCGACAGGATCTTATACGCCACAGTAGTTAGGATATGAGAGAGCTAACGTATGAAAAACGCAAAAACTTGCTACTTGCCGTTTTTTGCCACTAGATGTCGGTAATTTGCCTCTAGTGGCCGCTAGTGGCGACTAGATGTTGGTGTATTTGCCGCTAGTGCTCACTAGTTGTCGATGAGTGTATGAGAGAGCTAATGTATGAAAAACGCAAAAAGTTGTTATTTGCCACTAGTGGTCACTAGGTGTGTGTGAATGTGTTATTTGCCGTTAGTGGTCACTAGATGTCGGTGTACGTCGAATAAATTATATGAGAGAGCTAATGTATGAAAAACGCAAAAAGTTGTTATTTTCCGTTAGTGGTCGCTAATGTAGAAAAACGCAAAAAGTGGTTATTTGCCACTAGTGGTCACTAGGTGTGTGTGAATGTGTTATTTGCCGTTAGTGGTCACTAGATGTCGGTGTACGTCGAATAAATTATATGAGAGAGCTAATGTATGAAAAATGCAAAAAGTTGTTATTTTCCGTTAGTGGTCGCTAATGTAGAAAAACGCAAAAAGTGGTTATTTGCCGTTAGTGGTCACCAGATGTCGGTGAATGTAAAAATTAAAGATTAGGGTTGTGTACAGGGTAAAAAGTGAAGAAAAAATGGGATCGTGTACAGATCGTGTACATTGGTGGAGACAGTGGCGGTAGGCAGTGGCAGTGATTGAAATGGCTTTGGTGATAATTTTTGTGTTATGAAGCGTTTGTTTAAGACAAGTTAATTCAATAAATAAAAAAAAAAATATTTAAATATGCTGATAAGGAAATAAAATATTTTTAAAGCATGAGCTTTTTTTTGGATTGTTGTTGAATTGAATTATATTGATAAGAAATTTAAAATTTTCAAAAAGTGAAACATAATGTAAAAAGCAAATAAAATAAAAATCTGAAATGACGTCAGGGGATTCCTATTGTTAATTTTAAAAATGTGAATCATTATTGTTCGAAATGTAACAATTATTTAGGTGTTTATAATAAATAAATAATTTAATATATATATATATATATCTATTTTTTTTCTAATAATAATAATAATTTGATACTCAAAATTCTATAAAAGACTAATTCTAACATAAAATATAGCATAATCTGATTAGACTATTAAGTATAAGCATCATAATGTTTTGGGCTGATAATATTTTACATGGATATAAATATTGTATTTGTGGTCGGAAATGGGCTTCAATTAAAATAATTAATTGGAGAATATTTCACGATTTTTTGGAGGTACATATAACTCCAGAAGGCGGTGAAAAAATTTGTTTATTTAAAATTAGAAATGGTGAATCATTTACTAATCAATTCGATTTATCTCCTTTGGATTGGCAACATATAAAAATAGAAGTATATGGTGGTGACATATCTATTATTGGTAAAATAAGAGGTTTAACAAATAAAAGAAAGCCAGCACCTAATCATTTTCATGCTGATTGTCCATTTTCTGAAGAAGATGATTGGGAGATGATTGAAAAGAATATTTCAAATGTTCTGCCAGCTGGTAACAATAAAGGAATTACTGAAAATATTGATTTATTGCCACTGACAAGAAATGAATATGAAGAAAATGAGAATGAATTGAAAAAGTCAATGATAAGGAAACGAATCGATGAGGGAATTATATTTATATATTCAATAGAAAATACATATAATGAAAAAAATAAAAAATCAAAAATTGGTGACGTGTTAATTAAATTTAGAAAATTACTTGAAAGTTTAAAAGAGGAATATTTAGATTATATGGAAGCTTTTTCAGATGGAAGAGATAGATTTTTACCGCTCTTTATGTATGCGTGTTCTATTATAAGTCAAGTAAAGTTTGTACATAATAAAGAACTTTCTAGAAAATAAAAAGTATAACTTATATATTTATAATTTCCAATCGCACATTACTGTATAAACCCTGAATGAAGATAGATCAAAGTTTTTTTTGTGACAATGAAATCATTTTTAATTTTAATATTTTGCTTGTTTACTATTCAAACAAATTCAGCTCCAGCTTCCAATATTAGATTGGATGAATCAGCTTTTGGGAGCACATATTTTTATATATTACTTCCAAATAATGAGACTGTTAAAGTAATTTTATCAGTTCAGTTTTTAAAACATATAATTTCCTTAGAAACAAATACTAGTGAAATTACAACAACAACTACAATACAACCATTAACTACTTTGCAAGCAGTTGATCAATTTTTATCAGATAAAGCTGATTCAGTACCACAATATGGATCTATAGATGATGCTATTAAAGCTTTTAGAAATGAATTAGTTTTAAAAGAGCAGAATATTGGTGGAATAATAAATAGTGAGCATATATTTTATAGACATTTTGTATTGAATTTTGGTGAGAATCAAAAACTCACTGTGAGATGTGAATATGAAAGCATTTTTATTAAAAAGTATCTCAAAATTCAATGTCATGAATATCGAGAAATATTAGTTGAAAGAATTACAGATGAAGGAGAAGCAGAAAAAATTATGATGGTAGATACAGAATATAAAACAGATTTCACTGTAATTGATTTACAAACAATCAAACAGGATCCGACATATCAAATGGAAATTCATTAAAAAAAACAAAAAAAAAAAAAATGTAATTAAAATAATATGAAATAAAAAAAATTTTTTTTTCTCTATATTAAATCAGTTTTATTTATCCATGAATTGTGGTCGGATGAGAATCCAAGCCATTTTACAAAAATCTTATTATCTTTACTTTTAATAACTTTTTCAACTAGGTAAATATTATTATGTTTAGATTTTAACAATTCATATTCATAGAAGCTTCCTTGTATAGGTTGACCTTGATAATCTTCCAGTAAATATGTTACAGGGTTAGTGATTTGAACTTTTCTTATTTTGAATATTTCAGTTGTCCAATTTGGTGTGTAGCCTTTTTCAAAAACATGTTTATACTTGCTTATTCGAACTAAGTCGTTAATTTTAAATTTGTATGGTGGTGAAATTTTAATATGATTATATATAGTTTTAAGTAAATTTTCAGCATTATCTTTATTGACATCAGATGGTCGTTTTTTAATTGTTCGATGTTTAGTGTTGTTATATTGTTTTGTTAATTCTTGAATTAGGTTAATCCATTTATAATTTCCATTAAAACTAAATTCTTTCCACATCTTTTCTTTTAAGGTTCTATTAAAACGTTCAACAATAGAGGCTTTTAATATGCTAAATGTTGAATAATGATTTATATGATATTTATCCATTAATTTTTTGAATATTTTATTAAAAAATTCTTTCCCATCATCTGTTTGTAAATTTTGCGGATGTCTTTTAGAAGTTAGAAAAATATTTTGCATTGCTTTTGTAACGTTCTCTGAAGTTTTTGCTTTTATAGGGATTGCCCAGGCATACTTAGAAAAGCAGTCAATCACAGTTAATAAAAATTTAAATCCTTTATTCTCTTTAGCATATGAACCCATTTCTACTAAATCAGCTTGCCAAAGATCATCAAATCCTTTAATTATAACTCTACGTCGTTTAAAATTTCTTCGTGCAGGCTTATGCAGCTCTTCAACCACCTCCCTTTTACTCATTTTTAAATAAAATGTGCCTATATAATTTATATATATAATAAAAAGCAAATAATAAAATGTATTTAAAATTTATATTCTTTATTTATGTATGTATATAAAGTTATATAATTATTTATATAAATCCATTAGTTTGGAACATTTTAACATATGATGATCTGCTGAATGACAAGGACAAGTATCTGGAACAGTTGTCATGTTGTCTGATGTATAGGGACATATATCCCAATGATATCCATTCTCTTTCGTTTCAATTAGGATAGAATTTTTAAATAATTTTAAAAAATTAAAGTGAATTTTTAATTGTTCATAATGTTCCTCCAATAAAATATCATTATATTTAGATAAAAAATTATATAAAGAATATCCGATTCGATGTACATCCATTTCGAAAAGTAAATGAAAACTGATCCCCAATTATGTTTTTATAAGTTCTAAACTACTAAGTAAATCCAATGCTGATCGAGCTTGGGCTTCAGCTTTTTGCAATCTCTCATGAATAAATTTAATTGGTTTTTTAATTTGAAATTCAATGACATCACTCATATTTGAAAATTTTTCATTTAACAATCCCGAGAATTTGATATGGATTTCCTCTAAACTAACTTGCATTTTTTCTTCTAATATTTTTAATTTTTCTTCTGCTAATTTAAGTTCTATAGATACTGTTGTCTCTAAATGATTAGACATTTCTCGCATTTCGTTTTGTAATAGTTCTTTCTGAAAGAAAATATGATTATTTACAGAATTTTGTGTTGCTGCATCACTGCCAATAATAGGTTCTCGGACATTTGATAAAATTTTGTTATCTAAATCATAATTTCCTTCAGAAGTCAATTTAAAACCAATACCTGGAGGACCTTGAGTATGTAGTTTTCTAGAAGAAGAAGCTGTACTACGTCCAAACTTATCAAGTGACATTATGGTTTTAACTGATTGTTAATCTAAATAGCTATTGAATTATATTTGCTTCTCTTAACTCTTCAATTATAGATACAATTTCATTGTGATGATTATTGTTACCAGCTGATTGTGAACTAATTAAAAGTTTTAATCTGTCAACTAATTCATTAGGATCATCCCAATAAACATACTGATTTGATTGATTTGTATAATTTAAATGGGTTTCCGGTGTAGAAGAAGATTTATTAAAATAATTAATAAATTTTTTTTTCAAACAACCTGAACCAGTTTTTTTATGTCTAGTATTATAATCATGTTCATATAATTTTCTTAATATATTTTTATATTTAAAACCTTTGTTTCCTTTTATTTGCTCTAATTGATCGTAATTTCTTCTATGTGCATTTGTTTTGTTAAGTATTTGATGATATGTTTTTAAATCACTTTCAGTATAGTTTATGGGGTTTTTTTTAAATATCAATTCATATAGACCATCAGTTCCTTTAAAAACTTCAGTATCAATCACAATATTTTTAGTAATTTCATCTATTTCAAAATTAGCATTCCCAAGTTTTCGAACATTTAATGACTCATCAAAATATGGTCCATATGTCTTATCAAGTTCTGACTTGTTAAAAACAGGAAATTGTGAAATTGATGATTCATCAATAATATTATCAGTTATAGATGACGTCTCAAATTTTATAGTATTTGGCGTTGAAGTTATAAATTTACTGTGTGTATTACTTTTGTTGCTAGGCGTTTTAACTTCCGGCTTAAATGGCCTTAATAATTTTAAGGTGTTATCATCGCTAGCAGACAGTTTAATTTCCGGTTTGATAACATTATTTGAAAATTGTTGTTGTTGTTGTTTGACAGCATTTGTCAATTCTTTCAATGGTTTTGTAATTGGAGTGAAAGCTTCTTCTCGATTACGGTCTTCTGATAGCTTCTGAACTTTTAAAGATTGAAATTTCCTTTTTAAATTTTTACGAGTTTTCATTAAATCTTTCATAAGTTGTTCATCCATTTTTTTAATAATAATTTAATTAACTGTAAATTATCGACTGAACTGTTCTCTTGCTAACTGCTAACTGATAATCCCTAACTGCTGACTGGTAACTGCTATCTGCTATCTGCTAACTGCAAACTACTAACTGATATCTATTAAATAACCTGTTTAGTTAGTAACTGCCAACTGCTAACAGATTTTGGGTTAACTAAAATTTAGCAAATGCTTCAAAATTTTTTCTATATCGACCATTATTTAAACCACTATCTTTGTCAATTAATAGAAAACCATAATTATCATTCCAGCAACATGCACTTAGTTTTTTAAATTCATTAAATGACATATCAGAATTTACATGATCATTATATATATGTTTCAAATTTAAATCATCTTGCTTAAATATAATTAAAAAATTTGCATTATCTCTAACTAAATGCTTTGGAATTCTTGTATATGACTGGCATAAATAGAAACTATCTACTTCTTGATGACGTCCCATACAAAAATAGGCTCTTATATTATCTTGCTTATCACAAGCTACATCATCAAAAATAAATATTGAGTTTGGTTGTGAGGCCGATGGTTCAATTACATCAGCATTATTTGAAAATTCGTTATATCCCATTCCTTTGATTGGTTTTATTAATTTTTTTAAATATAAATATTTAGGTTGATGCAATGATTTTGAGTAGATATATATGTTTTGAAATTTGAGCCCTTTAGGATCTAAAAGCATACTTATCATAGCATTAGTTTTACCGCAATTTGAAGGTCCGACTATTAACCCTCTTATACTATCTGGAAAGCATTCACCATGTCTTTTTATTTTCTTTTTTGAATTTTGATCAAAATTTTTAACTTTAACTGCATTATCTAGTTTTATAAATTTCATTTTATAAAAGGTGATTAGTGTTTAAGTGACTTTCTTAAACTAAACAACTTAATATTATGACACTTTATAATAAATATTCAATCAGTAACCAAAAAACTGTTAATGGAAAAGGTGTAGTTAATTCTCTAATTAATAAACTACCATTTGAAGCACATTTACCTGGCTATAATTATTGCGGTCCTGGGACAAAACTAGCAAAACGATTAGCACGAGGTGATAAAGGAATTAATGGTTTAGATGAGGCTTGTCGAGAGCATGATATAGCATATTCTCAAAATACTGATCAAAATCAGCGTCATATAGCTGATAAAATATTAGCAGAAAAAGCTTGGCAAAGAGTTAAATCTAAAGACTCCAGTTTTGGTGAACGATTAAATTCATATCTAGTTACAAACACAATGAAAGCTAAAGTTAAACTCGGTATGGGTTTAAAAAAGATAAAAAAGAAAATTTTAAGAAAAAAGTCCTTGAAAAAAGTTATAAAGCAAGCTAAAGTAGCTGTTAAAACTATAAAAAAACCAACGAATGATAAGAATATTATAAAAACTGCTTTACAAGCTGCTAGATATTTTTCTAAAGGACAGAAAAAAAACATTAACATTCCTCGAATAATTCCTATACCAAAAATTGGAGGAGTTTTATCTTTAATACCTATATTTGCGGGTCTATCAGCTATTGGAGCACTTTCAGGTGGTGCTGCAGGAATAACTAAAGCTGTTAACGATGCTAAAAATGCCCACAAAGAATTAAAAGAAAGTCAACGTCATAATAAAATGATGGAAGCAATAGCATTAAAAGGAGGAAATGGATTGCACTTAAAACCATATAAGAATGGTTTAGGACTTTATTTGAATCCAAAAAACCATTAACTAAGCTACCCAATAGAGCTCTTACAAATATTGATTTAGAAAACTTTGCTAAAAAATACTTAAAATATTTTCGAGGAGTTTTTATGAGAGATAATTTACCAACACGCAAACCTTTGAAATATGAATGTGGTATAATAAATTTAGATAATTCTATTGGAGATGGAACGCATTGGGTAGCTTATTTTAAAAATGATGAAATAACTCATTATTTTGATAGTTTTGGAAATTTAAGACCACCATTAGAAGTAATAAAATATTTAGGAGATAAGCTTACATATAATTATAATAAATATCAAAATTTTAATTCTTACAATTGTGGACATTTATGCTTAGAATTTTTATTTCATATTGTTAAGAAAAAAAAATTATTATCAGTAAATAAAACATAATAAAAAATAAAAAAAATTTTTCTGTTTTATTCTTAGTCTAGCTTTACTTAAACTGACCTACATTAATAATTTTGTTCAAGTTCAAGGTTATTTCTCTATATTTGAACATAAATGAAATAAAAAACTAACTGATAAAGAATAATTAGAATTTAGTTGTATCAAAAGAAATTTAAACGAAAAATTTTTGTATGTATGTATGTATATTATATTATTAATGCGTATTGACCTTAAATCTAAATCATTGAATTTTGGGATTAACCTTAAAAATCTATATAAAAACAGAATGCACAACTGAAATATCTCATTATATCGATTAAAGACATGTCAATAACATTAACTTTAAACGGAAACTCTTCTACATTGACAACTAATTATTTTCCTCCTATAGATCTAAATGGAAGAGAATATATCTGCGGTTTAGTGGATTTCCAAACATATAATTCAATACCTAACGTAGATGAAGAGAATAATAGATTTATTATTGATGATAAACCTATTACAATTCCAACAGGTTCATATGAAATTGGAGATATTGAGCTTTTTCTTAGAAAAACATTGAATATACCAAAAGCAGATAAGGAAAAATTAATTATAAGAGCAAATAATAATACATTAAAGTGCGAAATTTTTGCTGATAAGGATATTGATTTTGAAAGAGAAGATACAATTGGTGGATTATTAGGTTTCAGTAAGAAGAAATTATTAGCTAATAAATGGCATACTTCAGATCTTTTTGTTGATATTAATAAAATAAATATAATAAGAGTAGAGTGCAATGTTATTTCTGGAGCTTATATTAATGAAAAAGAAGCTCACATTTTACATGAATTCTCCATTAACGTCAGTCCTGGATATAAAATAATTGAAGTCCCTAAAAATGTAATTTATTTACCTGTAACTATTAATCAGATAAGTTCCATTACTCTAAAACTCCTTGATCAGAACGGTAATTTAATTAATTTTCGTGGAGAAACAATAACAATTAGATTGCACTTAAAGCTTCAGAATGATAGTATTTAATCAAAATTATCAGCCCCATATACATTCGCAGAATAATAAACATCATCTTAATTCATCAAAGCTAGTCAAAGGAGGAGGAACTCGACATTTTAAATACAAAAAACGATTATCGTTTGAAAATAAAGAATATCTAAAATCTCTTGGATATCTACTAAAAGTAAATTAAAATGGATCTCTTTAATAATCCAATTTTTGATGAAACTATAACTAGTGCTCAATGGCATTCGTATTCTCCATTCTTAAACTCATTTGGATTAAGTGATATTATACGAATACAAATACAAAATCAGAATTTAAATATATTGCCATCAACAAGTCAAATTTATGTAGAAGGATTTGTATCAAAACATGATGGAACAGCTGTTGTAAATACTAAACTAATTAATAATGCTATACCATTTCTATTTGATGAAATTCGTTATGAACTTAATGGTAAAGAAATTGATCATAATCGTAATGTGGGGATAACTTCAACATTAAAAAACTATATTTCACTCAATCAAAATGAAAGTACAGCTTTATTCAATGGAAGTTGGTCACCTAGTGCATCAACTAAACTAAATGGAATTCATTTCAATTTTTTAATACCCTTAAAGAGATTATTAGGATTTGCAGAAGATTATAAAAATATTATTCCGAATGCAAAACATGAATTAATATTAACTCGCTCTCGATCAAATGATAATTCATTATTATGTAGTGCTACTACTGCTGCTAATGAAAAACCAAAAATTCAAATTACAAAAATACATTGGAAAGTTCAGCATATTAACTTAGCTGATAATCTTAAATTAAATTTATATAAAAGCATTGAAAATGGTTCGGTTATGAAAATTCCTTTTAGAAATTGGGAATTACACGAGTATCCTACATTACCAGCAGGAACTACACATCATATTTGGAATGTTAAAACAGCATCACAACTTGAAAAGCCTCGTTTTATAATTTTTGCTTTACAAACTAACAAACAAAATAACGTGGAAGAAAATCCATCAATTTTTAATTATTGCGATATTGAAAATATAAAAGTATTTTTAAATTCTGAATCATACCCATATGAAGATATGAATTTAGATTTTGCAAAAAACCGTTATGCTTTAGCATATGAAGCATATTCAAATTTCAGAAGCCTTTATTATAATAACTCGACAACAGAACCGTTAGTTTCATGGGAAAACTTTAAAAATAATTCTCCTATCTTCATAATTGATACTCGTTTTCAAAATGATAATCTTAAAATGGGATCAGTTGATGTTAAAATTGAAATAAAGACTTTAAATGCAATTCCAAACAATACTACAGCTTATTGTCTTATTTTGCATGACCGCTTAGTGGAATTTAAACCATTAACAGGAGAAGTTGCTAAAATTATCTAAATTTATGTATAAAAAATAAATGATTTTGTCTATAAAGAAAAAGCTTATTAATAAACATGGAATATGTAATCATTGACATGCAAGGTTTTCGAGACAATAGCAATAAATTTATTTTAAAAGAAATTGCTATTCTTTCATCAAATGATGAAATTCAACATTTTATAATAAGATCACCTTACAGTTGGCATTATTTAGACGCAAAAGCAAAAACCACCAATAAATGGCTCACTAAAAATCATCATGGCTTGCAGTGGTCTGATGGTAAAACCCATTTTTGTGAAATCATCAATTTTTTGAAAATTTTTTTATCCAATCAAACAAAAATTTATGTTAAAGGAGGAGAAAAACAATCTTGGATTATTAACATATTGAAAAATAACAATGTTTTCGATTTGAATAATAATCGCGATTCTACATGTTTAAAAATATTGAAGAAGAATAAGAAGAATCAGCAAATTCATTGTTCTAAAAGATGTTCTTTTAACCATATTGGTGTTTGTGCTTTGGAAAATGTTTACATGTTAAAATTGTTGATTTAGCTAATTCAAAGGGGGCTTAAGAAGAAAAGAAATGATCAGAAACATATCTAATTTACCATTTACAATCGCTAGTTTTAAAGGAAAAAATAAAAATCAATCTTTAAAAGATTAATAAACCTAAAGTTCTGAAAAAATATAAGGAAAATAAAAAAAAAAAAAAAAATCTGGAAAAAAATAAATAATTTAAAAAATAAAAAATTGTTGTTGTTTAATTTCTTTTGATAATTTTTTTTTTATTAATAAAATTACATTTTTTTAATAAATTCTATTTCAATAAATTTATTCTTTTTATCTGTAATTTTAAAAAAGTATTTAATTTTGCCATTGGCAATTTTTTTATTTAACAAGTTTACGATGGTGGAATTATGCTTGTCAGCATAATATTTTGGTAGATAAGTAAAAAACTTTTCTGTGTGGAAAACCACACAGCGACCCCCATCCACCTTATTTTGGAACTTTGACACTGTTTCCTGCAGTCTTGTTACTTGAAAGGTTTCATTTAAATTAACCTCACCCATTGGAACGAATTTCGTTTTTCTGTTGATATCACTTAGGAATTCTGCTAACAAATTTTCTTCTTCCATCTCGACATCGTATTCATCATCTTCTGTGAAATTGGTGAAATCTGCTAAATCTGCGATTGGATCCATTTTTTAGGTTTGCGTTGTTTTAATTGTAATAAAATACTAATATATTTTAAAGAAAACTTGGTTAATTTATGTAAAAATAATTACAAGAAAGCTTTTTTAATACAATAAAGGATGTATGCGGTTTTATGCTCTATAAATTGATAACAATATGTTTTCTTAATTTTTTTTTTTTTTATTTCATAACAATATTATTATTGAGTATAATTTTTTTTTCTATGATAAGAATCGAATTAGATCATTTCAAATTTTTGGTAATAAGAAAAAAATTAAACACACTTTAATTCAGAACAAGAACAAGAAATGTATAAGAATATATATACTAAAGAATGTATCTTTGCGGTTTATGCTGTACTTCTATGATAAGAAGCAGTTTTTTTAAATTTTAAAAATTTTTTTTAAATTTATTTTGTTTTCTTTTTTATATAAAAGCAGAAGCAAATAAACAAAATTAATTATAAATTAGTAAAGTTTTCATTAGTTAAGATTTAATTATTTCGGTAAAGAAAAATGCCCACAAAGTCGGAAATTGAAAAAATGGGATATTCATCATATGGTTTACCATGTGAATATCAAATTATGGAAGCTGCAAACACAGGAAAGCCTTGCTGTGCTGTATACAGATTCTATGATCTGCTCTGGGATGATTATGATTTCAAGCAAGTCTGTCAACGTCATACATCCCCAGAGCAGGTTTTCTGTGTAAAGTGCTTTTTGGAAATGGAGGAGAGATCAAAAAAATCTTGGTGGTCAACTTTCCATTTACAGTATTATGTTGCTGAATTTGACTGCAAGGAAGATGCTGAATATTTTATATCTCATCAAGGACCCGAGTGTATTAGCTGCCCTATAAAAAAAAATTTATGTAAAATAATCTCAGCAGCCTATTATGATGAAAAGGCTGTTGAAATTCGTCAATTTTATATAGGAAAATGATGAAATAAAAATTTTTTGAATTTATTTAATTTAAATATATATATGTACTTTATTTTCAAATAATTTTTTTTTTTGTTACAAAATATTTTTATGTCCCCAAGACAATGTTCTAATATTATCATGCATTACATACTTCTTATCATCTAAACAATTTAAAACAACTTTGTTGATTTCTTGAGTGTAAATTGTATGCAGTTTAGACTTAAAAATTTGCATACTTTCATAAAATATTTTTTTAGTATTTAAACAATTTCTATAATCATCAATGCTTAAATTATCAACAACAATTTTTTTTATACCTTTAGATTTTTTAATAACATTATTTTTGTCCGCTTTAATGGAATACATTTTTGAACGTAAACCTACAAATTCCAAAATAATTTTTCCATTCATTTCATCTTTAAACATCCCTAATACTTTTTTATTTAGGGATGGATAACCATAAGGGTTATTTACTTCATAGTCTGAAGTATCAAAAAATTTATGAAGATCGGGTTTGATTTCTTCATAAAAATCTTCAGTTTGAATAGTATAGACAAAACTGTCAGTATCCATATAATTCAATTGAATTTTATTTTTAAATTTCATTTTCATGAAATCATAATGAAAATCATACATCAAAACTTTTGATAGCTCTAATATACTGAAACCTGCATATATAGGTTTGTTATAACAAATTTTTGTTTTTTTCATTTCTATTGCCACTAAGTTATTTGTAAAAGATGATAAATTATGAAAATCAGGTCTTGCTATATAAGCTTTCGCACCTAAATGTTTTCCTTTACTTTCCCAAGTATCAGCTATTTGGATGACCCGATATTTCTCAACGTTCTCCATTGTTTTACCAAAAACTGCATTAACTTGCAATTTAAAGAATTTTTTTTCAAATTCATTTTTAGAATTTTGCCTATATCGAGTATTCAAATCAACGTATTTTTTAAGCCAATCTGATTGCTCAAATTGCAAAATTCTATGAATTTTTTTCAATTTTAAATTGTTATGAAGACATTGCTTAAGATTTTTATAATGAATTATATAGTTAGTTTTATTATGCAATGTAGTCAATAGTTTACCAATTTTCCCATTCGGGGGAATTTCCTTTGCTGCGCAAAACGGTAAGTCATTGTGCAAATCATGTAAAGTTTCTGGATAATCTAAATCTACTTCTAAAATATAACCAAGATTTGAATTATCCGATACTTTTGTAATATCGAAATTTGATATTAAAGATTTTTCCATCCATTTAAAATTCTTATACGGTAGATATTGTGACATTGCATAACCATAAAGATTTACAGCATCTAAATACACAATATATTGTGTGGGATCATTTTTATTAAATTTTTCCTTCATATATTTGTTATTTGCAGTTGAATGACGTAAAGAACATTGACTTATTCCACCACGCATTCCGCTTTTAATAAAGCTGTACATATTTACATCAGTAAATAGTTCTAATTCAATTTTCGTATATTTCAACATTGCTTGCCAAGAAAGCCCTGGTGCAGTATAAAAATTAGAAGGATCTAAATCATAAATTTTCATACATATTTCTCGAAAACTTTCGAAAACATCAGTCAATATTAAGACATCCGTTTTCAAATAAATTTTCATATAATCTAACAAATTACAACATTTGAAAGTTCTCCAGACTGTATATGCGTAATTGTAATCAGAATCTGAACATGGTGTTTTTGTTAATTCATTATAAAATGCAGCTTGAGATGGGAAAGTATCATTTAATTTTTCGAAAGAATCTAAATATTCGTAGGGAAATATACCTTTCTTTGTTATCAAATTATAGTGCTCTCCGAAATTATTTTTAATGTGATGCTTTTTGTTATCATCTAGATTATTAAACAAACTGTTGAGACTTTCACTCATAAATCGAAAGCTGTCGAGAAATCTTAAAGAAAAGCTAACATTCTCTTCTAAAAGATAAATTCGTTTAGTTAAAGATATGTATTTTTCTTTATTTAGCGGTAAAACACTAATGCTTCCCTCAACACAATTTAAAGATCTAAACAATAAATGACAATCATAACCCGAAAAATTATGGAAAAATATTGGAAAAAATGTAGGTTTTTTAAAAAGTAAATTACATTCTTTATGTGC
The DNA here is from genome assembly GCA_963082915.1 of Dolichopus griseipennis. NCBI lineage: Eukaryota > Metazoa > Arthropoda > Insecta > Diptera > Dolichopodidae > Dolichopus > Dolichopus griseipennis. The sequence continues at coordinate 69,568,263 of OY720444.1, read as the reverse complement.
TGGACCTCTATAATTACCACTATAGTGGCAATGGTCTCTTACTCTATTAATATAATCTAATTGCTTACCACAAATACTGCAACAGGAATCCGTTAACTGTTGTAATTCTTCGTCTAGTGTTAAAGGTTTCATTTTTTGAATTTTCAAATTGAAATTTCTATAAAGCTCACTACAATCATTAATTAGTGATAAAATAAATTTTTGTGCACAATCTGCTCCTACACATTCCACATATTTATTCAAATTTTCATTAAAGGAACATTTTATAAAATATGCAAATGCAATCGCAACATGCTCCTTAATATTAGTAGTTGAAGGACCATTTACATCTGGTTTACATGTTGCTATCGGTTTCAATAAACTCTCGCAGTCTGCATATATTACGAATGGTGCTTTCATTTGAAGTCGATAATCAGCATACTTCAAAATTTTATTTTCTTCATCTGGTAAGTTGCAAACAATCTTTCCACATTGATTTTTATGAATCGCATATTTTTCTAATTCATCAAAATATTGCAAACAACTATTGCAAATGTATATTCGGCCATTATGTCTCGTAAGAGATTTTCTTAAAAATTTCGATAAATCCTTTATATAAACAAAATGATATCTTTCATTCGATTCAATCATCAATAAATTTATATGATGCTGTTTTTCATTTTTTGTTAAAAAATATGGACCAATCAATTCGTGTTCATTATTTTTCTTTGATTTTAAATTAAGACCAAAAACATTCACACTTACATCAGGGTTGAGTTCCTCAAATTTATAAATATCGTCTATTTTAATAGGAAATAATATATTTCCAAATTTTAAATTTTCTACTTTTCCACCATTCAAAAAAATTTCTACCGCCGCTATATCAATTATATTATAACTTCTTGGATTCCATGATTCATTTACTGCAGGCTTTAAAGCTGATATCAATGCCCATTTAAAACAATATTCATCAGAATTTTTCACATTTATGCATGCCTTTTTCTTTTCTACTGATTTGGGGAGTTGAATGTACAGTGATCCTTTTATTGGTTCATATTTATTTATATTTATTTCGAGTCCAATAATACGAATTAACGCCCATCCACTGTCCATTTCTTGAAATTCTTCACTTCTTTTTATTATACTCTCTATAATTTGGCTATAATTAGAATTGATATCAACTTCATTTAAAATTAAAACCATTTTTGATTGAAATGATTTAATGCTTAATTGCAATTCATCGTTATCATCACCGTCACCATCTGAATAAGGTTTTACATATTCAGCAAACAGTTCGAAGTTCATTTTGTAAAATTTATGTTTCAATAATGAATTCCTCAGAATAGTAAGAATATTATCCTTATTTTTATTTAAAAATTCGATTGGAACAATAATCCCCTCATCATCATTATCAATTAAAAATGTTTGAAGTCTTCTTTCAAATGATTCATTGATCACTCTAACATTGCCCCTCAATTTCTCTGCTGCATTCATTTTATGTAAATTTGTTCTTAAATGATAAACCCAGTTTAGTGTAAATATTTTGCAATAAGAACAGTATTTATGTATTTTTTTATGTCGTTCCAAATCATATTTTCGTTTGAATGTTTTTTTACAAACATCACAACAAAATTCTAGTTTAATTTTTTTATGATCCATTTTAAATATTTTTGTTGTTAGTTATTACCTTGTCTTAAACAAACTAAAATACTTATTAAAATATAATATTCAAAATATATTATTTATGATAACTTTTTTATTTTTTTGTTTTTTCTTTTTAAAATTACGTCATTTCAGATTTTTATTTTATTTGCTTTTTACATTATGTTTCACTTTTTGAAAATTTTAAATTTCTTATCAATATAATTCAATTCAACAACAATCCAAAAAAAAGCTCATGCTTTAAAAATATTTTATTTCCTTATCAGCATATTTAAATATTTTTTTTTTTATTTATTGAATTAACTTGTCTTAAACAAACGCTTCATAACACAAAAATTATCACCAAAGCCATTTCAATCACTGCCACTGCCCACCGCCACTGTCTCCACCAATGTACACGATCTGTACACGATCCCATTTTTTCTTCACTTTTTACCCTGTACACAACCCTAATCTTTAATTTTTACATTCACCGACATCTGGTGACCACTAACGGCAAATAACCACTTTTTGCGTTTTTCTACATTAGCGACCACTAACGGAAAATAACAACTTTTTGCATTTTTCATACATTAGCTCTCTCATATAATTTATTCGACGTACACCGACATCTAGTGACCACTAACGGCAAATAACACATTCACACACACCTAGTGACCACTAGTGGCAAATAACCACTTTTTGCGTTTTTCTACATTAGCGACCACTAACGGAAAATAACAACTTTTTGCGTTTTTCATACATTAGCTCTCTCATATAATTTATTCGACGTACACCGACATCTAGTGACCACTAACGGCAAATAACACATTCACACACACCTAGTGACCACTAGTGGCAAATAACAACTTTTTGCGTTTTTCATACATTAGCTCTCTCATACACTCATCGACAACTAGTGAGCACTAGCGGCAAATACACCAACATCTAGTCGCCACTAGCGGCCACTAGAGGCAAATTACCGACATCTAGTGGCAAAAAACGGCAAGTAGCAAGTTTTTGCGTTTTTCATACGTTAGCTCTCTCATATCCTAACTACTCGCCACATTTAAGAGACTTATTCCTCGGTAGTTTGAGCATTCTAACCGATTACCTTTCTTAAATATGGGTATAATTATGCTGGTGTTCCACTCATTGGGCATACTTTCTGTAGTCCAGATTACGGTCATGATTTGGTGTATACACCTTACCAAATCATCTCCTGCTGCTTTAAATAGTTCGGCAGCTATGCCATCTATTCCCGGCGACTTGTTGTTTTTTAAGCGCCCGATGGCCGTGTGAACTTCTTCCAAGGTGGGCGGTGGTTCATCGTCTTGGATATTGGGTGGTGCATAATTATGAGTAGATGGTGCGGTGTTCACTGATGTTATGCCGCCGTTTAGTTGCTCTTTAAAGTATTCAGACCATCTACAAAGAATACCATCGCTGTCGGTAATAAGGTTCCCTTCTTTATCTTTACAAGCGATTGTCCTGGGCTTAAAACCTTTTGTCTGTGAGACTTTTTTGTACATTTTTCGGACCTCGTTTCTGTCTCTCATCCCTTCTAATTCTGAGAACTGCTTGTCTTCATAAGCTCTTTTCTTTTTCCATATGAGTTTCCTCTGTTCGGTTCTTAGCCGCTTGTAATCCTCATAAGCTAGTCTGGTTTTCTTCTGAAGCCAGTTTCGATAAGCGATGTTCTTATTCGCTATGATGTCACGGCACTCTTCGTCAAACCATTGGTTGTGGAAAGATGGTGGTACCGAACCAATGACTTGATCAGCGGCTTGTTTGATGATAGAAGAGCACCGTGCCCACTGCTCTTCGACTGGCGCATCTTCGCTTATGGGTGAGGATTGCATCATATGGGAAATGGCTTCGGCATATTCCTTTGCTGTCTCTGATGATTGTAGCGCTTCTACGTTTATTTTCCGTGGTGTTCTACATACGTGTCTTTTATGTGTGGATATTCTGGCTCGGATTCTAGCTATTACAAGGAAGTGGTCCGAGTCCACATTAGCACCTCGCCATGTACGCACATCCATCACATCTGAAGCGTGCCTGCTGTCAATCATCACATGATCTATTTGGTTTGTTGTTCTCTGATCTGGAGATCGCCAGGTGAGTTTATGAAGAGAACTTTGTACTACTTATCACCATGTTCTTCATTGCTGCCAACGATATTAAGCGTAGCCCGTTATCATTGGTGAGGTCGTGGGCACTGTGGCTGCCGATTGTATTTCCAAATGTTTTCTCCTTCCCAATCTTTGCATTAAAATCCCCTATAACAATTTTAATATCATGACGTGGACAATCATCATAGGCTTTCTCCAGCCTGTCGTAGTAGGAATCTTTGTCTACGTCATCAGATTCTTCGGTAGGAGCATGGCCACAGATAACGCTAATATTGAAGAATTTCGCTCTGGTTCGGATGGAGCACAGGCGCTCGTTAATGGGTTTCCAATCTATGACTTTGTCTTTCAACTTTGGTCCCACTGCAAAGCCACATCCAAACTTTTAATAAATTTCAGAATTACTCAATCAGAATTACTATTATTTAAAAGTTTTTTCAAAAAAAGATTTATGTCTGTGATATATAAAGATAAATGCAAAATGTAAATTTATTTTTATTTTTTATCAACTATTAGGTTAGTATTTCGAAATTTCGAAATGTGAAACTCTTGAGTAGTTAGCAGTAAATTTCGAAAACAGTTTTACCACAAAACCAATTTAAAAAACACTTTTATAAACAGTGTATACTTAATCCTTTCTTATTATTCTAAAATAAAATAAAAAAAAAAAAAAATCTATTTCCAAAAATATATTTCAATTAAAATAAAATAAATTATTTTAATTTATTCTTTTTCATTATTTTCTATTTTTATTTTTTTTTTAACGAAACCATTTTTTTTAAATCAAACTTAATTCAAAAGTTTATTTTTTAATGTAATTGTTTTAACGCATCCTTTGGAAATGTAAACGCGAAACCTGTGTCATTGTATTTATAATAGTATTTTACGACAAACTTTTTTTTGTTTTTTTTCTTTTTCTTTTTTTTATTTTTTTCTTTTTTACATTTCTACTTTCTTACAATAGAAACAACACGTTTTTCATTATTAACACCATATTGCAAGACATTACAACTTTTTCGCTTTTTTTTTTATTCCTTTCTCTTTCTTTTGTTCTGTTTTTTTTTGTTTTTCTCTTCTCTTATTGTTATTGTACATTATGTACTTTTCAATTTCTTTAAATTTTTTTTTTTTGGTTTTTTTTTTTTTTATTTCAATGAATTTTTTACTTCGTAGAAAAATATAGAGAAAAAATATTTTCTATTAGAAAGAGAAGAAAAATAAAAAGTTAAAAAAGATTTCATCAAGTGTGAAATTGTTTGTACAAATCTTATAAAAAATTTTAATGATAAATATACAAAAAAAAATACTTACATATATTTACTGACATGGGGTTGTAAGCAATTAAAATTAAATACATACATATATATGTATATATTAGATGAATATATGTTAAAATTAAGAGATACGATATTATTTAAATTACCTGTAATATAAATTTAATATATTCTTTATATATCACTGTATGTTATGTTTTTAAAGTTTGTTTAAATATATATATATATATATATATGCATATATGCATTGCGCATATTATAACAAAAAATTCATAGATAGTTTTTGTTAAACTATATATATATATATAAATATATATACATATAGCTAAAAGATAAAATTTAACAAAATAAAAAAAAAAAACCGTTATTTGTCTTCATAGTTACAGCAATTAAGAAAAAGGGACATTTCTATCCTTTAATTAGCAACGAATATTTTAATGATAATGGATTTGCACAACAAATGTTATTACAATCAAATTTAAATTTCTATTAATAAAAAAAACATTTATTATAAAATTAAATCTGACGCCATTAAATATAATGTCAGATAATTATTATTATTTTACAAAATAATAAAAGATTGTCAATACAATATTATTATGGAAAATTTCTCATTTCGTTCATTTTATTCTTGTGCTTCAAATTAAATCTGTTCGTTTTCTCCATTTCTAGTAAGCAATTACAGTTAGATACTAAAATTAACTTACGACTGTCGATTGTTACAGTTTTTGATATAAAATCTCGTTAGATTTCATTTTTTATGTGGCTAGAAATTATGCTCTATATGACGGAGTAATACTTTTTTACTTCACACTCCCAGTTTACATCATGATGATAATTATCTGTTCGTTTATGTGACAGTGGCAAGCTTTGAAAGCCACCTATTATAATTCTGCGATTTTCTTTTAAGCTGCGTGCAACAACTTTAACACACTTTTAGTTTGGACCTGGGATACAAATGTAAAGTTTCTTTTTAAAGATGAGAATATGAAAGAAATGGGGATTTGGGTTTAGGATATTTACCATTGTTGAGTTAGCGGGGATAGAGCAAATTAGATAGAATATTTGCAAAAAAGATATTAATGTTCTTCTTAAATTTAGCTAAATCGTATACATATACATTACCAACTGGGAAACACAATTACTAGAAAATAGTTCCATAAACGTAATGAGAGGATGCAAAACAATTTTTACAACCTTTGGCCGTTTAGTTAGCTCAACTATATAAGGATGAACATATGTTGAACTCCTTATTTCCTGTTTTGAAATCTTGAGAAAATGCAGTAGTTGTCTGATTTCTTGAGCAGATGCAGTAGTTGTTTAATTTCTTTAATTCAGGTGTTAGACCCTCGAAGATTTCTATAAAAAAAAATGTACCCAACTGTGATTACGATGATGGCTGAGTGAAGTGAATGCTGAGAAGGCCTTGCGGCCATTTATAAGACGAATAGCTTTATATTTTCGGCTTTAGATAATAGATCAGATGAAGAGAAGTAAATTTGGAAGCAATACAATAAATTGAAGCATTCGCAGCGCCTATGGCTACCCAAAAAATATGATTTCACCATGTCTGTTTTTGTTTTAGCTCGATTCATAAAATGTACAATTCTGTCATATGATGCAATGCCTCTTGAAATAAAAATTTCGGAACAGTAGTCGCTATTTATCGCGAAATGAGACAGCATTAAATTTTTGTATTGTTATAATTTGTTGATTTCTCCTCATTTTTTAATGTGACGAAAGTGTTTACATTATACTTTGAAATTTTAATATTCTTTGCTTTTACAAAGAATATGTACGTTCGGGCATTTGTACGTTCGGGCATCGCTATGACTGCAGAAACATTGCATGCATAAATCAGATATTGTATGAAAAATAAAGTATCTTACGTAGAATATGAATAAGAAGGGATCATTTATTTCGGGATCATATCTGTATGATACTAATATTTTCAATAATCAATATCACTTATTTCAAAACAAGATTCGATTCTTAGAAGACAAGACAGGGTTTTTTTCAGATTTGTAGCCGCCTTCAATATTACCAATAGACAGTAAATCACTTTGTGGAAAAGTATTGAAATTTTTATTTATTCTTTTTGGAAGCAAATCTGTATGACATTTAATAAATTAAATAGGTTACTTCCATGTGTCGAATCACTTTTTCAGATATAACACTCAGTGGTCAAGACGATGTGTTCCTTCTCAGAAATAAAAGGCTTTAAAATCATCAAGAGATTTTAAACCTCCCCTCCTTGTCAGATTTGTATTCAGAACTTCCAGCTAAATTTCATGTCAGACGAATTAGCCAAAGTTTCAAAGTTTCCACTCTCAAGTACTGTATTCTTGTATAAATTAGCAAATGTTAATACCAATAGTTTATTTTAATCTTTGTTCCTCAACTTTTTATCACATTATAAATCTGCCGAACTTTTATAGATAGAGAACCATTTTAACTTACAATACAAAAAAAATGTGTAAAAAATTTTCATAATATGGGTCACAGAAAATTGAACGAAGTCAAATGGTATTATACGAGTGAAGAGTCGTCTTGTCGTCTTGTAAGAATCGTATCTTGTTGTGTCTTGTATATGTGATCCAACAAAAGTTAGTAACTAATTAAATTTATATTAAATTTAAGTATAATCCAGATATGATTTCCAAAATAATTAATGGTTTCCTAATCATAATTCTCTAATAGTGGAGGCTTATAATATCTTGACTATTTTTAAAGAGTTCTACCAATCTGAAGGGAAGCATTGTCTTGTCGCCTAAGAATCTAATCTTGTTTTGATAGAAGTATTCCGAAAAAACATGTCAAAAATTTAAAAGTTCTTATTGCCATATCAAATTGTTAATATATTTCATCATACATTCTACATTCAGTTATAACAATCAAAAATAAAATCATTATATTTTACAGCCGTTGTACGTAATGTGAAGTGTATAGAAGGTAACAGGTGTATTAAACAATAATGATGGAAAATATTAATAATCGCTTCAAAGTAGTCATTAAAATTATTATTATATTGAAGACATTGTGCAATATAAAATAATTACTAACAAATAAAAAAATAGAAATTCATTTTATTATTTAGTAAATTTTATTTATCAAAAATAGTGGCATCTTTTTAAAACAAAAAACTCATTTATAGATACATTGTACTCGATTGAATATTTTTGCAGATGACGCTTACAATACGATTGTAAAATTTAATTAAAGAAATAAACATTTTTCTAAATATTGTAAGATTCTTAACAAACTGTAATGATAAGTGTTAATTATCTTTAAAAAAAAATATACTTTTGATTGTAATCCTATGTATCCATTACGCACATGGAAAAAACAAATAAGTGCCGATTTCCTTCTATGTTATATGAAATTAAAATTTTTTTTTATCTGTCATTTATCCAGAGAACATGGTAACACATATATCATTATATTCAATTTCCCTATGTTGTTAAGTTGAATATGATGGCAACGTATCATATGTTTATATTTTATTGGAATATGCAATATTACACAAAACTGTATGCACGTTGCCTGTATTATCATTTGACATAAGAAATTTATTTTTTTTTTAGTAGTAGAGTAGACTGTGTCAACTCTGGGATACCCGTATGACCGCAACATATACATTATATTATCGGTTAATTACTTTTGGCAAAATTTCAAACATACAGCTTTATTAAGTGTAGTGGAATACTCATATAAAAGAAGAATTTTTATGGCAGCTACTCGAACCCTCTGCAGTAGACTAACCAAATTTTGCTATAACTTTGGCCCTTACAGTAAACTTGATTTCAGACACCCAGCTTCATTAGGTGGTGAGTAATGCTCATATTAAATAAGAAGTTGTATGGCAGCTACTCGAACCCATGGAACAAAATGGCTGGAATTAAATAGCGATGACGGCTATTGCAAAAAAAAACGAATTTGCCAAAATTTTAAGATCCTAGCTCCTTTAGTTTTTGAGTTATCGTGCGGACGGACGGACATACATAGCTAAATCGATTTATTTTTCGATTCTGATCCGATCCATACACTTGAGTCTATATCTACACCCTCTCCTTCTCTGCGTCACAAACGTAATGGAAATTTTTTATACCCTTTGACTACATAGTCATACGGGTATAAAGAACTTCCTTATAAAATTAATTTTCAGACACTGTTCCTTCCAAGGTTTGTTTCTGTTTGGGTCCTGATAAAATCTGAATTTTTAAATCCCCAAATTTAGTTGCTCAAGAAACCTCAGTATACAATTGGCCATGAGCAAAGCAAGGTTCTGAAAGAAAAAGGGCCTTCCTTTTTAAATGTTTGGCCTTATTTAATAAATTAAACAAAAAAAATTTCATAATTAAATCTTATTTCATAAATATTAAAATAAATGTTATGTATAATAAATTCTGCACATCAGTATTCAGTACTGATGTATAGATGATATTAGAACTTTCATTCAAAATAAATGTTTTAAATATAAACTGAAAAAAACATGTTGACAACATATTAATTTAAAAAAATATTCAAAAACAATCAAAGTAGCCTTTGGTTTTCGGCTAAAAAATAAAAAAAATAGAATTTTTAATTTGAACATACATTTGTACTAATAATTAAAATCGTTTTCAATTTTTTTCGTATTTTGTTTTGGTTTTCTTTTTTTTTTAATCATCAGTCAACATAATCAATAATGTTTAAAAAAACGAATTGTGATTATATCTATCGATTTATGAAATATCTGAAATGTAGATGATCAAATGTCATATAATTTTGCTGCAAATCGTTCAGTACAACCTTGTAGCGTTAAATGCTACACCGCTGTAATTCAGTGGCGCGCTACATTTTTCTGAACGCAACCAATTACAGTTACAGATGAAATAAAGTGTTGTAAGAATGACTTGAAAATGATTCGTTAACCTATCGTTGATTGCATGTCGTATTACAACTGTATTTTGTTGCAATGTTATAGGTTTCTGACTGTGTATTACTTATTATTTTTGCGAACTATTTTGGAAACACTTTATTTTGGTGACATTTTAATTTTTGGATTTTTGTACGATACTATGCTAATATTTAAAATTGTATCTTAGACCATGAATCTTATACCATCATTACCAATATTTAATAAATTGAACCTTGTAGTTAGAATTTAATTGAAGAACAAGACCCATTTTTAAATTCTTATTGAAAATTTTTATTAATAATATTTTCAGGAAAAACTTTTCAACTTACACAAACTAAACAGAATTGGTCTAAGTCTCTTTTTTCTTACGTCCAGTTAATTAAATTAATTTTGTGTTATTGCATAGTGTATAAAATTGTTCTAAACAAATGCGTGGCATCACTTTTTATCAAGAAGTAGATGAAGTTTCCCTCAGATGCTAAAAGACTTGCGCTACAAACCATTTGATTTCACACTGCTTGAACACTGAAGGCTTTTATAATTTGTTACTCAACAATATATGTACAATACTTTTTGTAGTGAATTATGGTTGCCGGCCAATCGGCTTTGGCACTTAAAACGTTTATAACCACTTGAGCGATAAAACTTTAGTTTGAGGATAATATTTTCAGATTGACTTACTTGGATTTTACTAAAAGAATTTTAAGTCTTAATTACAAAATTCAGTAAAACTTTTGGCAATTATTTTTTAAAAAGTTATACGATCTAATCAATTGTTTGAATGCTTGCATAGGAAACATACATTACCAGTTATTATATAAGTTTACCTAAGGTAAATAAGTTTTATTGATTTGAGCAAAAGTTAACTTTAAGAAAATTAATAAATTTTGGGCTATACGAAAAAAGTCCACAAGAAAAAAGTCCCAAATTTTGGACCTTCCCGCCATTATATTAAATGCTTTGCTGCTGACTTATTATTTATGAAAAAAAGTTGTTAAGAGAGATTTCAGAATTGAATTCAAAATCATGGTTCCGATAATTTGTTTAGTGGTTTTAGAGCGACAGTCCCAGTATTTTATTAAGTAATTTGTTGCTGACTTATTATTTACGAAAAAAAATTAGAAAGGGTTAAGTTGTTTTAAAAAATCAGGAATTGCGTAATTTTTTTAGCGATGTTCGGGGGTGGCAGCCCTCATTATATAAAATGCTACGATGTAGCGATAGAAAAGACCATAATTGCTTTATACTTTTTGGAAAAATCGATAACTGCTTTTACAACTCTTAAACCCCTTAAACAGTTTGTAACGAAAACTATACTTGCTGCAAACTGAATCGTACTCTCATATACTGTCATATAACAAAGACTTTTGGCGACTTTTTACATATCAAATATAGGAAAAAAGTGAACTTGAGAAAATTTGGGGACATTTTTCATTTTTAGTTTTAGGAACTTTTTACACGCAGCCTAAATTTTTATAATAATTTCGAAAATTTTTTTTTTTTTCTTTGTTTAGAAACAAAAAAAAAAATTCAAGCGAATTATTGTCATTTATTGTCTTTAAAAGTTGAAAGTTTTCGCTACAACTCAAAGTTAATTTTCTAAAAGTATATTGATAATTAATTTTTATTAAAAAAAAAACAGTAAATAAATAAACAATATTGAACATAAACTTTTTTGTTGTGATTAAAACTTTATGGAGTACAAAAATAAACGCCAAGTTTTCTAATCAATTCTTTCGTATTACTTTAAGTGCTAATTTTAGTTCGAACATTAATATTTTCCGTGGAAATGGCAGGTTTTTATATTTCCAATTGGTTTTAAGAACTTTTTTTTTTAATTAGGTATTTAATTACTTTCATTTTTCTATTCCCTTATAATATCCTATATGTTGTCAGGTATTAATCAGATTAATTTTTGAAGCAGTTATAACTTATATACAAAAAGTTACTATTCCTAGTTTTATATCTAAAAGTATGGTTTCACATTTTTAAACTTAAATTGTTTTAAATTCCTAATCCCTATATTCAATCCTCCGCCTTACTCAGCTCCTACCTTCAAATCCAACTGCAATTAAAAACATTCGTTTTAAGGATCTAAGGTTTGGGTTTCCCTCCTTTGGAAAAAGAAAAGAGATCATTTTAATTTTGTGACTTCACCCTCTGTGAATTCCTCTAGTTATCTTCCATTCATCTTCGTTCAAACCACAGTGCTTTTACCGTTACTATATTATTTGTATGTTAATTGATTTTTAAATAATAACGCTTATGGTTCCCCTTGAATTAATTGTTGAGTCTATTAAGATTGCAAGCCAGAAGAAAAGTTCAAATTCGAAATTAAAAATGTATAGATTTTAACCCCAATTATATGGAATTAATTTAAAAATTTTCTTCATCCATTATATAATTATAAAATAAATAATTTTAATCAATTTCCAGAAATTTTGAATAATATGAATTTAATTAAAAAATTTTCATTGTGTAAAAGACCACTTTTTTCCTTTGTCTAGACATTAATTATTTTAGACAATAACAAAACTACTAAACAATATTCATCTAATAAAATCAAAGTTTTCCCTTACGTTCTCTTTTAATAGCAAAATATATCCAATAGAAAATTATAAATTATTTGTATACAAGTTAATTTACAGTGACGAGAAAAAAGTGGTATACACTTTAAATATAATATTTCAAAAAGAAATTATCCGATTTACTAACTTAAGCTTTAAAATCTTAAAAATAATTAAATTTTTAATTATTAATATTAATTGTTATCAATTTTCAAACTATATTTGGAATCCAAGACTCCGATTTCAACAAGAACCTGTGGTATATAATGCCCTAACAATTTGCACATTAAGAAAATTAATATTTTTACTAGTTGTTTCAAAATTTAGAATAATTTAATTTGTGAATAATTGAAAAAAAATTAGTTTGCAAAACTTTAAATCAACAGACTATCACGTTGGAGCTGGATGTAATATAATAACTATAAAAATTGTACAAAATCTTCACTTAAGAAGATGTTCGTACATAGAAAATTTTAATGTTGTATTTAAATTTCGACAGTTTACTCAATTATTTAAAAATACTACCTTTTATATTTTACACAAATAAATTATTTATTACTACTCCTAGGTATTCATGTCTAATTAAAAACTCATAAAATCAAAAACATAGGTACAACGGGTGGGTGGCACACTTGTTAGAGTGCCGACCTATTATTTGTGAGGCCACGGGTTTGTATCCCAGTGTAAGCAAAGAAAAACTTTTATCTAGTTTTCGACTTGACTCAGCTACCATTCACCATTGGGTTCAAATTGGCTTAATCATTAATTAAAAATACATTAATATAACAATATAGACAAATAATTTAATTGGATAACATAACTCACAGATATAGAATACCCTATAAATCAAATACACAATTATTACAATATAAAAAAAAGCATTGTATCAATTGAAAATCTAAGGCGTTTCTACATGTTTTAAGACCTTGCACTATTTCATGTTTAAATAGTGTGTGGAATTCATTTAACACGAATATAATATGGCCCCCTTTTCCAACATGTACCTATAGTATGCCTGTCTTATTAGCCGAACAGAGCTTAAAAAAAAAAAAAAAAAAAAAACCTGAAACTTATTATTATATACATACATAAGAAAGATTTAAGTATCAAGCTAGTATATTCTGCCACGATTCCCGTTCCTGACCCATGAAGAACCCATGTTGAAGACACAATTTTTTTTTCGATTTTAGTACCCCTTTAAATGAATTTTAGACTTCGTTGATTTATTTTTAAACAACGATTATATACTCATAATAAATTCATAATATATCAAGTTTGACAAGAACTAGCGTCTCTTTAAATCCCGTTATGCACTTCTTGCGAGAATCAATATGAGAGTTAACCTCATTTATAAATGAACTATGTTTTTTAACCAAATTGACAGCTTTTTAATAAAAATCTATTTAATGTTCATTCAATTTTGTCACTTACTGTTTATATATATATATTTATATATTGAAAATAAACATATTCCTTACATAAAATTCAATTAAATGAAAATTTCAATCTGTAATTGTTCAAATAATAAAAGCATTTCAATAAAAAAAAAAAAAAAAAAGAAAAAAAAAAAAATTTTATTGGCCATGAACACAACAAAATATCAAAATAAAATTTATTACTTTCACTTTTGACCCATATATGCATTTATACATTTATAACATTTTGTTGTGTATATATATATGTATATACATGATTATCTATTTGTATATATATATATTTAGTAGTTAAGCGTAGAAATTTATGTTATAATTCTAAAAAAAAAAAAAAAATTTTTCTTTCCTTTATACTTAACAGAATATTCAATATATACATTTGTACAAATATATATACAAATTCACATAAATGGATTTATATATATACACAAATATAAGTATATGCTGTTTTTAATAAGTTTAATATTGGAATTTTCATTACACATTTCTTTTAATGCATGTACATCTTTCTACATGTATTTGTATTCATATTTATAAATTCATATATATTTATATATATATACATATATTTAATACAAATCTGGACGAGTATCAAGATGTAAAGAACTGATATTTTCAATAAAACAATGTTAATTTAAAATTGTATCATTTCAGATTCCAGAATTATAAGTAGAATGTAAAATCAGATAAAACAAGTAAAATAAAAACAAATTTGAAAAAGGAAATCGAAGCAATTATAGTTGGTCATATATATATTAAGGTTCAAGTGTCAGTTTATGATTGCAATAATAACGAGGTAATTTGAAATACAAAGCAAGCTTTTTTTTATAAAAAGTACTGTGATATTAATTTTTGTTAGTTTTAATACGAGGAATAGCTTATGCCATTTTTTTTTCCATTTTATGCCAGCTTATGCCATCTCCTTGGCCATGAGACCGGTAGTACAACTTCCAATACTTTCTATTAATTTATAAGTAATAATTATTTATTACTATTTATTGTATTTTATTTATAGCCGAAGGCCTTGTTGCTACTACTATTTCTTTAAAATTTAAATTTATAATTAAATTATTTAGCTAAGTAAAATATTAACCTGTATCTGCCTGCCCCTCGAAATTCGAAAAAGAAGCATAAATAATCGGTATGCAACAGAAGTCTTTTATTTTTACTTCCTTATTTATAAGAGCAATTAACTAAATCAAACTAATTAATTAAATCAAACATTTTAACGTATGCATTCTTCCACTTAACATTCTATTAAAAGATCATTACCACATATATTTATCAAGCCAGTACACAGAATTTTATTTTGCAACTGCATATTTCGTACTATTTTTCCTTATAATACAGACACATGGCTCTCTGCAGTACATATTGTTCACGTTAACTACCAGACAAGTATATCAAAAGAATATTTGGTGTTGCCACCTTTTTATAAATTTATATTATATTGGACCATCTCGACCAATAGCAACACACTTGAAAATTTCCTTGGTATTTTCTACTGTTATTTTTTATATGTAAACCGTTATACTCGTATTTATTAATCTATTCAAAATCTTTCTTTTTGTCTTTTAAGATAATTGTCATTTATTTAGTAAGATAATTTTCATTTATTTTGAAAGATAAATGTCTAAAGAATATTTTTAAAGTTTATTTGGTGATAATATAGGTGTTGCCGTTGTAAAGGTATTATAACATTTCAAAGTTGAAAAGTTTTAAAAAAAAAATACTATCTTCTATATCTTTCTTTTAAAATCTAATATATCAAGACTTTGTCAAAAAGGTGCTCAATTCATTACATCCAAGAGCAGTTTTCTGTATTTAGCATTGCTTAGGATTAATATATACCTATACTTAAGTAAAATTGTTATAAATAAATATTATAAATCTTGAAATAATTTCATAATACCATTAACACATTTTGCAATAATATCAAATAGAAATCTAAAAATTTTCTTGAAATTCAAAATATAAATATTAAAGATTGTAATATAGAATTTATATACAATATCTACAATTCCAATTGTGCCTTATTAAATTTCAATTTAATAAGGCACAAATTGTATACAAAATTATTTTACAATATTATCTACATAAAAAAAAAAAAACATTAAACATAACATAGATTCATTTTTACTACAATAGATTCAAATCAAAATAGTTACAAAATAAAATAATCAGAAAGAAAAAATAAAAAATTATTAACAATTATACTTACATGACAGATTTATTGCAATCCAAAATATCCAAAATATCCGAGTAATTGTTTTTGTGGTTATCAAATCCATAATGGACAATTTATTCTTCTTCTGCCACCGTATCTATAAATCATAAATGGCAGAAAATTTTTTGATATTTTCTTTTTTTTTGGTTTTTTGTTTTTACTTTTATTTTTGTTTGTTTTTTTTTTCTTTTATTTTATTGAAAAACGCACACAGACATAAATATCAATACACTATAAATCCTGAAATAAAGTAAAAATAATATAATAATAAATAGTAAAATAAAAATTAATAAAAAATAAAAAAAATAAGAACAACAAAAAAAAAAATAAACAAAATGTCAAAAAGTAGTAAATTTGAACTTTCCACCCAATAATTCAATTCTTAATGACCACACAATATGTATTATTTTTAATATTGTACATATAAAATTATTAATATATAAGTAAATAACATTTATATATATTTATAATATTATATATGTTTTTTTTATTTATTACAGTTTATATATATTATGTATACATAATAACACTTTTTGAATAATTAAAATTTTCTGAAATAATATATAGAAAAAAAATGTTCTAAATCTAACATATTTAGACACAGTGATGCTCATAAAACAACGTACACTAAGTATTTTTCATTTTTTAATAATTTAAATAGAAAATAAATGAAACTTGCTGTTTGTTATTTTGGTAAATTAATATTAAAATAATGCAACAGAGAGTCTCAATTGTATATTTTTAATTAAATTAAAAACCAAATATCAATATTATTATATATTATGCCTGATATTATTATAGTGCTTTGCCTATTTGGCATTTGGCCTTCTTAAATTAAACACTTTCTATTTATTAATACTTTCTATTTATCAATATTAATTGTTTTGTTTATATTATATATTTGTATATTAAAATTCGTTTTGGTCACCATGGAGATTTGTAAAGAAAAATTATTTTTCAATTAAAAAAATTCATGACCCGTACGGGAATCGAACTCGGTTAGTAAGCCAAATTCTTACCCACTAATCCACCGAGTTCCCTATTAGCTTAAAAAATAAATAAAAACATACATTAACATCTACTATGGTATGACTAAGGTCGAAACAAATCAATTATACGGATGTGTCAATTCCTAGAAGTTCAATGACAGCAAGCCTCTACTGAAAAAATAGACTGTGACAAAATTTCAGGAATAGCCACTAATACAATGGTTCAATTCTTAAAAGTTCAACGACAGCAATCCTCTACTGAAAAAATAAGTCACTAATAAATATATTCTCGGGAGAACTGTTTTTTATTTCTATATTCTAGATTTTTTCTTTAATAAATAGTAAATGTAATTGTAGTTTATTTTTGTAATAATTAGTTTTAATTTGCTATTATAGTATTTATTATTTTAATTACTTTAAACTCTATCTGTTGCAATCATAATTTCCTACTAACCCTTTCGTTTCCTACTTATTTATGTAAAAGATGACAATATAACAGTTAGTTTAACTGATGGCCTCAATGCTCTATGTTTGTTTGGACAAGATGTCGTTTTAAATTAAATTTAAAAATAAGTTGAATGCTTAATCTAAGTAATCATCTGATAATAAACTGTTAAGAAATTAAAAATATACTGTGTGGCGCCACAATTGAAATTTTCCCAAAAAATTTGTTAGAAAATAACATAAAACATTGTTACAAATTGAAGCGTAATTACTATTTATTTTTCCATAAACAGATTTTATTAATTTATCGGAAATTTTTTATAATTAAAACCTCGCAGGGTTTTTTTTCTAATAATTAAAAGGCAAATGTAATAATTGATTCGTTATTTAAATCTTTTTAAACAATTTAAGAGCAATGTATAATTAACTTCAGACATAATTAAGCAAATATTTTCAAATGTTCTGGCAATACTTTTACATTTTTAAATGTCATCTACTATTAATTTTTTCACTACATTTCCATCAAAAAATAATTCAAAAAAATTAATTGATATGTTTGTGTATCAAAGAATTATATTATTGTGCTCAATTAACTTAAAATTATAATGATTACTCTAAATTGACAAAAATAAATTGCTTTTATTGATGTCACCATTAATTTAAATTTCCAAAAATAGAAATAAATTGATTTGTTTAAAGTGATTAAAATTGGAATATATATATATACAAAAATTTTTATGAATTTTTTTTTTAAATTGTATTGAATCAGTTGGAACCATAAAAATATTTTAAAATTTCAGTCAACAGCAGATACCTAGTAGTTTCACTTAATAGTAGATAAGTTGGATTAAGTGATTCGATATCTACTAGAGCTCTGCTTGAGTACTAATAAAATCAAATCAAGACCTTCTATAAAATTAGTGTCTTGTATATTATATCAAACTTTTTTAATGAATCATAATACGGATGCAATGATTTGTTGAGTTCTCCAAAAATACATAACAAAGTATTTATCTTATATTCTTTAGTATAATAAAGATCACTAATATTCCAATGTATCAAACTATATTGCACATCACTTTAGATGGCTATTGAGTTCTTTTATGTTTTTACTATCATAAATACGAGTATAATATTGTAATATACTCAAAATTGTAATATGCTCAAAATGCTTCGGATCATAGTAAAATATAGTTATACCCACTAATTTGACCAATGACGTATTGTCTCGGGTTCAAACCTCGGTTAGATCATATTTAATTAAAAAATATCGTAAAATTTTAATTGTATCGTAATAGTTTATATCGTAATATAAAATAAGATTTAATAAAATAAAACTATATAAATAACTCCTATGAAGGTAATAGATGATGCACAAAATTAACATTTGTGTATTTATAATATTATGCAATAGCTACAGCCGAGTAATCAACGGCTTAGTGAATATAACGACTAAAGAAATTGATACCTTGTCTAGATAGACTTGGTGAATGCCCCTTATAGGAGTGGAAAAAAAAAACATACCCACTAGTACAAAACACTACATAGTACTTAACATGTTCAAATTCCTCAAAATATTCATGAATACCTGATTTACATAGTTCTATGTTATACATTTTAATTCTAAACCCTACGCTTTCCTCTTAATTTATGTCCCTGCAAATTCCATATCATTAGTTAGACTTTCTTGGCTTTTTGTTCTAATATTAAAGAATATTGAACAATAAGTTTTTTTAAAACAAAGATTTGACAAGGGTTCTACAGATTTTTGGGCGCTCTATCTCGTAAACCAGAGGTCTTATTGCCATAATTTAAAAACTATATTGGGAGATTTCATAGTAGAATTTGCAAATCCAAAGAGAATCGGGGACTAGGCTTTTTAAATCAGAACGAGTATTTTATAGTATACTCTATTTTATAATGCAGAGCTTTAACCAACTTATTAAGATGTGTATACTCAATTCATAACCCGTTGTAATATCAAATCTCATTTTTATGATATACAGTTGTTTTAATATAGAACAAAGAAACTTTTCTTTAAGATTTTTCAAATTTAATCTATTCGCTAATAAGGGCCTAGTGGTTTTAAGGAAGTTCTGCATATTGATTCTGATTCATGTCACGAATCTCCATAAAACTAGCTTCAAAAATAGGAATTTTCCCTCACTTTTATGTACTAGAAAAAGCTTTTTGTATAAGCCTTCCTTTATGTCTCCCAGCTAAACAATGTCTTAAATATTATTTTTAAAGCTGTCTTACATATGTATCGCCCTTTTTAAAATATTCACAAGATAATTGTTCAGCTCACACGTATTGACTCCATTTAAATGATGCACAGTGTTTATTTATTAGGAAAATTTTAATAATTTAAAACAGATTCGTTATTGTTAGTAATAAAATAATGAAAATTATTTATTTTTTTCAAACAATTTAATTTTTGTTTTCTTTTTTTGTATCTATGAATTGTGTATTAAAATTTTTTATTAAAATTTTATTACTTTTTGTATATTTTTTAATAACGTTGGAAAACAATTTAATTTAACGATTTTTTCTATTTTTATTTTATTATTTATAAAAAATTAAATTAGAATTTGTAGTACACAAGATATCTACCTACATTGCAAATCATTATATAACGTGATGATAGTTGTGTGAAACCTCATCGCGCCTAAGCCGATCCTCAAATTAAAGTCATATTTACAACGTATGTTTATTTGGAGTTGCACTATGGAGTGTTTTTTTGTAGACGGCGCTAGGGTTATAGGTGGCATACGTAAAAACTATATTCTGATCCTCTAATAACCACAATAAATTTCAATTTGTCATTAGACTTTTAGCTTTATTAGACTTCTCCATATAATTGGCTAACTGTATTTCCTTTCCGAAGAATCTTTTGTTTTATACGTGCGATTTAAAGCCTGAGATGCAGTTTGTAAAAGGTAATGCACTTTTTAAATTTAATATTTACACTACAAAAACGCAGTTTTATATTGGAACTACAAAAAGTTACAAGAGAATTTCATATTAGAGAAGCTAAGCAAGTTTAATGATGAAGTTGTTTTTATTCGATACTCTCATTTAAGTTTTAATCACTTATCGATGCTACAATATAAGTGTACCCTATAACTGAGAACAGTACTTAAATCACAAAAAATCAAGGAATCTATTAAAAAAAAATTCAAATAAACATTTCTAGCCTCTTTATTTAAAATAATCTAATTGAAAAATTTCAACTTCCCAGATCTCCGGAAGATTAAAAGCCTGTATTAGATGATACATTAATATAATACAACATACGATCAATTATACGATGAGACGTCCGATTAAAACTTCCTAATGCGAAAATATAAATTACTTAAAAAGAAGCTTAAAGTTCTTTAAAATTTCCTAATCTAAGATACTTGGAATACTGGAACTAGTTATATTTTTAAAAATATATTAAGTTACCAACAGAACCATTATGTTTTTTCACATATCAACGCTCTTACCGTATAATTGTAGAAAGTGTCTCTTTAAAATGCATCAAAATCTTTTTTTTATATTCTATTTGGAAACATGCACTTTTCAAAACTTTAAATTTTCCATGCTACCCAATTTTAATTAGTTTAATTTATCAACATTAATTGAAAAATTTTGTTAATATTATGATACCATAACCGATACCATAATGTACAGTTTTTTTAATACATTTTAGAAAAATTTGTAATAGTGTGCCTATATAATTTCAATCTGTCCATTCGTCCGTCGATATATATACAAAACTTTTAAACCGTTTGAAATAAAGAAATAAAATTTAAACTATTATGGTAGATATTGCAAAAAAAAAACATAATTTCATGGAAGAACTTTTTTCTATAGACCCACAGCTTACGGAGCTTCAGCTCCCAAAAAGCGCAGTAAAGCCCAATATTAAAACTCTTATTACAAAAGTAATTACAAAAGTTATCAGATACACTTTCAATCACGACAGTTATCGTTTCGCATTTTACAAGCTTTATATGTAACAAAACCGTACAGTATTGCCATACGGTAAAATTATTTACGGTACTTTGGGTACTTTCAAACCGTTAGAGTTAGAAAATTGAAATTTTGAAGCTAAGATCTTAAAAAAATAAATAATAATAAATAAATATGAATCCTTAAAGAAAATACAAATCCTTCCTTTTAGGATTAGAAGTTGTAAAGTGGTAAAAAACTGAAAATTTTTAATTTTTAAACCTAAAATTTGTCATAACGGAATTTTACTGAATTTTGAAAATGTGGTCTTGTAAAAAGCCTTGGTTTTTTTTATTACTTTTTACATATATTCACATATAAATATATATATCCATAAATATAATATATATACAATATATCATATTTATATTCTGTGGTCTTTTATTTTCAACACTTTTATGTTATTTTTTAAAAATACGTGATTAACACTATGGTAATTCTTATTTTATATTTAATTTTTTTTTTTTGTACTTTTTGACTTTTTTTTACATCACTTTGTTAAATGTCATACGCTCGCAGTTTTATTTAAATTCTTTAAATATTTGTTATTTATTATTTTATTCTTTTAAAAAATTCTGTAATTTTTTGTTTTTTTTTTTTTATTAAAATTTATGATAAAAGATTAAAAAGTAAATTTTTGTGCAATTAAAATTTTTATACTATGATTATCAACGTTTTTAAGAATTCGTATTTTATTTTATGTCAATATTAAACAGATACATTTCTCAATATTGATTATTAAAAAAAAATTTATAAATACAAAGTACTGCTTTTTCAAAAGATTCAGAATGCTAATTATAGAGAAAAAATTGGATATTTACAGGCACGTCATTGCTATTTGTAATCCAATATTTAATTCCCACAATGAAGTCCCAAAAACACGGAGCAGCATCGTACTGTTTTAGGTCATCTAATAGAGAGTAATGCAAGTAAAAACATAATTGCATGTGCTGAATCTAAAGTGTAAGAATTAAGCTCTGTGTTCAAATATTTTTTTCATTACTGGAGAAAATATTTTAGACGATTACAAATTTTTTTGCACTTTTTCAACTAGTATTTACTGAAATTTTACCAATGACGTCAGACGTGGTTAAGACGACGAAATTTTAAGTGGTAGGTCTGGGTTTTAAATTCCGGTCAGATCTTATCTAATAAACAAAAATATCGTAAAATTGTATAATTATATCGTAATATAAAATAAAATTATATTAAACGAGAAATGGTGTAATAGTGTAGACTGTGTCAACTCTGGGATACACGAAATGATCGTAATATAGACAATTTTATATCATTCGGTTAATTACTTTCTGCAAAATTTTAAATGCAAGAAATTATTAGATTTTCAGTTATGTACAAAATAAAATATAAGTTGAAAGGCAGCTCTTTAAAACTCTTCCAGTACACAAACTATATTTTATTCAGACGTTGGCCATTAAAGTTAACTACTATTGACGTAGATATAATGTATAATGCTCATATAAAAAAAGAAGTTGTATGGCAACTACTCGAACACACTGCACTACTTCAAATAAATTTTAAAAAAATTTGGTAATAAAACTAAACTATTTTTGGTAAAACTTTAGACACCCTGCTTCTTTTAGTATAGAGTAATGCTCACATAAAATAAGAAGTTGTGTGGCAGTTACTCGAACTCGTGGAGAAAACTAACTGGATTTCAATAGCAATGACGGCTATTGCATAAAACATTGTCAGACATACATAGTTAGATCGGTTTACTTTTCGATTCTAAGTCAATCCATATCTTTGAGTCTACATCTATCCCCCTCCTTCTCTGCGTCACAAACTTAATGGCTAATTTACAAGATGTATAAAATTATGTCAATTATGTCTAGGAAATTAAACTCAGTATTACAGATTGAGGAGTGGGTCCTATGGGACAGTTAATTAAAATTAATCGCATATTAGAATATTAGTATCAATCAAAAAAGTACTCACTCTGTTTTAAACATTTTTCATATACATTTTACAGTATTAAATAATGTGTAGTTACATTTTAATATTATCAAAAATTACATTTTTTTTTTATATAAATTTTTTATACTTATATATTATATGTACTTACATTAAATATCTTTTATTAAATATTATAAGTGTTTAATTAAAAATGAATAGAAAAAAAGATGGATGGAGTTAATAAAAGAATTGTATAGAAAAACGAGATGTAAAAAATTATCATATCGTTTCTTGTTTTTTAATTTAACATGCCAAAAATGCTAAAAAAATTTAATTTAATATTTTAATTCTTTATATTAATATGTAAAGCAAAGTTTTTTTAAGTGGTTTTATTCTTGTTATAAGTTTTATTAAGAGCAAAGCTATTTTAATTAATTTAGTTTTTTTTATTAAAAATTTAAAATGAATTCAACCTTTGAGTTAACTCTCAAAAATTACTGTTTTTATTCTACACTATCTGGAAAGACTTTTCGAAATACTTTAGTATTCGATTGGAGTTACTTAATTAAAAATAACAAAATGTTGCCCATGCTATAGTACTTTTTTTTAATTTTATTATACCCGTATAATTATAAGTCAAAAGACTATTGCCGAAGTTTGTGCAAAATTAGTTGGGATAGTGCAGTGGGTTTGAGCAGTTGTCATACAACTTCTTTTTTTATATGAGCATTACTCTTTAGCTAATAAACTGGATGTTTCAATTTTTGTCAATACTAGTTAAATTTAATGGCAACGTTTGAATAAAAAGAGGTGGTGTAGGGGGAGACTTTCGAAGAGCTGCATTTCAAGTTATATTTTCTTTTGTACATAGCTGAAAGTCTAATAAGTTGTGTATTCAAAATTTTGTCAAAAGTAATTAATCGAATTATTAAAAGTAAATATTACGGTCACACGGGTATCACAGAATTGACACAGTCTACTCTACTACACTCTTCCACATATACACATATCCAAATCGGAGATAATCTATGAAAAAGCGATTCTCAATTTTGTTCGTAACGTAGCTAATTTTTCGTAGCAAATCTACGAGGGGACTTAGAAAAGGTTACAAATTCTTCGATGAAAACAAAAAAATTGAATTTTCTCTGTCCGAAAAAAAATGTTACATTTTGTCGGAGGCGCTTAAATCCGAAAATATTTTTTGTGTGTTCGTGTGTGTGTGTGCGTGTGCATGTCATTCTGATGAAATTTTGTTGGGATGCCTCCCGTTTGAACATTCCTCATTTCCTAGTCTATAATAAGAACAAGGTCATCTTCGAAACAAAACTTTTCATGAAATCTCCAATTCTAACCGTCGGAATGAGCTTAAATGTGTTACATAGATAAGTTGGTATTCATTAAGAGTAGCTTTTATAAATTGATTCTGGTATCATGGAGTCTAGAAATTTTAGAAGTTTTGGGAATGTCATGTTCTAATAATTGTAAAAAGAAAATAACAACTTTGGTGATGGGCCAAATTGGATCACCTGCCTTCCATAAAAAATAACCAGACGTTACAAGAAATATTAACAGAGTTTACAGACTTTAC
>OY720444.1:69430903-69542979 GCA_963082915.1 Dolichopus griseipennis | reverse complement strand
TATTCCTAGATTTCAAAAGGGCCTTCGAAACAATTGAGCGTAGCATACTCTTAGAAAAAATGAGGCAATATGGAATAAATGAAGTCGAAAAAAAAATGGTTCTGTTCATATCTATACAACCGGAAACAAAGAACAAAAATAAATAATTCCATATCCCCACCCCAAAACACATAACTAGGTGTTCCCCAAGGGTCTGTGCTTGGTGCACTATTATTTATTTTATACATAAATGACATTGAAAAAGCAATTAAACATTGTCAGATTGCATTATTTGCTGACGATTCGCTATAGTATATGATAGGTGCCGACGCAAAAGAATGTGTTAAAAAATGAACGAAGACTTGGAGAAAATTAATAGGTAGATAATGAGCAATAAATTAAAATTGAACATTGATAAAACTAAAGGGATGGTTATTAACACGAATGAAAATGTTGAAATAATAATGAATAAAGAAAAAATTGAAATTGTTGATAATATAAAATTATTGAAAATTAATTTTTCTTTACAAATCCCCATGGTAACCAAATATGATATAAATAAAATTATTAATTATATAACTAAAAAAATTAATAAATAGTATAATCTGCCACGCCTGAAACGAAAAATTCTAACTAATTAAAAGTGCTGATATCGCACATAAATATATATCGTATATTCAATATTAATTCTCAATTAAAATTTGATAACAAAATTCAGATTAATTGTACACGCTCTCGAAATTAATATTAAATTAAACACTTAATAATAAAATGTTCTAATCTAGAAATTTTTTAAATAATTCATCATAAGTGGGAAAGTTTTAATTTAGTACCATTTACATTAATAAATACAAAAGAAAAATTATATATTTAAGGTTCTTATAACTTTTAAAATTCCGAAAAATCACTTTGATAATTAACGATGCCCAACAAATCACTATAGAAAATAATTCGTTTATTTATATTTTTTTTTTTTAATTTTTTTTAAATTCAAAAAAAAAATAAATTAATTAAAAGAATTGCGATACAATAGATTAATATTATTTATTAATATATTTTTGAAAGTTTATATTAATTTAAATCATTTTTTTCACAATTTTTAAAATATTTTATTGATTTAAAATTTCATTAAAAACTAATACAAAAACATTATCATTGATTCAATTATAAAGTATTAAAAAATCGAATTAAGCAACTTATTCGAAATTAATTCACCGAATTATTAAAATTTAAAATTTAGTCCCAATTCAAAAAATTTTTTTAAGTAAAAGATTAATTTTAACATTTTTAAAACGTATTTTTTTTTAAATTTTGATATTATTTAATTATTAATTATTTATGTAATAAAATGAAATTTTATTAAAACTTTGATTAACAAAATTAATTTTCTAATTATATTTTTAATTTCGTAAGAATATGTTATTAAATATTAATTTAAAATTAGTTTTTATAGTTAATTTAAAAATTTTATATTAATATTAATTATTATTTTATATAAATCAATTTATTAATTTTTATTAATGTTTTTAATTAATTAAGATTTTTCATTTAATGTAAAATTTAACAAATATTTAAACAAATATTATTATTTAATTTTTAATTATTTATGTAATTAAATACAATTTTATTAAAACTGTGATTAAAAAAATAATTTTCTAATTATATTTTAAATTTCTTAAAAAACTTTAATTTAAATTTTTAATTAACACTTTAAATATTAATTTAAAATTAGTTTTTATAGTTTATTTAAAAATTTTATATTAATATTAATTATTATTTTATATAAATCAATTTATTAATTTTTATTAATGTTTTTAATTAATTAAGATTTTTCATTTAATGTAAAATTTAATAAATATTTAAACAGATATTATTTTTTAATTAATTATTTATGTAATTAAATACAATTTTATTTAAACTTTGATTAAATAATTAATTTTCTAATTAAATTTTTGGTTTCCTAATAAAATATTATTTAATTTAAAATTAGTTTTTATAGTTAATTTATAAATTTTATATTAATATTAATTATTATTTTTTTATAAATCGATTTATTAATTTTTATTAATGTTTTTCAATTAATTAAGATTTTTCATTTAATGTAATTATTAATAAATATTAATTATTTATGTTATTAAATATAATTTTATTAAAACTGTGATTAAAAAAATTAATTTTCTAATTATATTTTTAATTTCGTAAAAAAATTATATTTAAATTTTTAATTAACACTTTAAATATTAATTTAAAATTAGTTTTTATAGTTAATTTATAAATTTTATATTAATTTCAATTATTATTTTTTTATAAATCAATTTATTAATTTTTATTAATGTTTTTAAATAATTATGATTTTTTATTTAATGTAATTTGTAATAAATATTTAAACAGATATTAGTATTAATTATTAATTAATTTTATTAAAACTTCGATTCAAATAATTAGTTTTCTAATTATATTTCTGATTTATTTATAAAATAGTACTTAAATTTTTAATTAACACTTTAAATATTAATTTAAAATTAGTTCTTATAATTAATTTATAAATTTTATATTAATTTTAATTATTATTTTTTATAAATCAATTTATTAATTTGTATTAATGTTTTTTAATTAATTAAGATATTTCATTTAATGTAAAATTTAATAAATATTTAAACAGATATTATTATTTAATTATTAATTATTTATGTAATTAAATGCTATTTTATTTAAACTGTGATTAAAAAAAATTAATGTTCTAATTATATTTTTGGTTTCCTAATAAAATATTATTTAAATTTTTAATTAACTCTTTAAATATTAATTTAAAATGAGTTTTTATATTAATTTACAAATTTTATATCAATATTAATTAGTATTTTTTATAAATCAATTTATTAATTTTTATTAATGTTTTTTTAATTAATTAAGATATTTCCTTTAATAAATATTTAAATAGTTTAAATCAAATATCACAAATTAAATTATTTATTATATATTATTTTTTATTTATCACTTATTTAAAATTAAATTTATTAAAACAAATAACTTGAATATTTTTTTTCCAATTTTTTTAAAATTTAAATTAAAATATTAAATTAATATTGAAATTTTAATTAAAAAAAAAAATTCCAAAAATGATGATCACCTTTGTTTTTTTAAAAGCCACACTGGACTGGTGTAAGAAACGCTTCAAATTAATTTATAAAATAATAATATTAATTTAAAGAAAGTTTTTTCAAAAAAAAATTTGCAATGATAATCAAAATATTTTATAATCAAAGTTTTAAATTACATATTTGTTGATTATTTTAATTATAATTATAACAATATGTATGTGTACGTTTAATTTAATTTTAGTTAAATCAGCATATTCTCAGGATATGTGTAAATTTTATTCCAATTTAAAATTGATTTTAAAAAAATTTATTGCTTAAATGAAAATAAAAAAAAAAAATCAAGTATTTTTAAAAATACATAATTTCATTTTAAAGAAGCCCTCTGCAATTTAAAAATTCTATTAACACATGTCGAAATACAATGTTAGATCTTCAACATTTTTTTTAACTTTGTAAGGATCTAACTGGGTATCCAAGTAACTGTTATTAAACAAAATTATGTGCAGCTAAGTGGCACAGTGTTTAGAGTATCGACATTTGATTCGAAACGTCCCAGTTCGATTTCCAGTAAAAGTGAAAAAAAATTTTATCAGTTTTTCGAAATCAACTGCAACCGTTCGCCATTGGACTCAAATTAATGGCATAACATAAAGAATAACTAAGTACTCCTTGTACTACCAGAGCAAGAGGTCGCCCAAGAATAAGGTGGACAGACAACATCGAAAACGATGCAAAAGTGTAAGGAGTGAGAAATTAGAAACCTGTTGCTCAAAACAGAGAAGTGTGGAGGAATGTTGTGAAGAAGGCCAAAGCCTATCCAAGGCTGTAAAGCTGAACGATGATGATAATAAATACATTAATATAACCATATTAAAAAATAATTTTAATAAATAATATAACTTACAGATATAGAAATGCCAGACCGTTGAACAGTTAACACTTAAAAACAATCATTTTATAGTGCCATTAAATTGTTCTGATCAAATATCATTACATTCATTGTCTAATTATAGAAATTTAAATTAGAACTTGCCCAAATTTGAATCTTTAAACCCGTATGAACGTGTGTTCCAAGGAAAAAGTAAATTTTCCATACCCTTTGTAAAGCTGTAAGGGAGGCGGTGGTGTTCCATATTTTTTATATAGACTCAAAGGTATGGATCGAATCAGAATCGAAAAGTAAATCGATCTAGCTATATATGTCCGTCTGTCCGTCCTTCCGCACGATAAAACAAAAACTGAAGCAGCTAGCAATCTGAAATGTTCATATAAAATCGTTTTTTTGCAAGAACTGACATCGCTATTGAAATCCTCTCATTTTGCTCAACGGGTTTGAGTAGCTCCTTCTTACAACTTATTTCTTAAAATCTTATATAAAACGATTTGTTACAAACGAAAGAGCGTAATTTGACTAATAAAAAAATTATTATTTTCTACCGGTTTCTTTAATCAGATTTCTTGAAGCATGTTTTGATCTGTTTCCTTTATATACCTAAAATTTGATATGAAGAGGGGTTGTTATTCAGATAACTCTTTGGCACCTCTCAGTATAAATGCAAAGTTTGCATTTTGTCCATACATTGAGATGAATTGGAGTGTTGCTTTGGCTTGCTGCCACAAAACTTAAGAAGCCCGTCTTCGAAATTAATAAAGATGAAATATGGCGAAAATATCATAGCATTATATCATGCCTCTTTTATGTTCTTAATATTCAAAGTGAACAAAAGCAAATTTTCATTTAAAAGCTCATTAATAAAATTTAAAATAAAAATCAAAATACCTCAAATAAAAAACTTTTTAAAACTTCTTAAATTACTAAGAAACATATCAGTTTTTAAAATTTAGTTATTTAAAAGATTTGCAATTTCAAAAAAGTTTTTTTATATATAAAGTATTTGTAATTATATACCCGTATGATTATAAAGTATTTGTAATTATACTCGTATGATTATAAATCAAAAGCGTATACTAAATTTGCCATTACGTTTGTGACGTAGGGAAGAAGGGGGGGTTGATATAGACTCAAAGATATCGATGGCATCAGAATCAAAAAATAAATCGATTTAGCTATGTATGTCCGTCCGTCCGCACGAGAACTCAAAAAATAAAGGAGCTAGGATTTTAAAATTTCAACAAATTAGTTTTTGTCCAATAGCCATCATCGCTATTGAAATCCAGCAATTTTGGTCCACGGGTTCGAGTACCTGCCATGCAACTTCATATTTCACATAAGCATTACTTTCTACATAATAAATCTGAATGTTTGAAATTTTACCGGATAAGTAATAAACCGGATAATATAATGTTTATATTACGGTCATACGGGTATCTCAGAGTTGACACAGTCTACTCTCCTACACTGTTCCTTGTTTTACTTTAATTTTTTTTTTATTGTTGATAAATCTGAATTGAAAATTGATAAATATTAAAAATAAATCGAAAAATGTCTTCTGTTAAAACTATTCATAATTATTTATAAAGGGAATTTCCACGATACCATGACTTGAAGTACAACATAACACCACAATGACTTTATGTCTTAAATCTCAAATAATTGAATTTCGCATGTTTTATCGATGAATCATCAGTATACAATTGAATAAGAACTTTCAGTTACAATAGAGCTATAGCGTTTACTCATATCTTAAATAAGATTGGTTCTAGGCTCTGTGATGCTTTTTTATAATAATTTTTAATTCATTTAATATGTCATATATCATAACTCTGGGTTTGCAATTAAAAAGAGTCAATAAGATATAATTCTGATTAGTCAAAATTTATAAAATCACAATTTGGGTCCACACAATGAAATATCTATTTATAATCTACACTTAAAAAGGTGCAAGGGTATATTAACCTTGGTACATTCTTGGTAACTACAAAAAAGAAGCAAAATAGATATGTAAAAGTATTTTTTTCGTTAGCTCCTGTTCGTCCGTCCGTCCGTCCCCTGTAAACACGGTAACTCAAAAAATAATTATGAAAAATTTAGTGCAAGAAAGGCGTTCCTTTTTATTCTTCTTGTGTACCTAAAATTTACATCAATTCGAGATGTGGTTCGCGTTCCTTCCAACTTACTTCCCTAAACTTTAAAAGCTTATCTTCTAAATTCCTAAAAATAGAAAATTACACAATAGTATTCTTAAGTATTTTGATCTGTTCCCATTATTGGACATTAATTGGAGTGACTCCCCGGGAACCTTTCCAACATCCCTCAAGATCTATGAAAAGCATATTCTCGAAAATAATAACACCAGAAACTTGAAATTTAGTGCAAGATTGTTTTGTCCTGTTTCCACAATGTTCTTGAATTTTGAAATAAATTGAATTGAGACTTGAAATTTGGTACTGGAGAGTTCTATACTGTTTTCTTTATGGTTGTTAATATCCAAGAGACGAATGAAAGTAGTGGTTCGGATTGCTCGCACATACCTCCTTGAACTTAACCACTATATATCTGCGGAATTAATTGGGCTTGGTAATTGAAATTTGGTACAAGAAAAGCGTTTTGTCTGATTAGCTTAATGTGCCTGATGCTATTTTATATTATCATATGACTTATAAATTATATTTTATTTTTATTTGATAAGATCCGACCAGGATTTGAACTTGAGACTCTTCGATTGAAAAGCCGACACCCTTATTACAACACCATCTGTCGGATAGTAATCTTATATTCTAATTTAAATTAATTAATAAAGTTAATTAATAAACTTTTTTTTTTTAATAATATTTATTTAATTCAATTAAATCTGCTTACAATTAAAATGATTTTATATTGGAAATTAAAAAGAAATACTATTTAGTCTTATACATAGATACTATTATACTATAGGTATAAAATTACATTAAAAGATATTTTTTTAATAAAAATTAATGTAAATGAAATTAAAAAATTAGAAATAATTTTAATAAAAAATTTCTAGAAGCAATCATTACGTTCAACATTTGAGTAATCAATTCTATGCCATTGAATTGCATTTGATGTAGAACACAATTTATTAATAATTGTATTATATTTAATTTTATCTGCAGTGATTGAATTCGAATTTATTACTTCACCTTTTACGTCTTCAATTCTGAAATAAAAAAAAAAAAATTTATTTTATAAAATTTATAATTTAATTTTTTTTTAATTTACCGAATATTTATTTTATTATTTCCATAATTAATATATAGTCGATAGTATTTATGTCCAAATCTTTTTGCACTATTATTTTTCCATAGAATCTTACCATTCATATCTTCACCAACATTTAATACATATTTTAATTCATTTAATTGGAATGTTGGATATGCCATATTATTCCAAATTAATTTATAAAAATAGTTAGAATCACTTAAGAAAAATACAATTTCTAATTCAGTTAAAGTATGATTATCTAGTACTAAAACATCCCTTTCTAAAGTACAATTATTTCCTCTAATATTATTTGGTAAAATCATATTTGCACAATTCAAAAGTTTATTATCATCTTTGCATTCTTTAATCTCTTTCTTATTTTGAAAGTAAGATGTCGATTCTGTGGAAGACATTTCTCTTGATGGTGATGGTGATGGTGATGATACTTTTAATATAGATTCTTTTGTTGTAGATTCTCTTAGATTATATAATTTTATTTCATTTGGTCTCATCAAAGGTACTCGTATATAAGATGGTTTTTCCAATTCATCAACATAAATTAACGGTTTATCATTATTGTAAGAATTTATTTTAACATTTTCATTTGATTCTGTTGAATACCTATATCTTGTTTCATGTTGTTTATTTAAAGGTTTAAATGATTGTTCCAATATCTCATCACCATAAATGGGTTCGCCATTATAATAAGGTTTCAAATTTTCATTAGATTTATAAGTATATTTTTCACAATTATTTCCATTTTTAATAAAGCCACTCTTACATATACATTGTTCAGTTCTATTATCATAATATGCATTTAAAGTACAATTTACATTTGAAATTAAAATTTTTAATTTATTTTGTAAAATTTTTCGGAATTCATCAAATTTTTCTAATATCATATCAATTTTTTTTTCATCACATTTTGTATCTTTACATTTTTTCAATAAATGCATATATTCTTTAAGATACAATTCATCTAAACTTTTATAATAATAATCTTTTATTATATTTACATTTATTGATATTTCAGTATTAAATTCGGAAATAAGTGCTTCAATTTTTTTCATTAATTTATTTTCAACAGATATATTTAATGAATTCAAAACTGTTTTATCGAATATTTTATGACAATTTGTTTTAAAAGTACGTTCATTATTTGTTTGATCAATTGTTGATGGACAGAAGGGTTCTATAAAATTAAATTTAAAAAAAAAAAAATGATGTAAATATTTACAAAAAAATGTTTAAGAATTTACCCATAATATACCATATACCATGATCTGAGGTACCAGATGTTGATAAACCAATATATTCTATATCTCCAATATCTAAAATTTTTGAAAATAATTCTTTTTCTTCATTTTCTTTACCCACAGATATTGTGGTTTTATTCCAAGATATCCAAAAACCATTAAAATTTTCAGAATCTAAAATATTTGGTGTTGATTCGGTTTTATCACAATTTTTACATGTCATAGCGAAACGAAGCCTCATATATGATTTTGTATTATTATTGGCGCCTAAAGTGACAATTACATGTCTAGAAGCCACCATTACACCATTAGACCTTTCAAATAATTTATTATATAAATATATTTCTGCTATTGCCTTTGCTTTAACTCTAAATGAAAAACAATTTCCTTTTCTTGGATTTAAAAATTTTGGTACATCAGACGTTTCCGATGTTGTACTAGATGTATGTATTTCTGGTTTAAAATTTAATAAAAAAAAAAAGGAAAAAAAAAAAAAAAAAAATTAATACAAATAATTAAAAATTTATATTAAAAAATTTTTTACCCAATATTGGCATTTTTTCATTAACTCTGTCTAAAATTTCACATTTTAATAAATCATTTTGTTGTAATTCTAATGATTTTGTTGTTAAAGTTGTCAAATATGTTGTTGAAATTTTTTTTATTGAACATTGTTGCAATTCTTGTTTTCGATTTGGTAAAATTTTTACCAAATAATCAAAATATTCCGCTTGAAAATCTAAACTTAATTGTTTAACTGCACTATTTTCAGTATATTGGGGACTCTTATAATTTGGTATTGTAAGAGCTCTTTGTGATTTTACTTGATAATTGCTTAAATGCAATAAATAAAATAAAATTAAAAGTGATATTCTTTGCATCATTTAACTGTAATGGCAATAAAAATAAGTATAAATTAATAAATTAAATAATTTTTTATTATTATTGGGAATATATCTTGTAATATCTGACCGTGATTAAAGTGGCAGCTTTTCAATGGAAAAGTTTCGAGTTTAAGCCCAGATCGGATCATATTTAATAAAAAACGAGGAAAAGTGTAGTAGAGTAGACTGTGTCAACTTTGGGATACCCGTATGATCGTTATTTAAACATTATATCATTATTATTATTATAAACATTAATTACTTTTGGCTAAACTTCAAACATACCAGCTTTATTAAGTGTATTGTAATGCTCATATAAAATAAGAAGTTGTATTGCAGCTCCTCGAACCCTTTGCAATAACTTTGGCCATTACACTAAACTATTTTTGGCAAAATTTCAGACACAGAGTTGTAATAGGGTCAAAGAAATGCTCATATAAAAGAAGAAGTTGTATGGCAGCTACCCAAAGCCATGTACCAAAATGGCTGGATGCGATGACTACTGCAAAATAAACGAATTTGCAAAAATTTTAAGATCCTAGCTCCTTTAGTTTTTGAGTTATCGTGCGGACGGACGAACGGACGGACGCACATACATAGCTAATTCGATTTTTTTATATTTTATATCCCAAACCCTTTATTTCTAAGCGTCACAAACGTAATGGCAAATTTATTATACTCTTTGATCTAGAGTCATACGGGTACAAATATAGTGCATATTATAGTAGTTTAATATGAAGTCCAAATAGGCAAAGGATAATTATAATATCGGCAATTAAATAATGTATTTTGAAATTTAATTTGAATTGAATAAATAGCTATTTGCCAATATTGTTCTGCACATTAACATATGGTAGTGAATTCTGGTTGCTTACTAACTCCCTCAAGAACAAACTGCAAATAACAAACACCTAAGAATAATATGCCGAATATTCTGGCCTAACAGAATTAGGAATATCAACTTGTGGTAGTTAACAAATGAAAAACCAATAATTAAGCAAATTGCCAAAGGAAATGGAAGTGGATTGGACACACACTAAGGAGAGGTGATGATTGCATAACAAGAATGGCGCTATGCCGGAACCCTCAATGTGGGTCCAGAACAAGAGGAAGACCCAGAACAACATAAAAAAGAACAGTGCTTGATAAAATAAAAAGATTAAAAATAAAAGGAATTAAATTGAAAAAACAGCTAGAAACAAAGAAGAATTTAAACTTCAAATTGAAGCCCTTGAAGCTCCCTAGTAGAATAACAAGAAAAAAGAAAATTTATTTCAGTTATTTTTAAGAAGCTAGATTGGATTGAAGTTAAGAATATGGTTTAATTAAAAATCAAATTTCTTTTAAATTAAAAAGCAAAAAAATAATTAAAATAATTGTTAATTTATCAATTATCACTTTAAAAATATTGAAATATTTAATTTATTTTTAAAATAAATTTTAAAATTTTGAATATTAATTTAAATTTTTTAATTAAATAAAAATTATTATGTAATACATAATATATAATTATATTTATTACTAAATTTTTAGAAACACTTTTAAAATAATTAATTCGTTATAAAATTAATTAGGAAATATTATATAATTATTTTGGCTTAATTTAATAATTTTTTATCTATAAATTAATTAAGATTTTTAATTATATTATTATTATTATATATATATTATTAGTATTATATAAATATAACTTATAACTAATACTAATATATGAATTAATATTTTAGTATAAAAGTTAATATTCGTTTATTAAAAATTTATTAAATTTTATTTTAAATTTTTAATGAATTTCCAATGCAATACATTAATATTATTTATAATTTTTTAAATTATATTAATTTTAATTAAAATCATTTTCCTCAGAATGTAAGGAATTTTTATTAATTAAAAATTTTATTTAGAATTTATTTAAAAACTGATTCCAAATTATTTCATAAAATTAATTTTTTTTTTTTTTTAGAGTTGATAATATTCAAAAATTTTTAAAAATATTTAATATTAAATTAAATTAATTTTTTATATAATAAAATGTAATTTTATTAATATTATGATTCAAAAAATTCAATTTTATAATTATAATTCTGATTTTGTAAAATAAATATTATTTAAATTTTGAATTATCACTTTATATATTCTTAAAAAATTAGTTTTTAATTAATTTATATATGTATTATATTAATATAAATTATTATTTTTTCATAAATCAATTAATTAATTCTAATAATAAATGAAATTTTTAAAAATTAATATTATATATATTAATATCAATTTAAATTAAATATAATAAATTAAATTATTATTTACATATTTTTTATTTATCACATATTTCAAATTGAATTTATTAATTGTTATAAAAATATTAAAATATATTCACAATTTTAATTATTGGAAATTTTATTAATTTTAAGAATTATAATAATTTAAATATTTTGCTTAATTAAAATAATTAAATTTTTTTTTTTTTCGATTCTTTAAATATTAAAATAATTCGTATAATTAAATAATTTTTAATTAATTATTATATTATTAATAATATGCATTAATATAACAATTATATTATAGTATTAATTTGATTTATATTGAATACCTAAGAGGATTAAAACCCTTTTTTTTATGTTTTTTTAAAAGAACCACACTGATTAAAGATACAATTAAAACTGATTTTAAAAATATTTGAATTTTTTAAGAAGAAATCATCCAAAAAAAAATTGCATCGACAGTTAAAATTGTAATATAAAAGTATAAAGTTGGGATTATTTTAATACTTTATTTAACTATTGTAGTCAAACTACAATTACCTTATCTTTAGATTTTTTTTTTTTTTTTAATTAAATCAGCATTTTCTCAGGATCAAAATGTAATAAAATACTCTTAACTAGATTTGTTTTTATTCAGATAAAAATGAGAAACGTTTTTTTATTAATATATATTAATAATCTCTCACATTGTCATCCTATGCATTTCCTTCCTGTCTGTTTAAAGCCTAATCTTAAAGTTTAAAGTCGAATCTTAAAAAAAAATTATTTTTTTTAGATAATAATCTCAAAAATTTGAATCTCTAACCATTTAGTTACTATGGCATTTATAAATGTAACCAATAGTTTCAGGACAGTATTCAAAATATACCATTAACATAAAGACCTAATTTATAAGTTATTGCAAGAAGTTGATAGAATTAAATATTTGATTATGCAAAATATGCATCAATAAAATGAAGAAGAGCCGAAATAGCTAAAATCATTACATTTAAAATCATCTGAAAATTGTAACACTAAAACATCAATTAAATGAACCAACTGCTATTAAAGATTTGCCTCCCTTTCATCAATTGCAAATTTGAAAAGTACGTTAGCAGATTAACCATTAACACAAACTTTCAATTAACATACAAAACAAAAAAAATTTATAAAATTACTAAGAATCATATCATTTTTCAAATTTAAAATTACTTAAAAGATATGCAATATGAAAAAAAATGTTTAATTCATTAAGAAAAAAAGGAGAAATTAAAGAGTAGAATAGACCGAGTTAATTCTGGGGTACCCATATACACAAACCTTTTATCCTATAGAACAACCAAATTTGAAATAAAACAAAGTTATATGGGAGCTGTTCGAATCTCTTACAGCAGTTGAACAAAATTTTGTACTCGTTAGCCATTAAGCACAGTTATGCTTATATTAAAAAATAGTTTGTATGGCAGTTGCTCGAACCATCCCACTGTGCACCTTTATTCATTTTAAATAACAAAGACGGTTCTTACATTCTTACATGTAAATTAATTGGTAAAAATTTCAGAATCCTATAGCTCATTTATTTTTTGAGTTATTTTTTGACAGTTGACAGACGTGACAGTTATGCTTATATTAAAAAATAGCTTGTATTGCAGTTGCTCGAACCATCCCACTGTGCACCTTTATTCATTTTAAATAACAAAGACTGATCTTACATTCTTACATGTAAATTAATTTGTAAAAATTTCAGAATTCTATAGCTCATTTGTTTTTTGAGTTATTTTTTGACAGTTGACAGACGGACTAACTTTTGGTTTCTACACTTGAGTGTATTGGTATATCTAACAAATCTCGTTCGCGTCCCAAACGGTATTGCAAATTTAGTATATCATTGATCTACAATCGTGTAGGTCAACAATGTTCGTAATAAAAATAAACATAAATTCATAAAATGACAAAAATTTTTAGTTTTTTTTTTTAGTCGACAAATTTGAATGGAAAAAATTTGATAACTTATAATACAATGTATCGAAAGTGTTCTTCTCTTGACTTTTCTGCTAACCAACATACATACTTTGAACATTAAATAAATCTCGAATTGACGTATTCTATGTTAACACAGACTAACTATTCTTAAAACTTTAACATTTTTCAACTAACATAGTTTGTTCTAGCAATAAACCAACCATATTTTACACAAACTTTGGCCATAAAACTAATTTACTTTTGACAAAATTTCACATACTCAGCTGCAATAGGTGTAGGGTAATGCCCTTATAAAAGAAGAATTTGTATGGCAGCTTCTCTAACCCACTGCACTATCCCAACTAAGTTTAGCACAAATCTAAACTACGTTTGACAAAATTTCAGATACCCAGCTGCAATAGGTAACAAAACAAAAGTAGTGGTACAATAACCAAAACCTCCGAAAAAATTTAGCTAGTATTAAAATATAATTTTTTAACACGATTTCAATACTTTCTTTAAACAAAAATAAAATAAGTATTTTAAAAAAAATATTAATTTCAAATTTACATTTTAACCCACTGCATGTTACAGATAGGAGACTCATGTACTTAATTATTAATCAAGGAAGAGTATTTCAAAGTATTTGGATTCTTATAATAATTATTTATTTTGATAATCAGCATAAATTTTTTTTTTTAATATTCACATTATTAAAACTGATATTATGATATTCTAAAGCATTAAATAAATAAATGAAATATAGTGCTGACTTTTTAAAAATTGTAAATTAAACTTTTATGAACTCTTTATTAAGTAAAAATATTTTTTGTACTTCAAATAAACTTCAGACGGGAGTCAATTTTGTTAATTTACTTTTAATATATTTAAATAATTTTGGAAAAAAGTTTTAATTCTTCAGATTTAAATTCAAATAACTAATTCTAAAGAATAATTTGGTACATAACACCTTTTGAACAAAAAGTACTCCTACCCTTTCTTGTACTTCTTCCCTTTTATCTGCTATCATATTATAATGCTCCATTTCGAGGCGTTATAAACTGAACTTTGAAATCGTTATATAAGTCGCTGTAAAAAAAAACCAAGGATTATCAGAGTTGGATACAAAATCAGGGCTTCAATAATTTGTTTAGCAAGTGTTTGGGGGCGGCGGATTATTTTCAAAATTAAAAAATAATCCATAATAATTTTGAGGTTAAGAATGGATTGAAAAATAGTTTATAATAAGTTTTTAGAAAGTTTCTTAGAATTTTTTAGTACAAACAAATCCATTGTTATAAATATAATATTGGATCTCAATTATTGAAGTTAGACTCGCTGGTGTTTAAAAACTACAGATTTTCAGTTTTTGACTCCTACATACTAAAATTAAAGGGCCCGTATATTTAATTTTTTAGATCTAACTCCTCTAAAAATTTAAAGTTCCTTACTCAAACCATTTAAAAGGTGTCGAGAATTTTGCAAAAACAGAACTTCCCATATCAGTAAATTTAAAGTACATTGTATACCCTAATATAGAGGGGAATAATTTGTGTTACAAATATTTTCAAAGCTTATAAAAACAGCCATCGTTTGGCTTAAATTGAAAATTGATCTTAAGTTTATTTACCTAAGGCTTTGTCGAACTTTGGAGATGTGTAGCTTTGTAACGGATGGGGCTTTCCGAGCTACCTCGTTTTTAATTAATGTTCGAATTTGGAGAGTGGAAATCATTCTATAAATAACAATAACAACATAAATAATATACAAAACTGTTTTTTTTTTTCTAATACTCAAATTATATTGATTTATTTTATTAAATTTACATATATTTAATAAACTAATTCTTCTTCTACTTGTTTTTGTAATCTTCTTGGAAGTTGTTTATAAATTGTACTTGAAATATATTCTATAAAAAAAAAATTATTATATTAAATTTTATAGTATATAAATTATTAAATTATATAAACTTACCATTGCATTTATATTGTAAATTCGACCAAATAACATTCTCTTGTGATGCACAATAAACTCCAATTCTGCCACCTCTTATTTCATCATCATATATTAATGGTGAATCTAATATTAAATTATTACCTTCATAAATCCTATAATAAAATAAAAAAAAAATAAATAAAATTATTTATTAACTTAATACAAAAATATTTAAAAAAAAAATGAATTAAAATTTTAACTAACATTAATTTAATTAATCCAATATTTGGTCTATGAATTAATTCCCATCGATATGATGTAAATGGTTTCCAACCTTCTTTTTTATTATCACTCCATAATTTTTTAACTTGATTTTTTGTATTCTCTGAATTCCATAATGCTTTACCCAATTCACCAGATGGTCCAGTAATACTATTCACTAATTTTATTTGTACACCTGGTTGTGCATTAACTTTTTTATATAATTGATATGCTTTCTTCCATGAAACAACATAAAATCTTTTATTACTTTGATAACCAAATATAAAACCAATAAAATCATCATCAGCATCATCATTAACATAAAATGTTCCACTATAATCAATACCATTAAAATTATCATAACCGATTGCAATTGTTGGAAAACTATTTTTTGTTTGAGTTATTTCAGAACCATTCGCTAAAATTATCCAATTTGGTTTTGGTTCATTTGATGTTGGATCCAAATTAATTGTTAAAAATTTACGAAAATCACTTGAATGTATATATGGATTATGTGGACAATTATCAAATGTATTTTGAACACCATCATTATCATCATCATTTTCACATATATCACCAATACCATCTAAATTAATATCTTCTTGTTTTGAATTTTTAACATAAATACAATTATCATAAATATTTTTAATACCATCACCATCAATATCATCATCACAAACATCACCACTGTAATTATAAATTATATTATATATATATAATAAAATTAATTTATTTTAATAAAAAAAAATTTAAAATAATAATAAAACTTACAGTCCATCACCATCAAGATCTAATTGATCTGAATTAAAAACTTTCGGACAATTATCTTGATCATCTTGTATTCCATCTTTATCAAGATCATTATCATTATCACATACATCACCAATTAAATCATCATCAGAATCTTTTTGATTTGGATTTGATATACTAATACAATTATCACAAACATCACCAATACCATCTTCATCATAATCCAATTGATCCGAATTATATACAAATGGACAATTATCATTTACATTTAATATACCATCATTATCAGCATCTCTATCACAAACATCACCTAAACCATCACCATCACTATCCAATTGATTGGTGTTACCTTTAACACGACAATTATCACAATTATCACCTACAGTATCATTATCACTATCTTTTTGATATGGATTATATATGAATGGACAATTATCATTTTGATTTGTAATACCATCACCATCAGCATCATCATCACAACTATCACCATATCCGTCCATATCAGAATCTTCTTGTCCAGAATTTGGTATATTTTTACAATTATCTGCTTTACAATTGGTTTCATGACATGACAATTGATTATCTGGCCAACCGTCAAGATCACTATCAACACCACAAATATAACCGTTACCAGCCCAACCAGCTTTACATTTACATTGATATTTTTCTTTTCCAATAAATGCACATTTAGCATTTTGATCACATACTGATATTTTATCGAATGGTGTACATGCTGCTGTTGCACCTAAGATCAAAAAGTAGAGAGAATAATTATAAAAAAATTTTGATAATCTAAAATAATTTTAAATGGTTTACCGTTAACTTGATGATGTTCTGATGTTATTGTATCTATTAAATTCTCTACATTTCCGGTTAAGTCTGTCGACGCAACTGGTATCGATGTTGGTTCAATTTGATGTTCTTCTTCTGATGTTTCGATCAATTTATCATCAATATTATTGTCAATATTTTCATCTGGATTATTATTTTCAATAACAATACCACCATAAATACCACCCAATTTACTTTCTAAATCACAATGATATTCTAAATATGAATCTTTTATTTGAAATGGTGAACCATCTGATATATATTTATCAAATTCTTCTGGACTCAATTGATTTGAATATTCAGTTTGAATTTCATCAGCTTTATCTTTTAATTTATCCAAATCTTCGATACGTTTTTTAATGCAATTTTCCGAAAATATTTGCAAATCATTAAATGTCTGATGATCATGTTTTATTTGTCCTAATATATATTTTTCTTGATTATAAAGAAAATTTAAATTATTATAATATGCTGCAGGTGTTGATGATGCTGTCACATTATAAATTCCATATAATAATATTATATTTAATATAAAATAAATTTTTAACATATTATTATTTTTATTTTTTTTTTATTTAATAAATTCGTTTTTAATGAGTTTTAAGCACTCCAGGTGTAAACTCTTAGCAGCGTCTGTTTCCGGGAAATTATTTATTTAAACTAAAATTATTTGAATTCGATTCTATTCTTTATATATAAGATTAAGAATCTAGATATTAATTTTGAGTCGAAAATCATAACGAAGATTTTACATATAAAACAGAAAGAATGAAATAAAGAAAGTGAATGGAAACTTTCCTTCTAGAGAATT
The DNA here is from genome assembly GCA_963082915.1 of Dolichopus griseipennis. Taxonomy (NCBI): domain Eukaryota; kingdom Metazoa; phylum Arthropoda; class Insecta; order Diptera; family Dolichopodidae; genus Dolichopus; species Dolichopus griseipennis. Next base: position 69,524,849 of record OY720444.1, on the reverse strand, counting down.
GGCAAAGAAAATAAGAAATAAATATAAAAAAAAAAAAAAATCTTTTAACAAAGAATAAATTAATGTATGGGTCAAAAAAACTTAAAATAGAATTTGAAAGTATTAGAATAAAATTTAACTACCTTAACTTAATAAAGTTAATTTTACCAAATTACTTCACTTTATTAAAAATATAAACTGTCTCAAGAACATCCGCAAAACATCTTTGTTAAATCTTGTTTTGATTCTTATTTACTTTACTAATATTCTGTGAACCGCCTTATTTGACCAAAGTTCATTATATTTATTACCATTTTAATTTTTGGTCATACCTAATTTTTCAATATGAATTATTTCCTTAATTGGGTTCTAGACTTATCACTTCAGTCGTTAGTTATTAGTTATTAGTTATTAGTTATTATTATTACAAAAGGTTTTTGCTATTCTTTAGTTTAAAAGATTTTATGATGAGAGTTTGTCATTTAGTACAACACACATTTATTTTTGAGTAAAACTGGCTGTCATCACCGACAACAACAAATTACAGATGATTCAGCAAATAAGAAACTTAATCCTCAAAAATGAAGTAACAATCAAGCTCATATGGATCCCAGGTCAAGTGAGAATAACCCGAAATATGTATGCAGATAGAGAGGCGAAGATGGCTACAAAAAGCCCGATAATCACCTTCAGGGTCACCTCAACAAATTATGCCAATAAGATAATCAACAACGAGATAAGAAAATTAAGACAAAGACTTTACGACAATACAGTGGTTTTCAGACGAGCGCACAGCGTCAATGCGAAATCTCTTAACCCAGCAAACAACAAGCGAATGAGCCGCAAATCAACAAACACCTGTTTGACAGTAGTGAAAGGCCCACATAAGGAACACTTCGGGATCTGGAACAATATTTAATATGGCAAGACCATCAATAACAAAACTTACCAACCTAGGCTAAAACAAATACTAACCTACATATAAGAGAAGAAGAAGAACATCAGATGAACATCAGAAATGAACTCACAACTGAACTAATAATATATATTAATAACTTTTACTTACATTTAATTATGTATTACTTCTTAGTTATTACTTGTTACTGACACATTCGGAAATTGTTTACGACACCTAGCTTCAGTTTATTTAATCATTATATTCTCTAAGTCGTCGATTACTTGGCTGTAGCAATTGTATAAGATTATGAATACACAAAAGTAAATTTTGTGCGTCATCTAGAGTTATTTATACAAAATAATACAATATTACGATATTTGTTTTTTATTAGATATGATCTGACCAGGGTTTGAACGTGGGAACCTTTCTAAATGATAGGTGATTTCTTTTTGGCGTAGAACTATTGGTTAGATATTTATTGGAATTGTGAACGGCTGGCAGACTCAAATTTCATTAAGCAATAGCCACCAAAGTTTAACGTACAACAAACCGAATAAGGAATTCTACACGTTTAACTTTTTCTCCTATACACAGTAAATTTAACTTAATCGGCAATTGTTAAAATATAGTGAATATCGTGTCTTTCTATCTACAACAATTCTATCCACACCAACCAGTGCAACTGAGGGTGTCGTTTTATCGCTGATGCACTGCTCTTGATTTTTCCTTGCAGTACGGATTTCTCCTTGCATTCAACAGTTCTATTTATTGACATAATCCATTTTATTGAAAATGTGCTCATAATGAGATTGTTAGAAAAATTGTCATTATTTCAATATAATGAAATTCAACAATTTTTACACGTTCTTGTACTGAGTATATGCGATGACATTATAAAATTTCATAAAGTTCTTTACTATCTGCAAAAATAAAAATTAAATAAAAAAATTATAATCATTTCAAATAAGTCAATCTAAGTTGGTCCACCCTGTAAAAAAAAAATAACCATATTTTCAAATTAAAGTCGAATACATTTTATAAGAACGCAATCAGCTTAAATTGTCCTCAATTTTACATTATTTTCCTGTCAATTTTTGACTAATAATTATAGATACCAGATTAAAAAAAAATGATTTACATTAAAAAAAAATAAAGACTGACAGATACAAAAATAAAATAGATAATTAATATGAATATTTTTTTAAAATTTAAAATCACAAAAATCTATAAAAATTAAAAATTAAAACTTAAAAAAAAAAACATAGAATTAAAAAGCTAATAAACTTCTTCTTAGACTTAGTCAAATCTTTGAAATTAACTCTGAATAATTTTTGCCCTAATAAATATTTAAATTAGTTATTTTTGAACGATATTAATCCCCAAAAAGCAAATTATATAGTAATTTAAAAAAAAAAAAAAAAATACCGAAAAAAAATCACTTTAAAGTGATAAATCTACTGGATTTTTTTTTTATTTTAATTTTTTAAAATTTTTGAATTAATTATAAATCATAATAATTATTATAAAATATTATTCACGTTTATAATATATAACTTTTAATTTCATAAATTTATTAACATTAAGATTAGTAGGATTTTACTCAAATATATAATTTTATTTCATTTTATAAGATTGTCTTTTTCAACTTTAAGATATATTTAATATAAAAACATTTTATTGAACTAAAATAACGGCATTTCCTCACTTCACAAAACTAATGAAATTAAAAGAAACTTATTGGGTAAAATGTTTTTAGAATATTGGGTATTTATCTCTTTTTATTAGGTTGTCCTTTTCCAATTAAAGGTATATTTAATACAAAAACATTTTATTAAAATAAAATAACGGCATTTCCTCACTTCATAAAACTAATGAAATTTACAGAAACTTATTGGGTAAAATGTTTTTAAAATATAGTGTAGGGCATTTTAAAAGGAATCAATTGAATTTAAATGTCAATCTTATCTGATTCGCAACAAACAACCATTTAATTTGAATATTGGACCAAATAATTTTTTTTCCAAATTTTTTCCAAAAAGATACTTAAATGTTTTAAGTGTTAACAGTTCATTGTTAGGCTATAACAGGCCTGTTTAAATATACCGTATGTAAGAACATTTTAGAACAAGAGGAAAGGCAAAAAAATTTACAAATGTAAAATGTAAATGTAGAAACTGATTCTCAAGATGATGTCAAATATACTGTTAGAAGGGAAGTAATAGTAGTAAATTTATCTTCAGATATTTTAAATTTAAAACAAAATTGGCAAAACAAATCAAAATTCTCTTCTTACATATTTTTATTCAAATATATGTGTTAAAAAAATTAATTAGGTATATACAAATTTTAAGAGTAAAGTATATTTATGTATATTTTTGAGATAAATGACCGTTTCAGGATAGCTTTTAGGATTAGGTGTTAATTAAAATAATAAATACAAAAAAAAAAATTTTATTTATTTTCTTTTATGTTTTATTTTTTTTTTTTTATTTTAATGGTTAAAAATCATGTAAAACAAGTACCGTATAAATTGAGGAACAAGTGTTATTTAATATTTAGCATTTATAACTAATAGATTTCCTATAAAACTTTTAAGATATATATTTGTTTATTTTATTATTTGATTTTTATTTCTTTTTTTTGGTTTTGCATAAAATTTTTATCACTTTATGTTGAATTTTTTAGGTGTTTCGGCTTTTTTCAAAATACAAAAAAAAAAACCAAATAAAATTAAAAAAATAATAAAATCAAAATAAAAGCAAAATATATAAAAGAAACTTATAGATAAATAAGAAATAAAAATATATTTTATTCTAATTTCGGATTTGTAAAATTCTTTACCTAAAATTTAAATATTATGTGAAAAATTAGTTTAAACTGATATAAGACAGTAAATTTAGTTTATTTATTTATTCATTTTTTTTTTTATTATTATTTTTTAATTTTTATTTTTTAATTTTTTAGTTTTATTTTTGCAATAAAATCTTAATTTATGACTATTTTATTAAAATATTTATGAACAGGGCATTTACCTTAATTTTGTTTTTTTATAATTTGGTTTTGTTTTTTTCAGCTGTTTGTGTTGACTATATTTTAATTTACTTCGATTTGTTTACATATTTATTGGTTGATTTTGATAAGGTGTGATTTTAACACAAATTTTATTTTTGAACACACCTTTATACAAATGTTTGACAGAAATTTAAAATACATATATTTGAAATTAACTAAAAAAATTTCTAATTGATCCAAATCAGAAAAAAAACAAAGCTAATTATATTCAGTTAATTAGAGAATAAAATTTGAGGTATTTGACCAAAAAGCAAAATGACTCACCATTTCATTTTTGATTTCTAATACAGGGTGGTACAAAATTCACCATGGTTTGAAAATTTAATAATTTTCTCGTTTACCTATATATATTTTTATTTTCGTTGAATTTTTGCAACATATTGGCCTTAAGTTCAAGGATTGTCCCGGGCTTGTATACATACACTCGTTCGTTCAAATAACCCCCAAAGAAAATAGTCGGGTGCTGATAAATCTTGCGAACGTGTTGGCCAATTACTTTTCAGAATTTGTAGCAATTATTCACACTACAAAAATTTACATTAAAAATGTCATTGTGTCTCGGACAGTGTGGGCAGTGACACCATCCTGATGAAATTACATCTCAGGTCAGTTTTCAAGAACAGGACGTTAAAAATGTTTTATTATAAACCGATCTTTCCATTTACGGTTACAGCAAATTACAACATCTTCGTGTAATGCCATACACTACTATACACCTAATGGGGTGCAATTGGCATCGATGAAAGGCTCTTGGAAATTCAGAACCCCAGAACCTACAGTTTTGTTTATTGACAAAGTCATTCAAATGAAAATGAGCTTCATCACTCGTAATCAGATTTGCTTTGCGTGAAAATAATTATTTTGGTTCATTGTTCAGTTGTAAATATATCCATTATTTATAATCCAGGTGTTATTTATATGATCTGAAAAAAAAAGACCCACCCTGTATTTTGATGTAATTCTGGGTTGGGTACAATTTCTCACATTAAAAAAAAATAAATTTTTATGCAAATCTAATTTTATCTCTTCAACAAAGTTGCTAAATTTGCTTATACCGTTAGATTTCATGTATTAAACTAAAATAACGGGAAATGCTCATCAGCTGACACAGTGTAAGCAATTAGAATTTATTGAATGAATTTTTACATTAAATAAGTTGAATTTTGTTAAATTTTAATATCGATCTCTTTAAAGTTGAATTTTATTGGATTTTATGGTGGAGTTCATATATTTAAAAAAAAAGAACCAAAAATCTTATCATTTAATTCTATTAACAGTTTTCTGCAATGGTTTAGTTCGTTAGCATTTGGTTTATTAAACAAGGAAGTGTAAGTGATATACATAAAATTTAAAAGTAAAAATTGCAAGATGCTTTCTATGACAACTGCAATAATTTGGTTGCTTAGAACCGCAGTAAAAACAGACAGTGAGCGATTTTACGTTAAAAATTTATATAAAACACCTCTTCGTCGTAAACCTGATTTTGATAAACCAAGAAGTATAAAAACAAGTAAAGAAACAGTCAGTCGGTGCAACCGACTTAGAAATACCCTACACCTATTTGGTTCAAATTTAAGGACATATCCATAAGTCATTTTAACACCATAGAAGCTGTTATTAATTTGATCGTAAGACATAGCTAACCAAATTAACTGTATAATACTGAAAACATTTTCTAATTACCCTATCTATTAAAAAATACTACAAATTCTTACTAATTTATCTATTTAAAAATATTAAAAAACAAACAAACTTGAAATAAATGAAAATATATTTATTCCAATTCAATTACAAAATGAAAAAATTCTAATTATTAAATTTTGTGATAAAAAGATAATCAAAGCATAATATATTTAATAATCCAAATTTTTAAAAATTGCAATTATTTTAAATGGTTAGTTTATATACCTAATAGAAAAGCTTATAAACGCAAAATATGCAATAAATGTATTTCTAAAATACAATTAAAAATTTACACCTTTTCATATAATTCATTTAAATATAAAAATAAATTTTACATAAATACAGCAAGTACCTTTGAACATAGCTGAACCACTACAATTAAGTCTAGATTTCGGAGACACATAGGACATAGGAAATATATTCTTTGGCTTCGAAATTAAACTCGACCACAACCAATTCCCATGGTACTTTCATTACTAGCAACCTACTGTTAAATTTCATCAAAATACCGGCATTATTTTTTGAGTTATGGTGTTTGTAAGATATATGTTTGTTAGTCCTTGAACTTTTCAAGGGTTCCAGGACCCGAAATTATGGTACGATTTCGCCCATATGCAGTCCCGTCATACTTTCAATACTAGTTAACCCTTGTATACAATTGGAACGTTCTATCTTAATTTTAAGTTACTAGTTTTATTAATTTCGATGATAAGCTTTTACACATTGGGGGGTCTAAGAGAGGTTCTGAACCACCACTCCAATTGATCCCAAATTAGGGGGGCACGCAAGAAATAGTAAAGAACACCCTTGTGGCAAATTGGAAGCTTCTACATTTGTTTCAAGTTACTATTTTTATTAATTTCGAAAATATGCTTTAAGGGCCTAAGAACTGAGTGGCTGGTCCCCGATCCACTACTCCAATGGGGCCCAAATTTCAAAGACACTTACGAAATAGGAAGGGACACCCTGATACCAAATTTGGAGGTTCTATCTTCATAGGTTTCGGAATTATGCTCGTTTGGCCTAAATTCGATCAAAAAGTTCTAAGTTCCGAACCCATTGTCCAATCCTCACCGTACGTAATCACCACCATAGTTTCGCTGCCAATAACCTACAGCACAAATTTCATGAAGATAGCCTCATTAGTTGTTGAGTTATCGTGATTTTTTATATATGTTCCTTAGCCCTGACATCGATTAAAAGGTCCGGAATCCGAACCGTTGGGCTGATTTCGCCCTTATATAGTCCGCGCTGTACTTATAGTACTAGTTAACCCTTATACACAATTTGAACGGTCTATCCTAATTTTAAGTAACTATTTTTAGTAATTTCGATTATAAGCCTTTAAAACTTGGGAGGTCTGAGAGGGGTACAGAACCACCACTCCAATTGATCCCAAATTAGGGGGACACGCAAGAGATAGTAAAGAACACCCTTGTGGCAAATTGGAAGCTTCTACATTTTTTCAAGTTGTTATCTTTATTAATTTTAAAGATATGCTTTAAGGTCTTCGGAAATGTGTGGCTGGTCCCCGACGCACTACTCCAATGGGACCCAAATTCACAAGACACTTAGGAAATAGGGAGGGACACCCTGATACTAAATTTGGGGGTTCTATCTTCATTGGTTTCGGAATTATGCTCGTTTGGCCTAAATTCGATCAAAAAGTTCTAGGTTCCGAACCCATGGTCCAATCCCGACCTTACGCAATTCCCGAAGTAGTTTCATTACTAGTAACCTACAGCACAAATTTGATGAAGATAGCGTCATTAGTTGTTGAGTTATCGTGATTTTTTATATTTGTTCGTTAGCCCTGAAACCGATTAAAAGGTCCAGAATCCGAACCCATGGGCCGATTTCGCCCATATGTAATCCCCGCCGTACTTTCAGTCCTAGTAACCTACAGTTAAAATTTCATCAAGATAACTCCATTATTTTTTGAGTTATCGTGCCTACGGACGGACGGACGGACATGGCTATATCGACTAAGGCGGTCACGCTGATCACAAATATATATACTTTTCCATATCTAGCTCGCTTCCTTTAAGTGGTTACAAACACCATACCAAAGTTAATATACCCCTTTACCTATTCTATAGGTGTAGGGTATAAAAAACGAGATTTTAGAATAAGAGAATTTGTAGTACTCCCCTCCTATAACCTGTTAATATTAATAATGTTATAATTGTCCAAAGTTTTGAATTTTGTTTTTTTTTTATTTTGTTTTTATCTTTTGTTTTGAATTTTGTTACAGAACTCTTAACTAATGATGATTAACTACATTGGAAACAATAAAATACGTTAAAATTCGCCCACTGATAAAATTTTTTACATACCTATATATAAAAAGCTTTAGCTTGAATTAATTTATAAAAGTTATTCAAGTATATTTAAATATTGTATAAGTCTAATATATGTTGAATATAATCGATATTGAATTGTTAATTATAAATTAATATTTAAATTTAATTTATTCAATTTTTTTATTCAGTACCTATAATATTTCTTTTCAACTATACTTTTATATCTAATTAAGATTATTATAAATAATACGTTTCATTAATAATGAGCTTCTGGATGATACATTTTCTGAAAACACTGCTCAGAATTTTTACGTGAAAGACTGTGTTAAAAAAAACAATCAAAGAAATTAAAGAATCAGTTATATTTTGAATTATAAAAAAAATTCTCGACTATTTGAATATGTATTTAAAATAAATTAAAGTTGATTAAACGATAGTTCTTATATTATAAAAAAATGAAGGATTAGAAAGTTTAGAAATTTGAGCTGAACAATAAATGATGATCTTTTTATTTAAATCTCAATTAAATTTTGTTACTATTTAATGGCTTAAATAGAATATAATAAACGAAGAGGAATCAGTTGCTACTACCCATCTTGAGATATCCGTAAGAACCCATTATATTGTGTTCAAACAAAATTTTCTATATCTTATATAACATTTTATACGGAACTGTAACTTTACTGAAAGTTAAAATGCAAGGTGGTCACAAAAATTTTTAATAAATTTTGGCTTGAATAACTTCAACCCTTACAAACAACTTCTCAAGTTATATTAATAGCCTTTTTCAATTTCAAATTTTAACTAAATCTTAAATAAATAATCAACAGCAGACTTGGATTTAATTAATTGTAATTGAATTTTTAACAATTAAATATAATTTGTAATTGAAGTCTTGCCATTACAATTACAAATAATTTGTAATTGTAATTTCCCAATTACTATTAAATGTAATTTGTAATGGAGAAATCCAATTACAATTACATGTAATGGACAACAATTAAATAAAATAAAGTAATTTTAGAAATAAAAGTTAAATGTGATTAATTTATATTAATATTTAATTGCTCATAAATTTTATTTATTTGTCCAAATGGTAATATATAGAAACAGATTTTTCTTCACCAATTATAAATTAATATATATATTTTCATTTTTTTTTTTTTTAATAACAATATATAATTAAGTTTTAACAATAATTTTTATTAGCTTTCAATAAAACTAAATTTTCAAAATTTAGGCCAGTTAAATTTTGACATCGAGGATTTGAAACTATTCCGAGGAGAAGATGCTAAAAGAGTATTTGATCGCTCAAATACTTTTAGCATAGTCGGATTACTCAAGCGTCCTAATGATGTATCTCCACAATTTAAAAACGTTGATATTCATTTTCTAAATTTGATGTTTTGTATAAAGCTTTCGGAATATCTTTTTTTAAAATTATTAAAAGACCATTAATTCATTTATTCATAGGTTTTAAATTTATAAAATAGAAAAAAAACTTCATGCTATTCATTCATCTATTAATGTTTTAATTTAAATTCTAGGAAATTGGTTACAAAATAAATATTTTGAATAAGAGGATTTTAATTTACAAAAATTGAATTTTTCAAATATGAACTACAAACCTTCTGAATTATTTTCACCGAAATCAAATATATCAATTATATTTTTATTTGAAGAACTGGCATTATTACTATCAATTGAATATAATTTATATCTGGTGCAATATTCAATAAATATGTCTTCCCTATCTTTTCTTGTACCAGAAAAGTATGGTGCCATAACTTTAAACCAATTAAATTAAATTTAATGTTTCGATCATTCTCCATTTTAAATGTCTATTTCTGCTTAAGATAATGTAGTTTAGATAGATTTATTTTAAGGTTAAAAGAAGTAGTGCAATCGATAGCTAAACTATATTTTAATTTGAACTAATACTAATACTTTTTTTCAATTACTTTATTTCATTAAATGTAATTGTAATTGAAATATTTCCATTACAATTATATATAATTGTAATTTGAAAATTTTCAATTACAATTACATTTAATTTGTAATTTGAAAATTTTCAATTATAGTTACATTTAATTTGTTATTGAAGTCTTACAATTACAATTATATATAATTGTAATGGAAATATTTCAAATCTGAATCATTTAAGTTAAGTCTCTCTTTAACTGATCTGTCATGCCTAATTCGATGCTTGGTAAACGGAGCAGCAACTTAATTTACCGTATTTCATAACTGTGACACGAGTCCAAGAAATGTGTAAAAGGGTTAACAGCATCATAAGAATTTATATTATAATAAAATTAAAGAATACCTACTAATTAATTGTCCGAGTTTTTTTTATAAATACATTTGATGCTATTCTTGATATAATAAGATATTCGTGAATGAAATTAACTTTATTAAGTTTAAATACTTAGCTTTTAAGATAAAAAGTAGTAATAAAAATAAATAGATATTATGTGTTACGTAAAAATAGTTTATGTAATAAACATTAATTAATTTTATTATGGCTAAAAGAAATAAAATTAATGAAAAAAGTAAGAAATGATAAATTTAACCCATTAAAACCACTACTTAGTTCAGAGCAATTAAAAGTAGGTAAACTACGGAATTGTTAACAATTTCATTTAAACTTTTTAAATCCGATGCATATAATAATAGGTTTCTTTATTAGTTTTCAGAATAGAACAGGAAAGCACAAAATTAAACATCAAGCACTTTAGAGCTACCTAAAACAGCCTAGAACAAAAAAATTAATGAACATTTTTTTGTACTTTTCTGTTCTACATTTTCAGTTCCCAAAATTGACAGATAATTGTTTATCAATTTTATTAAATTTCCAGATTTTTATTTGTTTAATTCACGTAGAAATTTATATACAATTGTCAAAATAAAAAAAAAACAACAAAAAAAGTTTTTCAAAACAGATCTAAAAAAATATTAGAACAGAAAAGTACAACTTAGAGCAGTTTTGAAAAACTAATGAACACAAAAGTAGAACACTTTCGGACAGAAAAATGCCTGCTCTGAAATTAATGAACGCGAAAACCTGTACTACCTGTACCTTTACCTGTAATAAGTACATAAATTTAGTATTTGTCATAATTTCTACAACTTTAAAAAAGCAAACGGTTATATGTATTATGAAAAGTTTTTCTATCGAAATTTAAAATTTTATTGGATATGGTCCGGGCTGAATGAAAAGCGCATATATTTTTGGTTTAGGTGAACAACCCTATTCTAAATCACCTCGTAGACAATTTAATCTACAATGGCAACTTTGACATTTGAATTAATTCTTTAATTCTTTAAAATTCTTAACTTTATTTTAAGATATAAGTATTTTAATATGATGATAAATACAAAATGTATGATAAATACAAAATGGTGAGATAATGCATAATTTTTTCAAACTGAATTTGACTACGAATACCTAGTTGTTTTATTATTTTTATCATTAAAAAAATTTTAAAAATTTATAAAAATATTTTGTAAAGAGATTTAAATATTTTTATAAAACAAAGTTAACAAAAAAATTAAATAAAAATGTAAGTTTATTTGAAACTTTTTGTTTATATGTACAGAAGGGAACTGATCACTAAATAATATGAAGTACGAATATAGTACGAATTAATGGGGCTTATGATCCAAAACGTACGGAAAACGCGCGCCGCTCGTAAAGTTGTCAAAAGTAATTTTTAGTATAAAAATATAAATGTCAAGTTTAACACAGGTAAACACAAATAACAAATTAAAAATTATTTGTATGTAAAATTTTTTTTAATTTTGCTTTCAATCATACAAAAAAAACCAACTTCGAAAAATCGTTTGCTGTACGTTTGTCAAGCGTTTTCAACATACCAAAATACAACGTATCATCAAAATGTTCGCTTTTACGTTTTCCACGCGTTTTCAATCATAAGACCCAGTATTTTTTTGTAGATTTTTACAGCTTTCGTAATGTTAAGCCGGAATTTAGGAACGCTTTTTCGTAGATTATCTCCGACTAAGCTGTACGAGGGAGTTTGGAATAGAGGTAAAAAAATTTTCTTAAAAAAAATATTCCAATATTGAACATCCAGAGTTAAGATCAAGTCGTCCTAATAAGGGACAATCAAAGAGAAAAAATAAAGTTAAATCTGGGCCATCTACATTTCCAGAAATTAGAGTTATTGGGAAACCAATAGCATTATTATATTCTAATCATCTACGTAATGAAAAGATTTAAAGGAAAATGTTATACTCAATCTGAAACTAAAATCATATAATACATATGAATTTACAGTTTTTTTCTATTTTAATAAAAACAAACTTTTTTCAACTTGAAAACTTTATAAATTCAGTTTTATTTTTTGTTCTTTAAAAACAAGCTAAAAATTTCTTTTTTTGACATTTACGTCGGGAACTAAGTAATGCAAAATCAGCTGTTATGCTACTCAAAAAGTGGGTTAAATATTTTGTTAGTAATAATATTATATTTATACCTTATACTAGTCGTACAACAGGCTTTCTTCCTAGTATAAAATAAACTGGAGACTTTATTTTGAAATTACATGTTTTAACACTATATAAATATCTAAATTTGATATAAATAATTTCTAGAATTAATTAAGAGCAAATAAAAAAAATTATTATATATGTTGTACGTATTTTTTTTAACTCAAAGCTTATTTTAAAAAGCAAAAACAAAAGCTGCTTCCCAGGTAAAATGAGTGGTAGAAAAAAATTGGTAAATATATAAAATAGTTCAGGGCACATAGAGCTCGCTCTGTATTATCAGATGATGAATTCTTTTCTTGAAAAAATTCTGCCCGTATTCTGCACTTTTTAACAACGTTTGTTTCTCAAGATGTTTAACTTAAAATAAATTTGTTCGTTATCGCTTCTTAAAAAAATTCTACATAACTAATAAACACAGATTATTTTTTGACAGTTCAAGCTTTGCTCTACCCTCAAAAAAAAATATATGGCTATTCCGCTATTATCAAATTAAAAAGGGTTTCAATAAATAGTACTAAATAATCAAAGTAAAAACTTTTGAATTCTAAATTGTTAAATCTATACGTATTTCTTTATTTATATTTAATTCATAATTTTGTCCTGTCATTTAATTTTTTTTCTAATAATAAAATGTTTATGTGAAAAATTCAACTTCAACGTCTATTCTATTAATCGATTAATAAATATAATACAATTACAAATTTACCAATAACCCAACCCAACTCTACATTGAAAATGGCATACATTGACATTTGTAAAATAAATTTGACAAACAGTTGACATTATATCATCAGAATTCAGATGTACATATTGTGTTTTGTTTTGGTTAAGTTTTGTTCATATTTTTCTTAAAAAATAATTTATTGAATTAGAAAGTAAAAAAATATGCCATCTTATGAATTAGCATTAGTTTTGAGACGTATGAGCAGGGTAAAATATTGTATATTAATTTCTAATAAGTAAATAAAATCAAATTTGTTTTATTTGAACATTATATAGCCGGAGACAATTACAGCTCTTAAAAGAGCCGCAGAATCAATTTTCGATAAAGGCGGAATAATAAGAAATATGGAAAATTTAGGTTTAAAACAATTACCTTATAAAATCAGTGCACACGGATTAGTTCATAAAGAGGCTTCATATTTTACAATACAGTTTGATACTGCTCCAAAAAATATAGATGAGCTAAAAGAGGAATTCGGACGTGATGTAGACTTTATACGTGAAAATATATTTAGATTAGAAGATGACAAAGAAATAGAATGTACATTACATGAAGAACTACTTCCACCAGCATATAGAAAAGATGTACAAAAAATGATGGAAATTGCATCAAAAAAACATAAACCAAAATATAACTATAATTCTGGTCTCGATTATTATCCGTTCCAAAAATAATATTGAATTATAATTTAGTAAATTTTGTAATAAAAATAGATTTTTTTTTAAACAAAAAATAAGTACATATGATTGTTTTTATTTAAATACGTAATATTAAATTCATTTTGTGATTTTATAATTCAGAATAGAAAAAAATTGTTAATATTCATATTGATAAAATTAAATAAATATTTTATTAATTTTACCGACAAATGCGGAATAGTTGATTTTCAGTAAAGACAAGAACCAAAGGTTACTCTACCGTCCAAAATGAACATTAAAAATTTTTTTAACTAATGGTAGCAAAAATCAGATACAATTGTAATATTATTTATTAATTATATTATTAAAAATACTATATTATTTTGCCATAATTAATTATTTCTAAAAATTCTATATATTATATTTAGAGAAAATATTACTACATAATTCTACGGAGCTTTCGAAATTTTTGATATTTGTTTTAATGCTTTACTTGTGACACTTTATTAGACATTTTCATAATGCGCCAATGCAGTTATTTCTTTGAACCAATTGCGCCACAAAGTGCTGTCATTATTTACTGTCAAATTTGTATGATTGATTATTTTTAGAACTCAATCACAAGTGTAAATAAAAACAAATTTTTATTGCAATTTGTAATAACATTCTATGTTATATATTTTATTGTATATTAAATAAAATCATTATTTCACTTATAAATTGAAATTAAACAAAAATGAATGACGCTATTATACCAAAAGGTTCAAAAAGAAGAAGCCAAGTATGGAATCATTTTCAAATAACAAAAGATGCAAAGGCAAAATGTAATTGTTGTGGAGTTCAGCTACATTTTAGAGGATCTACTTTTAATCTTAAGAGGCATCTGGAAAATAAACATAAGGAAATTGATATTTCTCAAATGTTAACTAAAAGAACTAAACTAAAACATAAAATAAAGGTAAAATTTATTCAGTATATAGAATTATTTCTAATATTAATTTTTTTTTCACTTAGTTTGAAGCAGATGTACAAAAAAGTGATGATTCCGAAGACTCATTTTTTTGGGCAGATGGTGATACAAAAATGGAAAATGGAGAACACATTGATGAAGATATTTTATTAGATACATCAGATCAATCTAACGATTATCAAGCTAACGTCGTTAAATCAGATGAGATAATAAATACAAAAGAAGAACTTCGTGTAGTTTCGTTTGATTTTCAAGAATTTAAAAATGAAAATGATTCATCTAATATGCAGGATAAGAATGAAACAATAAAAGATTTTAAAGTAGAAATATCAAGACATATACCTACACCCCAAAAGAAAATTAAAAAATTTCAGCGAGAAGTTAATGAAGACAATGAGTTTAGAGAAACACAGATTTTTGGAGATTTTGTAGCCAGTCAGTTAAGAATACTTAATAGAAAGAAAAGAGAAAAATTACAAATATTAATTCAAAGAGCTATACTAGATGTTGTTTGTGAAGATTCAGTATGACATACAACTTAATCTTTTTTTTATTTTATAATAAATTTTTAGCATCAAATACAAAGATTAATTTTAAATAAAAAAAATGAGGTATAATAATTCCGTTTTAGATACAAATTTAATTAAATTAATATTGCAAATATAAAATAAAATTTCTCATTTCAAAAATAACAAAAATTAACTTTTTAATAAATTTTATTTCCATAGTTCGTTTCAAGCAGCATAGAAAAGTAAACTTTAATTAAAAATACTGTTGTTAAATTTTTATTATGTCTTCAATTTATGAAATGGATAAAAACACAGTTAATTTTTATATTATTTTTGAAGTAATTAAATTACTCCGTGTTTGTTTATTTTCTCCAAAAGTTTTTAATGGAAAATAGCATATGCTTTGCTAACAGCTTCCTATCCCTTGACACCAGTTGTACATTCTATTTACAATAACTTTCTACTTATAACTAGAATTGATTGATTTAGTTTATATCATTTATTTTATATTACTTTTTTCATTCTCTACATGGTAAAGTAAAAAAACCGTTTACTTTTTATATATTTTACAATTGAGTTATATACAATACTTATTTTTTTTTAAAACTAAACGTGTAAAAGTAATCTTCGACTTTGAGCTAAAGAAAAGTGAATACCGATAAACTTTTTTGGTGATATTAAAATTGCGAGCTAGGAAAACAATTGTTTAATATTAAAATACTTCTGTTAAAAGCTGCTTAATGATTGTGTCCATGCGAATGTTTAGCTAAAAAGGCAAAATTATATAAAATAAAATATTATATTTTCAATAAAACACTGATAAAAGTAACGTACATAAAAGAGATTGTACCCCAATCATAAACATAAAACCGCAACCCACAGCAAAACATTGAATTAAACTTTCAGCTGAATGATGATAATAGCCAAGAATGTCACCATTTCTGCCCGATTTATTATTTTTAGTTGAATTAACAGTATCAAAATGATGATGATGATGTCTTTCTTTGACCAAAATTTCAAAAAATATTACATATAATAAAGTACCAGCAGCAACTGCTTGTAACATAGCTGCTACTGTTAATAAAATTCCTTCACTTGTTATTTCTGAATTATGAAAAATTTCACTGGTATTTGTCGATTCATATGAATGAGATATTAATGCACCAATTAATATACCAATTGGTGTAACCATTGCAAAACCAATTATATATATTGTAATCCATAATGGTTTTAATTTTGATGCAACCAATTCAATTCCAATACAAAATATTATAACAAATTTATGTGTACCAATTGCTAAAAATAAATACCATATGCTTGATATATTCTTTTCCAAACCAACTGCCAATCCTTCAAATAATGAATGAATTGAAAGAGCAAAAATTGCAACTAATCCTCTTAAAATTGTTTGAAAATTTGAACTTTTATTCTCATCATTGTTATTATCATTAAATTGAAATGGCATATTTGATAATTTATTATTTTCTAAAGATTTTCTTCCCATATTAATATTTGAACAATTTATATTATCTTTCGAATTTTCATCCATTGAGAATTTTACACTTTTACCAGTACGATTATTTTTCAAAATATTTTCATCATTAATATTTCTCATACTATTTGGAAGATATGTATTCTGAAAATCGATTTTTGGTGGTTGCGGTGGTGGTGGTATTACAGGAGGTAATACTGATGATGTTTTTAAAAGGGTTTGAGATGATTCTGAAAGTGGATGATTTATACCATACTCTTGTATACCATGTTGTATATGTAAATAAGACATTGAATGTGTATTAACTGATGAATGCAATTGTGGTTGATCTCCAAAATTTGATGATGATAAAGAAGATAATGGACATTCCATTGGCAATGAATCTCTTCTATAATTATTCGAAAATTCATCCATAGTTATCATTTCTGGATCAAATCCAAAATGACATTCATAAGAGTCTAAGAAATCATGACGTTCATCATTTTGACTAAAAAAAAAATTTTTTAAATAATTTTAATAACGAAATTTTTTTGTAAAATGCTGAAATTTAGGAGTAAATTAATGAGAATTCAAACAATTAATTATTTAATGTTATCTTTCATCCTAATTATATGCAATTTAAAAAATATGTAATACACAGTTTGTTATACAACTATTTTATATTAGTACCTAAATAAAAAATATTTTATTAATTATTATAATTACATATTACACCTGAGAAAATTTTCTATTGAAAATTCTATATGAATAGAAAAGATGGTTCCTGATGTTGACAAATTGGATTGTCAGAAAAATCGAAAATTAATATTTTTACGAAAGTTCTTTAAGGCAACTGGCAAGTTGTCCAAATTCAATTGAATTTGAAAGGAAAACTCAATAAAAGATCAGTTGTTAGACTTAATATTTTTGATAATTAACTAAATAAACGATGGTTAATTCCAAATTTTAAACTGCACATTTAATTAATATTATTATTTTTAAATCAGGGTTTTTGTATATTAAAATAATATGAAAAAAGCATATGAAAGAAATATTCAAGGAAACTGAATGGCATCAGCAGAAGAACTTCAATTTAGTTCAAAAGTAGTCAAATACAGATATATAACTTCTTCAAATAAAGTCAAATATAGATATGACTGCCATATATAAACATTTATCACATTTCATCATAAAAGAGTTTTATAAAAGATATAAAATGTAAATATATTTTGGACTGAGTGCATAAAACAGAGTAAGATCTCTAAGAATTGCACTCTTTTAAATACTATCTAATTATGAATTCTTATATTATTTGCATAATCTAAGAAAATATACTAGTAGGATCAAGTATTTGATGGATAGCTCAGTGGTGGCTTTTCAATCGAAAAGTTTCCGGTTCAAACCCTGATGGTCGGATCATATTTAATAAAAAAATATAGTGTACATTACAATAATTTCCTAAAAAGTTCAAATGCCAATTAGGTAAAGGATTATTATTATCAGAAAATATTTACTATTGTCTGGTACTACAAATAAATAAATAAATAAAGATCAAGTATTAATGCAGGACGCTGTATACAATATGGTTAAATTCATATTATATAGATATATATCACATGAAAATAAAATTATAATATTAATAATACCTATTTTTAATTGTATTTATCCTTTGATCATTATTACTACTACTACAATCATTAATATTATTACGATTATTATTATGATTTCTTTTCCAAAATAATACTTGATTACATTTTGTTAAGGCACGATGTAATATTAATTCTGAATTATTTTTCATTTCTCTAATTGCAATTAAATAATGCATTAATTCTTCTAATATATATATTAAAAAAAAACCACAACATATTAATAATTCAGATATTTGTATACCACCTAAACCATTTATTGTATTTGTAAATATTCTTTTTTTTTCTAAATTTTTAAATATTTCTCTGATTTCGGGATGTAAATGTATAAATGATGTAAAAAATAATACACCACCACCAAAACATAATAAAAATTTAATTAATTGATGGAAATTTTTATGTGTTTTTAATTTTTGATTAACAACTGCTGTTGTTGTTGTTGTTGGTGTTGTTGTTGTTGTTGCAGTTCCAACAATTCCTACATTTCTTAAATTTCCTTTCCTTTGTCCATCAATATCAATTTCATCATCTATTTTATAATTTCGATTATCAAAATATTGATTACATGACATTGATGTTGATGGTATTATACCATCATTATTAAATATATTACCATCATTATTATTATTATTATTTGGTTTATATTTTTTTGATTTTTTAAATATTTGAAATATTCTTAAAAAGAATTTTTTTATATAAATTATACGATCAAAAAATATTGGTAAACAACCAAATATTATTGAAAAAATTCCAATTAAAAATATAATTGTTATTTTTGTTTTAAATATATCATTTTTATTTTCTTTATCATTATTAAACAATATAATTGAATCATTATTATTATTATGATAATATTGAATAGTCATTTTTGCACAATTTTTTTTTTTATTATAATTTTTAGAAATTGATTTTATTTAATTTTTAATAAAATTTTATTAAAAATAATATTTCAGTTACGTAAGAATAAAATTTTTATATATAAATATATATATTTATACGGAGTTTTTTATTATTTGTCAGAGGGGGGGTTTGCCTTATATCCTTCCGAATAACATTCCGAATACTGACAAATGTTTTTCAATCTAAATACGCACTTTAACTAAATATACTAAATAATATAAAAAAACAATTTAGTTTTATAAACTAGTAGCTAAAAACAATGTCAAGAGACAAAATATAATATATATATGTATATATATATATATACTTTACGATTGCATGTTTAAAACAGAACAGACAGGACTATATTAAAGAATAAGAGGGTTGTTTATTAAAACGGGACGAAAACAAAAACAAAATAACTTCCTTAGCAACGTAAAAAAAAAAAAAAAAAAAATCACCTTCCATACTTTTAATGTTAAGTTGTTGTATTTGTATATTATATATTTAACTTTTAATTAATATATGAAAAGTAAAATGTTCAATAGTTGGTAGTTTGGTGTGCGATTTTTTTTAGAATATCTGATTCAATAGATTTTGATTTTTGAGAGAGAGTGTTATGAATGCGCTCGTATATAGCTAAATTTAGATTTATCTAAATTTTGGTAAATCTTTTTTATTTTAGAAATGCATGGGGTTTGTATATGAGGACTCTCAAATAGATAGAATTTAAGTTTTGGATTAAAATTCAGGAGATTTTCTTTATATTGAGTTTTGAGTTAAGTTTTTATTATTTATTTCATATTGATATGCCAGATTATCGGCTGGGTGGCACAGTGGTTAGAGTGCCGACTTTTAATGCAAAAGGTCCGGGTTCAAATCTTAGTGAAAGTAAAAAATAAACTTTTATCTAGTTTTCAACTCGACTCAGCTACCATTCGCCATTAGGTTCAAATTAATGGGCTTAATTAACAATTAATAATTATATATCTTTTAATAAAAAATACATTAATATAACCATATAAACAAATACAAAATGTAAACAAATAATTTAATTGAATAATATAACCCACAGATATAGAATACCATATAATTCAAATACAAAATATGATATTATTGTATGTGGAATTGATTTGTCAGTTCTAATAAATGACTGTTATCTATAATATAGTCAAACTGTTAAGCCTATCATAGTGAACAGTTAGCACGAGTAGCCGACAAAAAAAGATTCTTAATTGGGAGGCATCTTATAAGTACGTTACAAAATAAGGGTTTAAATCATTTTGTTTAACGGAAAAAAATGAGGTTTGAAATGCAAGCATTCTTATTTTGATCAAATTTTATTTTGTTAATAAATTTCAATTCTTTATTGTATATAAACTTTGTTTTATAAGAAAATAGACTTTTATTCAAGTGTTAATTGTAAGTTCTAAGGGTCTTTGGTATAGTAATACAATTACTATTGGTAAGCACATTGCTAATTGAACCAAAGAAGTTCCAATACTTATAGTGACCATATATATAAATAAATATAAAGTATATATTATAATGTCCCTCTAGTAATGAAGTGGTGTATAACATGTAGTTATATACGCGATTTTACGACTATAGTTCCATTCCTTACCCTTGTTATTCAACAAGTACAACTATCCAAATTTTCATATTTGCTTGATTGTAAACATTTTTATGGCAAAAAAATTAAAATGGCTTATACATAAAAATTAAAAAAGTTTTAACAATGAAGTCGTGTAAAACACTTTACACCACTATATGTCTATATCCATATAATACTTTTACGTCACTTCAATTTTAAACTTTTTTCATTTTGTATGAAACATGGAAAAAAATTAAACAGCGTATAAAATTCCAGGTAACATTTAGGTGGTATAAAAAAAAGGAAATATACGAAAATGAGAAAAAGTACTTCATGTCAAAAATGTATACAAGACTTTGAAATGCATATAGCTTAAAACTATAGTTTTTTATATACTTCATTACTAAGGTGACGATAATATAAACAAAATAAATAAATTTACATGTATATATAAAACTTAATGTATGTCTATTAATGTATGCAAAGAAGTTTGAAAACTGCTTCAACTTTAAACCCAGAACAATCCTCGTATCTAAAAACCTTTATATACAAATTTTCATGATATTTGGCCGAACAATTTTTCAGTTAATATAAATTAATAAATAAAATAAATTGAATATTCTAGTTTGTTGCAAAATAATCCTGAATACATATATTTTAGTAAGATACTATCTATAGTTTCTAAAAAGTACCGAAAAATTCCAAAGTGCCAATTGATGAACCCTTTACTTTACTTCTATTTTTATGCATTAACTATATTTTTAAAATTGTCAGTTACTTTATTATTAGTGCAAAAAAAAAAAAAAAACACAGACAACAAATTTTCACTGCTTTTCTTTTAAACTCTTATAAATGGAAAATAGACACAAACTTATTACAACTTATAAGTTATAACAAATTCTTATGAATTGAAAAAAAAAACTATTTTAAATGAATGGTAAAATTATGTTGCTTTTGTAGCCTTGGTTATAAATATTACAAAACTAAATCAACAATATTTCTTCACTGCCATTAATTTGCTTGCAATATTGAAAAAATTTTCCCTACAGTTTATTGAATTTTCAAACAAATTTTTTTTATAATGTGGTTTACAAATTTTTATAGTTTAGAACTTTAAAGGTTAAATTTGCAAAATAAAATAAAAAAAAACTGCATTTTATAGATTTTTCATAATAATACTTACACAATTATGTAGGATTAAATTCATTAGTCTTAGTCTCATATATGTTTTTATTCCAAATTAAAGTTTTTTAAAATTTAAGTTTATTTTATCAAGAGAGTAGAGGAGTACGGTATGATAATAAAAAGTGAGTAACAGGGCTGTCACATAAAAATTGTACTGATCAACCATGGATTAAAATAAAGTACACATACCATTTTATATATTTTGGTAATATTTGATAGCTCCCAGTTTATATGTCCAATGAGGTTTAATAAAAATGAGCCATAGTCTTAAAGACTTTTAAATCGAAGTGAAGATTTATAACTTTCTCAGTCAGCTCATTACTTAAAAGTTACTTATTTATTGTGAACTTTACGTAGAATATGAATATACGAGTAATTTTATATTAGGAAGTGTAACCTTAAATTCACATTTAAATAGATTTCAATAATCTGAAAAAAATGTTGCAATCTTTATCCTGACCAAATGTAAGATCTTTCCGAATTTTTCGGAACATATTCAGATTAGTTTTCAGAATTATGACTCCGAACAAGAAACCGAAATGTAAAATCTCTCCGAATTTTTTCGGAACATATTTAGATTAGCTTTCGGACTTATGAGTCCGAACTTTAAACCTAACTATATATAAAAACTTTTGGATTTTAAATTAATTGCAACTGCTTCAGGCAGTCATTACTTCTTTTTTAATTTCCTTACTACAAATTACTTAGTAAACATCAAAAAACTCTTAGAAATGTATGACACACTTTATAGATCATTACACACTTTCAAAAGTAATTATAGTCATAATTTCAATGATGACCCATTTTTTTTGTGTATTTGCGACACCAAAAAAGAAGCTTCGGACATTTACAATGTCAATTTAGACCAAGTTTAATTTTATAAATCATTATTTTTCACTAAGCCATTTAACATTTGATGTAGGTATTGATCAAGATTATGAAACACAACTAAAGGTACTTCACAAGTATACCATATTTGTATAAACGTAATTTAATTTATTTTTTACTTATTTTATTTTAAAATCGATATAACTATATATATCGATTATTAAAATATAAAAATATTGATTTAAATATGCAAACAATACGCCATTTGTAAGTTTAGTTTTTATATGAGAAATGAAGTAGTGGTAAAGACGCCGGCTTTCATGTGGAAGTTCTTGGGTTCAAAGCCCGCTCAGATCATATCTAATAAAAAAATATCGAAAAATTGTATATTATTATATCGTAATATAAGTAAGATTTAAATATTTGTTAAATTGTCCTTTTTCAATTACATATTTAAAGAGAGGTTATACCGTTATTTTTATAATATATTTAGAAATTATGAGTAAATTAATGGAAATTTTAGCATATGGCTTCTTTTTTTCCATTTGTTTTAAAATTTTTAAATTATAAAAAGATATATATGTAAAGTAGGATACTAGGATGGGGCACATTTGATTTGGTGTTGCTTTTTTTTATTAAAAAAAAATATATACATAATATTTTTAATTTTATAATATTCGTTAATATTTTTAAAGCTGTTATTCTAAAGAACTTATGTTTATGTGAAAAATTGGTGTTAAAAACATACTTTAGATCTGTCCAAATTAGGTTTAAAGTTGTCCCAAAAAGTGTCAAATCTACCCTATTCTACTAAAATATTTAAACGCTTTGTACAATTTATAAATGAAATTCATGTAAGAAAAAGCATAATTTTTAAAGGCAATTTGGCAAAATTTATATGAGCCTATGTTCTGCTACTTTTTCTTTTTTAGTTGAATTTTATGTTGATATATAATATATAATTTGCTATGGATATGGTTTGAATATCAATTATACATATACAATTCAATATTAGCTAATTAAATCTTTTCTTCTTGAATTTTTTTTGTTATATTTTTTTTTCAATGCAAATACCATATATATTATAGATCTATATGATAAGTATTCAGTACTGATACATATGATAAGTATTCAGTACTGATATATTCAATGTATACTTTAGCTATTTATACTATATGGTTGAATTTAATCGAGTTTGGCTTCACAAGATCTATTTACGTATTAATTGAAATCTGTGGCACAATTCAACGCATTTGTTAGATACGCGTAGAAAATATTTCGCTAGTACTTAAAATTGATATTTAATAAAATTTCATAATTATAATTTTTAAATAATGTAAAAATTTATATAATTTTACCATTCAAATAAAAAGTTTCTTAAAAGTTGTCAAATTAGTTTCAATTAGTAGAGCATTGCAGATTTTGAGCTCTTGCAG
The DNA here is from genome assembly GCA_963082915.1 of Dolichopus griseipennis. Taxonomy (NCBI): domain Eukaryota; kingdom Metazoa; phylum Arthropoda; class Insecta; order Diptera; family Dolichopodidae; genus Dolichopus; species Dolichopus griseipennis. The sequence goes on along the minus strand of OY720444.1, from coordinate 69,500,519 downwards.
ATCTTAGCTGATAATTTGTTAGCTCTCCCACATAATTAAGACTACACTGGCCAAATAATTAGATAACAGTTATCTTTCATTTTATATATGAACACTTAAATATTAAAATTGAGTCGTTGGCGTACTGACATCCACTTCAAATTTCCCAGGATGTATTAAATATTTGTTCTTCTATCACATTTTAAAATGACGCACAATGCCTTATTCTGTAGAATCTGCAATCTATTTTTTTGAATCTGCAATCAATCCCTTCTTTAAATAAAAATAAAATAGATGTACACAGTAATCTAGATGTGGTAACATTGTTGTATTATACATTGTTATTGTACATTTGGTTGTTTAATTGTCTTCTAATTAATTCAATTTTCTTAGATATTTTTTTACTAATAAAATCTGCATGTTTTTCGTAGTTTAATTTATCATATATAATTACACCTAAGTTTCTAATAGAATTCAACTTTTTTAGTTTAATTGAAACACTTCCTTTCAAATTAAGTTTAAGCTTATTCATACACATCCACGAAAACCAGTTATTTAGATCGATATTAATTTTTCTACAATCCACAATATAGATAAGTGATATAAGCCGAATGCATCATCAGCTTTGTACTATAGTAAAATAGTGTACTATTCAAATATACATGCGCAGTAAACTTTTTTCATGTACATACTTGAAAATATTCTTGCCAAATGACGTAGTGGTGGGAAAATTAAATTTTTATTAGAAAATGTTAAATAAAATTTTAATAATGTAACGATTTTATTTACATTTTAAAATGTATAAAAATTTTTAATGCATACTTAAATAATAAATATTAAAATATTTACATAATATTCTGTAACATGTTTTATAAATTCAATTATCAGTTAAATAAACAATTTTTATTATGAAATTATTCATATTATATTTTTTATTATATAAACATAAATAAAATATTGTTTTAAATTCAAAAGTTTTTCTTTTAAAAGCATTTAAAAAATTTTCACATTATTATTTAATACTACTAGCTTTTGTCCCGAAGGTGAAAAGGCCTTTGGATGGAAGGTCAATTGAAAGAAGAACCTTTTCTAATTAAGAACTATTTCTAATTTAATTACATACATTACATATACATACTCGTATATTGTAAATCGTAGACTATACGTAGGCTATTCTTCGATTCTAGTAATAGATGTACAAAAAAAAAAAACAAAATGGGGTTGTATCTTAAAAATTTAAAGATGAATAAGTTATTTAGTCTACCTTTTGTATGTTTTGAATTTTGAATTTGATAAAATTTTGGGGTTGCTAGTTCAAATCCCTTCTTGGTGAAATGTTTTTTTAATTTCAATTAATTTTTTTTTTTATTCAATTACGTTTTTTCAATTTTACTTTTTAAAATTAAATTCGATAAATTTGTGTGATAATAAAAGATGTGAAATTTTTCTATAGATTTATTTTGTTTCAATAATGATCTATTTCTCCATCTATTAATTTTTTGTATACATATTTTTGAAAAAATGTTGCTAAGTTATTGTTTCACAACCTTTGTTTAGATTCTAATCGAAATACTTTTTGTTAACATTCTACAATGTACCTAGTCAACACCCTTAATCATTTAACTATTTATATGTACATAAAATCGTATTGAATGTTGTGTTTTGATTATTATCAAATGCAAATTATAAATTTTATTTTTTGATTTGTTTTATTTATTATACCTAATTAAATTAATAAAGATATATTTTGTTTGATTTCAATGCTGCATTTCAGAGATAAGGGAAACTTTGAAATTGCTTTTCATTTAGTTAATTTGCTCAAAGCAAAGCAAGCAGAGCACCAAAGCGTACATTGGGCCTATACCATTAATTCAGTATTTCACTAAAATTAATATACACTTACAACAGGAATGATTCTGTAAAGCATAGTTTCGATTTTTAATACCAAAATGTTTTACTATTTATTTAAAATTTCCAGAAAATCTTCTGTGATTTTTAAAACTGAAATGAACCATCCATAAACTAATAAATAAATTTAATTTTTTGCTTGTTTTTTTTGTAGAACTTTTAGCTGTTGTGCGTTTAGCGCTGCATTTCACTTATGTTTATGTATGTGGAGTTAAAAAATAACTGCATGGATATCAGCATTAATGTCAGTAAACTTAAATCTACATTTAATCTACTACTATCAAACAAAACACACTCATAATTCATAAAAAACAATTTCTGTTCTCCTCTGAAGTAAGCCCAGGACGTGGATGGATTTAAAAATTTAAAATTTAAGTTTTATATTATTGTTAAAATTAATGTTGATATTATTATTAAAATTAAAGTTAATATTTTTATTAAAATTAAAGTTGATATTATTATTAAAATCACTCAAGTTTAATTTAATTTAAAACTACTAGATTTAAAAAACTAAACTATTAAATTTGTACTTGATTTTGAAATTGAACTTACCGACTCATCTATACACTAAACATCAAAACTAAACGGGTATAGATTTTCTTGATATTCTTAAATATTCCATTCTAACCTAAACCAGGCTAAACATGGAGACAATATTTTCCTTCCACAATTACCATATCGCAAAATAAAAAATGAAATTAAAAATTTGCTTCATACTTCCTGGAAACTGTACTTACTAAGTGTGTCTTCCCACTTTGTATAAGCTATAGAGGATTACTGTTTTAATGTAAATAAAACTCACACGACCTGGGGACTATAGAACTTAAAGATGGATTCCATATTTTTCTACCAAAATCATCGTGATCCAAATTGAGAAGGGGAAAAAATACCTATATACACCATATCTTATATCCTATACAATTTCAGACTTCCTATAGTCACTATATATCTATATCAATGCATATAAATCTTACTTGACCTATTTTGAGAGTTGCCCTCTTTTGCGACTGGAATGGTAATTACTAATTATTTTATATATCTACAATTTTTATTTTATCTGATTTCCGATTCGACTCAACTACAATTCGCCATTGAGTTCAAATAAATGTCATAACCAATAATTAGTAAATATATAAATTTAAAATCAAATACAAATTATTACAATATAAAAAAACATAGAATTATATATCTATTGAAAATCTAAGGCGTTTCTACATGTTATTATTGAAAATCTAAGGCGGTTTTACATGTTTTACGGTCTAGTATTATCTCATATTAAAATTATATTTGTAATTCAATGACATCAATTCTAATAACATGAATATAATATGTCCCTCTTTTTTCAACTTGTAACTATGGTATACAGAGGCTTATTATCCTAAAAGCTGAACAGTTAGCGCTTAAAAAAAACTAAATTGAAGAAAGTTATGTTTTTTATAAATATTGAAAAATAAAAGCGTTCTTTTCAAATTTAATTTATATTTTATTATATATTTCATTTATTATTATATATCTTAAAATATACAATATTTTTTTTAAATGCATTGAAACTATTACATGTACAGGGTTCTTTATATTTTTTTTATTTTTTATTTTATTTTCTAATATAGTTTACAAAATAATTATGCAGCCTTTAATTAATAAAGGTATTTTTTTTAATTATATATTAAAAAAAAAAAAGTTAATAGAATTTATTTTTCAGATTTAAAAACAAAAAAGAATTAAAATTTTTATTTAATAATTAATTACAAATTTTTTCTTTCATAATTTTTAATAATTTTATTAAATATTTTTACCAATTAAAAATAGTTATTTAATACAATATTTAATTGAAAATTAAAAATTAATTTTATATATATGCATATATATAAATATATATTAATATATATACATTTATATATAGAAATATAAATAAATATATATGAAATATATATATTTATATATATATATATATATAGTATTATTAGATAACTAAAACCTTATATATTTAATTTGTTTTTTTTCGTAATAACAAAAAAAAATCATTCATGATGTTCATGCTGATGATCATGTTGATGATGTTGATGATGAATTTGTCCTAATTGATAATTATTCTTTTCTAATAATTCTCTTCCAGCAGCACGTAAAATTTCAATTTGTTCTTGTATTGATTTTTTTGTATAATCAATTTCATCATCATTTAAATTTTTTTGATATTTTAAATGATCACTTCCATGAGCATTTGCATTATCATGACTATGTCCATGATCATGTGAGTGTTCGTGTCCGGCTGTAAAAAAAAGAGAGAAAAAAAATTAGAATAAAATTTTTAATTTTTTTTTTTTTAAACAAAAGATTATAAATTTTAAGTGAAAGAATTTTGTAGAACTCATAAAGAGAATTTATGTGGGAAAATAAAGAATATATGGTACAAGAAGAGATTGGTCAATAAAACGAGAAAAATTAGAGTTGCCTAATACTCTTTTTTGTTATTACTTTCCACTCCTTTAAGGCGTTAATCTCGTAATTTAAACTTGGCTTCAGTTCCTTTAATCAATATATTCACTAAATCCTTGATTACTCGATTGCATTAATTGTATAAGATTATGAATCCGCAAATGCTAATTATTGTGGCTATCTATTATCTTCACAAGAGTTGGTTGAGTCGAGGTCTTTAAAATCTCACACTATTCCATAGACTATACGGTAAATTCGAGTCAATTTCGCGTATGTTAAGAGAGACTAACCAAAGGTTTGAGCTCTTTGATACTAACGTTAACAAATTAACATTGAGAGTCAGACTTTACGCAAGCATGAGTAGTTCTCGTAGATTGTATGATGTATGATCTAGCATTTGTAAATTAACTTGCATGTTTGTAATGCTTGGCTCAGTGGTGTTGGCATGGGCCTTTAACGTTTTATTTCTTTGTATTTTTTACATATATAACTCTTAAACATGATAAACATTTAGTTACTCATAGTACCAATTTTAGTTTTTAGGTTTCTAATAGTAGAGTAGAATCATTTAACCAAAACACTAACCCTTGAAAATTATGACTTTTCAGTTAATTGTGATGGTTCACTAAGTGAGCAATATTTACTGATGCTAGATTTAAGCAATTGTTTGATACAAAGAGTTAAATAATTATCTGAAATTTTGCAAATGGATCATATTATTATCCTCAAATTGATTAAATTGATTGAAGATTGAATAATTGATTTACTTTTCGATTCTAAATCTACTTCAGTTCATATCTCTCAAATCTGATTCTATTGGTTTTAAATAAGCTTATGAAACTAAAATAAGCCTTATAGACTACTCTTCGTACAAAATAATTTGTGTGTGTTTATTTAATACAAGACCAGATAACAAACACCCAGTATACCTACATTGCAATTGAAATTAACGTCCTTGTTTAAAATGAATTTTAGCAAATAAAAAAGAAACTTAAACACTCCACTCCCTTGATATAAAAATTAAAAATATTAAAATTAAATAAAATTAATTTAAATATTTTATTACTTTCGTGCACCTTTGAATGAAATTTTTTAATAATAAAAAGAAAAACAAAAGACAAACGTGATCTTTAAAATTTTATTTTTGCACTTCTGCATAAGGTTTACCACTACAGTATAGTAGAATGAGAGAGATTCGACACATTTTCAGACACATTAAACTTAATTTGTATAGCTCTAGCTAGACTATGTATAATTTTTCGAACATAAAACAGCTTTAAAAACATTAAAGAAAATTTCAAAATTTCAAAATTTATATATATACTCGTATATATACATTTTTTTAAAATAAAAAAAATTCAATATGATGTCAAATGTGCCACAATCTACTGTACTAACTATACACCATTTTACGATCATCTTTAAATTACGATTAAACTTATACTTTTTAGAATTTATATAATAACTTGATAAGTAAAAATATAATAAATAATATGTATAATGATCAAGTTTCGAAGTAAATATCGTTTTCATAATTCTGAACGCTCCCATTATCCAAATAGTAATTTTAATCTAAAAATGTGGAGACTTAAAGTTTAATTTCAAAATTATCTGTATTTAAAAGTTTGTTAAGAGCTTTGTAATTAAAATTCTAGACTAAAAATATTATGTGAATATTATAATCTAGAAAGAGACAAGATATCCATGGCTTAAAAACGATGCTATATATTCTTATAAGTTGATACCAGAGCATTATTGCCACCCCCAATTTATCACTAATCAAATAATCAAATTATCATTTTTTTGATAAATTTTTATTTCTCAAAAACGATATTTGACAAGAAACCAATGAAGTTTGAACACTTATTTATCAAAAAAATTTATTATTTGATTACTGACGCCGAAGAACAAGGTGGGCAGCCAACGTCGACAATGATGCAAAAGTGTTAGGAGTGAAAAATTGGAAAGCTATTGCTCAAGACAAAGAAGTGAGGAGGAATGTTATGAAGAAGACCAAAGCCCATCCATGGCTATAGAACTAAACGATGATGAAGAATGATTAATTCTATTATATACAAGATATGATTTGATATTATAATATTTTTTTTATACTCGTATGACTATAGGTCAAAGGGTATAATAAATTTTCACACTACGTTTGTGACGCAGAGAAAAAGGGGGTAGATGTAGATTCAAGTGGATCGGATCAGAATCAAAAAAAAAATCGACTTAGCTATGTATGTCCGTCCGTCCGTCCGCAAGATAACTGAAAAACTAAAGGAGCTAGGATCTTGAAATTTTAGTAAATTCGTTTTTTTGCAATAGCCATCATCGCTATTTAAATTCAGTCATACAACTTCATATTTCACGTAAGTATTACTTTATACATAATAAAGCTAAATGTTTGAAATTTTGCCAAAATTAATAAACAGGAGGAAATAATGTTTATATTACGGTCATACGGGTATCCCAGAGTTGACACAGTCTACTCTACTACACTCTTCCTCGTTTTAAATATTTATACTTTTGACAAATTAAAGTAATACGTTATTTTGAAATCGATTAAGTTATGACGCAAAAATCAAGGTTAAAATTATTTTAATACGGAATATTAAATTAAAAAATTTAATTAAAACTAAGACTAAGATTTTATTTTGTTTATCAAAATTTAAAATTAATTCCTAAATAACAATATTATCTATAAACATTTTAAAATATTAATCAAAAGATTAAAACTTTAAAATAGTACTTATATTAATATATATACACTTGAATTAATTTAAATTATACTCGCATTAATTAGTATTTTAATTTTCTTAGAATTTTTTTTTAATAAATTAAATAAAATATTTCCAAAAATAAATTATCAATATTTTGATAGTCAAAATTATATTTTAAAGTCACACTTATTAATTGGTAAAATTAAATTTTAATATTTAATTTTATCAAAGACGGATGTATCTGAAGTACTTTAATAATAAAAATTTTTTTTTTTTTTGATAAGAATTTTATTATATTTTTACAATAAAAAATTATGTAAAACAATAGACTTTTCAAAATAAATAATTTTTAAAAATATTTTTTTTATTTTAATTAAAGGGTTTATTAAAAAAAACAACCAAAAGTTTTTAAATATCTAATAATGAAGTCCACTTATAAAATTTTTAAACCTATACGTATAGACTTTAATCACTATTAAATTTTGAAACTAAAGTTGCATATACAATTTTTAAACATCTGGCCAAACATTTTACATTAAATGGAATAGATATAGTTGTTGTTGGATAAAGGAAGTTGTCAATGTGTAAATGCTGAAGCTCGAAGAGCATTCGCTTTAGTTTTTTATACATATCGTATCATTTGAAATCATAAAATACGACTGTCCCCGAAGGAAATCTTTAACAATGTCTGTTTTTATAAGATTTATGATTTAACTTGATGGAAAAATAGAATGACTGTAATACTTGAAAGAATATTGCTTGATAGCTTAAGAAAGAATTTCAATGGATATTAATATAAGCAACATGATAACTGTACAATATAATTAGTTGATATAGTTAAAATTGATCTTTTAATGTCTCCAAAATAGTTCCAAAATATTTACCTTATTCTTAAAGAAAATTTGTATCAGATCTACGGTCTGGTTTTTAATTATAATGTGTAAATCACTAATAAGCAGGAAGTACAGTTATCTAAAGGAAATACAGTTATTCGAATACAGCAATTGTTTTAATTTATTAGTTCACTATAAGTATATACATAGTCAATTCGAAATTTAAATTACGAACTTTAATTACAAAACTACTCCATAATTCTGTTGAAATATACAGGTTGTCAACCTATTGTAGGTCATGAAGAAGGAAATGTGATAGAAGAAAGTTCAAATTCAGTAAAATTTTCAGGGAAAATTTATTTTAAACAGTTTTTGACAAATTTTTGTTTGAATAATCAAGTTGATGATTATATATCTTTATATATCTATATATTGTATATTGATATATTGTACAACACCTACAAGAGAAATAAATTTAAGAGTTAATATTGCATTAATATTCTCAAAAACATTTTGTTATAAATATAAATAAAAAAAACTTTGGGAAACCTCGGTTTTATAGATGATCTTAGTAAAATATCACCCTTCGTTTTCTTTGTGATGTTCAATAACCACTGAGAGCCCTCTAGAGTCTTAACGTAAATGTTTGAAATTGTTAATTTTCCAAAAATTTGTTATGCAGGGAGGGTCAAAAGACACCATGAGGTTTAAAAATTTTATAACTTTTTCGTTTATTAATTTTTTTAATTTCTTTTCAGATTTTATTAACCCACGCTTCTTATAAACCAAATTATACTTTCTCGATGGCCATTCAATTTTACTGGTTTTTTTTCTAAAATTATCGAACAATTTATTTATAAGTAGTGCAGATTTCCATTTAAATGAATGTGAATAAGCAAAATATGGGATTTTGGGGTACTGAAAACCCCAGACATGTTTACCAGCGACAATTAACCTTACTCAAATGTACTGCATAACAAAGGGTTATAGAACCCCCTACTTCTTTAGGAATAAAGTTGAAAATGATGTGACAGTAAATGGGAACAGGTAATAGTTATATGATTATTAATTTTGTGCCCCCTGTAGCTTCCTACAACCGATTCCAATAGTATGCAGCAAAGCAACAGCACATACGGCCCGTGCCACAATTACTCTTCTAAGTAAAAGTTTTTATGACAAAATTATGTCAAGATATTCAGGATTCAATTTAAACTACACCAGATTATTTCCTTTGGGGTTATCTCAAAGAACGAGTCCCAAACTATAGAGCAGCTAAAGCACAATATTAAAACTATGAATAACGTTCATTTAAGAGTCCAAATTTTGGATTGATAATAATAGTGGTAATTTATTTGACATTATCTAATTATTTTTCATAATTAGAATTTAAATCATGCAAAGTTTATATTATGTTTTAAAACACAAAACAATAATAACCAAGAAAGATATTCAATTTTTACACAAATGTGTGACTTTTGGCCGACCCTGTATTTACAAAATTTTTTAAGAAAACCTAAAAATTTAAATTTTAAATCGAGTTCAATGAACATTTTTGGTGTCCGGAAATGTCAATTAACGTATAACGAACAATTATTATTATTATTATTATAATTATTATTATTGCTGTTAAATATTTATTATGGAAATTTTAATTTCCTTATAAATATAATTATTTCTAACCCTAGATTCATTCAAAGAAAATTCAAGAAAAACAAAATAAAATTTATGGACAAATAATTAAATTGATAAGTTCATTGAAATTTATTATAACAAAAACCTACTTTTCTTTTATTTTTTAATAATTTTGGTATTAAGAAAACGAGTTTCCTTTCATAACGTATTTGCACACAATAAAACTTGTGCTATTTGAATTTTCCAAATAAAAGTCTTAAATTTGTTTAAAAGCGTATTATGCTTAGTTATCTTTAATCCCTTAAGTCTCTATATAAACTTCTGTAAAACAATTTTGATTTATTTTAATTTAAGCGTTTTTGTAATTAGTGTACGAGTACGAGTATGCGTAACCAAGTTAATTTTATTAGATATAATTAACTTTGTTTTAATTACAATTTAAGTTGTCAAGTTTTTTCTAGTATTTACAATTTTTATTTAAATGGTAACGGTAAACAAAAACATTATGTTTTGATTCATAATAAAATTAAACTCAATAAAATAATAAAAAAAAAGCCAAATATAATAAGAGATTATGACTGATGATATGGGGTTATATAATACATATATATAATATATATATATATATAAACTATTAAGTATTATTTTTAATAAAAAACGTTGTTATTTAAATAATTTTAAAAAAACAACACTTGAAATTCTTCTAGACTACAAAGACTAATAAAATTTGAAAACAAAATTCAAAATAAGTCTGAGTTATTTTTGGAAATTCACTCAAAAATCTTGAGTCAGAAATAAATAAAAAATTTAAAAAAAATTTTTATAATGAAACAAAATATCACGCAATTTAGATAACGCAGTGTAATAGACGTTATCTGTTATACGTAAATTTCCGTAAACTGAACACTTAAAACTTGTAAGCTGACAACCTAGATTGATATAACCCAGAAATGTTGGAATGGAATTCTAATAAAAAAAAAACTTATAATTTGTTGGACATAATAAAAATATTTTTATATTTAGAAAGAATTAAACAATTGAGAACAAGTAATGAAACAAGATTAAGTCGATGCAACCAAACAAGTAATAAGCTACAACAAACAGTTACACGAATCCTCACTTCAACACATCTCCGAAACATTAATCAAACAGAACTGAAGTTTCTTGTCCAAAATTTAAATTTTCAAAGTTTATTAATTTCGATGATATGCTAGTTAGGTCTAAGGAGGAATGTGATAGCTTTCCGAACCACTTCTTTCATTCCTCTCATATTTCAGAAACTTAAAGAAAGCAGGACATAATACTCTTGTACCAAAACTCTGACAAAATTCTTTAAAATACTGTTGGAATGAACACTCTTGTACCAAATTTTAAGTTTCTATTATTATTAATTTTGAAGATACGCTTGTAAGGTCTAAGGAGGTATGTAGGAGGTACCCGAACCATCACTCCAATTGATCTGAATTTTAGGAACATAAGGAAAATAAGAAAAAAAAACCCTTGTATCAAATTCAGTCTTAATTGGGTTAGGAGAGGTGTTTGTTTGGCATTCGTTCTAATAAAAGTTTCCAGGATCCGAACCCATGTTCCCATAGCGGATGCCCTATTGATCTCTTTCCTTGATGATTAGGCTTATGGGTTGTTACTAGAATATATTTCTCAGATCTGTGTTTAATATTTTCTAAGGCCAGAATTTTAATTTACACATAATGTCTGCACTATTCTACAAGTGTACTTGTATCATTTTTCCGTGTAAAGACATTGATACACTGCCAATTAATATTAAACTCTATACATAATTAAGTTTAACGGGCTCAAATATTTCTAATAAAAGGGAAATTTTAAAACTATTTTGTTAATGTATTACATGTCTATTATAAGATTTTTTTTAATTCAAAAGAAACTATTAAAAAAAATTCCTACACAATATACTATACACCCTATGGACAATGATGCCATGCGACTATTTGTCATCATAGTAATTCTTAAAATTTATTGTAATTTTTTGTACCAAAATTAAATTTTCCATTACAATTCTCCCTTACTTTACTATGAAATATAATAATAGTATAATATAATTAAATAAATATAATAAATAGTATTAGTATAATCGAATAATAGTATCCTAACCTAGGTATATAATGTTTTGATAAAATCGATAGTTTTAAATTTTTCTTTGCAAATTTTTTTATAAATTGCCACAGGCTACTCAATAATTTTCAATTGTCATGATATTTAATTCTGTTATTCTGACTTGTCACTTTTGATTGACATTTCGATTTTTAGTTTAAATTTAAAATATCTTATAGATGAAAAAAATTTGATTAATAGAATAAAATAATTATTTTGACACACTGCATATTGGTATACTGATATGATACTATAAATATCTAATTACATTTATTAACATTTAAGTATGACATAATACATATATAGTATTATAATAATAATAATAATAATAATAATAATATAATTACTTGTTATTTAAATTAAAAACAAAAACATGTTATTATGGTATAATTAAAATATTCAAAAAAAAAATCGTTTAAGAAATAAAAAAAAATTTTTCTAGAAAGTTCTCAGACTAACTGTCAAGTGAAAAACATAAAAAAAAACCCCAAAAATTAAAAATTATATCATTGATTAGAAAATTTTTAAATTTAAACTTACTTATGTGAAAGATATTAAGGCCAAAAACATTGTACATTTTAACAAGGTTAACTAAGTCAAATTAACTAACTTTTAGGAACTTGTAGGCTTTATTTAAAACTTTCACTTATAATAAGTTTCGACTTGACAGGATTTATACTTCAAATTATAAAAATTAAATTATAAAATCATTTCTTTAAGTTCTTCGTGGGATGAATCTGATTTTGAATTAAAATCTGGAAAATAATTATACATTATTCTTCTAAGTATTCGCTTCCCCGTTTCACTAGGCATTTCTAAGGCTGCTTTATCTTACACATTCTTTAGTCGAAATGAGAATCTATTTAGTTTAGCTAACCCAGCTTAGCTAACTAAATTGAAGTGAACAACCGGTCTAATAACATTTATTTTATAAATAATATTATAAACGTTTATTAAATTTTGATAATATAAATATTCATGTGATTGTAATTGAATTAAATTATTTTAATTTAATGAATTTATTAGACAAATTTATTTTTTTCACGTACAATTGTTTTGTTTTTTTTTTTTTAATCGGGGGAAAGCAAATTTAAAAACAAATTTTTTTTTTTAAATTAACACGTGCCCCGTAACAAAAAAATGAAGAGTTAAATGTATTTAAAATAGATTTAAATTTTTAGCATGTTTTAAAAAAAATTTTTTCAAAAATTTGGCTTTATATAGCTTCCCTTTGTTTGCCTGTCCTAATTCGAATGGAAAAATTAATCTAATGAAAGAACTTTCTTTTGTTGCTCTCGACTCTATACGGAACTGCAGCATTCCGAAGTTCGAACAAAAAATCGTTACATCACAAGTTCTATAAGGTATATCCTTAATCTGGAAACGCAAAACAACAGCCGCTTTCATAAGCTTTATTTTTTCATTTATTTATGAACAATCCCCTTCCACATTAAATGTCATAAGTCTCTTAATTTTTTAGACTGAATTACTGCCTTTCCTTTGCAGGTGTTTCAGGTATATGTTTTTTATATTATGGTGTAAACTATTATTCAAATAAATTATAAATTATATTTTTTTTAATAGATATGATCCGAATAGGATTTGACTCTTCCATTAAAACGCCGACGTCCTAACCAATTACCCACGGTTTAAGTTGGAAACTTGAAATTTGTAGCGTAGATGGATCTATATATTTTTATGTAAATTCAAATGTAACAATAACTCGAATTTCGAGCATAGGGCGATACTAGTATTTATAAAATAGAAAATAAGTATGACTCATTAAAGAAAATATTTTTGTGTTGCACTCCGTTTAGGAAGTGTATGGGTTCAAAAGCTGTATATTCAAATATAACTTGAATTCCTATTCAAATTTTTGGGAAGGAATACACGAAAATGGAAGCTCCAACATCATATATATTTATCGGCTTATTAGGTCACAAAAAAGCCAGCCGCGGCTTAATTATTTGTTTATAAATATATATAACAATTGCAAATATCGCTCAACTTGTGAGCTTTTTTAATGCTTTTTTAAAAACCCTTGATTTTTTTCATCATTTATTTTTTTTATTCGTTTCGTTTGAAGAAATGTTAAAGTTGATTGATTGCTCTCTTGGGTTAATAAAATTAAAATTCATTGAGCACATCTTTTTATTTTATTATTATTTTAAATCAAAAGTTATTATAATTTTATATTAATAACAAAAGAATTTTGTTTAATAGTATTCAAAAATTATAAAAATTTAATTTCTATTTTTCTTAATTCTTAACAAAAAAAAAAAAAAAAAAAAAAAAAAAAAATAAAAGTGTGTAATTGTGACATTTTATTAAATGAATAATATGTTAAGTACCGGTAAAATTCTCAAGTAAAAAGGTTTTTTTTAACTGTTTTAGTCGTATCTGTAAATTTTAAAAAACAGTACATTAAATTTTTAAGAAAAATTAAAAAGGTTTTTAATTTTTAAAAAAAAAATTCGCACATATAATCTGTAATAAAAGATTTCTGCAATACTTACTATTGACGAACAGATGGGTGGCTAGGTTTATGTCAAAAATTTCCCATTTTTATAATGAGAAGGTTTTAAAAATCATAAATAGCTATTATAGACAGAGCTTTACTTATTAAAAACTAATTCCCCCTAAAAAGTTAGGCTTTCCTAAAAATAAGTGAAATTCTTAATTAGCTTCACTTAGTCTAAATTTTTAAAAATGCACCACAAAAACATTCTACCGTTGGAATGCCTTTAGATATATTTAAGTTTCTTCTTGTATTTAGAGTTAAAATTTGTATCAAAAAATGCGATACGCATTTACCTACGGAGAATTGGGATTGTTAAAAATCGAGCTTAGAATTAAGATTGTTTAAAATCGATCAAAATCTTTAATTCGGTTCAATGCCACAATGAGTTAATCCATCCAAAAACGGCGTTGCTATAGAAACAAGTCAACGAAATAAACAAAAGAGTGTGAATTACCTTGGTTAGTTCGACTAAGCTTTATACCCGTCTTATTAAACTGAGGGATTATTGATTAAAATCCGAAACAATTTGAACTATGACAATATTGTAACTCTTTTGAGCGTTTTTTTCCCATAAGTTTAAGATACATTTCCGACTCAGAGTCTAGTAATTCTGAACTTAATCATGTTAGTGTGTGCTATTGTTTTTTTCTTTTTCATTTTCGAAGCTTTTAAGTAGTTTAATTTATTCTTTTAATTCTTTTTTAAACGTCATTTAAAAGTAAAAACAAAGGAGATCTACGTTTTCCCGCGAATAATATACTGAAAAAAATTATCAGTCACTGAATAATATGACTGGAAAATACGTTTAATATACAATACAATTTAATAAGTTAAAACAAATACTTTTTATATAGATAATAAAATTGTTTATTTTTGTATACAAGTATATATATATACATATATTAATTGTTTTTAATTATATAATTTAAAATTTTAATTAGTTTAGTATACTTTTGGATTTTATCTTTACTACAATATGACTAATTTAATAAGCGGTTTTCTCTGTTATTTCAAGGTGATTGCGACTAATTTTTTTTAAATATTTAATTTCATTCTTTCGGTTTCGAATAAATATTGTATTCATAAATGATTTTACACATTTACTAATCATAATTAGGATATTAGTATTTTATAAATCCTTTATTAGACAAAAATCATTGCTTATCCTTCAAAAGTGTTTTTCTTATTTCTCTTTCACTCCTTTAAAGGTTCACTGTATTTACAAAGTCATTCAGACCAGGCTTCAGTTTCGTTTATATATAAATAGCGTTAAAAGTTATTGGCGGTATATATATGAGGAGCCTATGTTCTCCGCTCCTTTTTTTCTTTTTTAGCAAATTTATTATATTGATATATAACATATGATCTTGCTATAGGTATAATTTGAATATGAGTTACACATACATTTCAATATTGTATTGTATTTACTAGTAAAACCCCTTTATTGTTTTTGTAAACTTTGACATTTATTGCAAAGTTTACAAAAACAACACATGTCGAGATCTTAACCACTTCACTATTGTTCAGATAAATATAAAATGTGTAACTCATTTTAAAGACTCCATCAAACTTTCTTTGTTTTGCATTTGCTTTAAGTGATTTGTTAGTATTTGTATAAATCTAAGAACTCTTCATAAATAAATCATTTATACCAAATTATATTTATTTATTTATTATTAAATATTTCCAACTGCATACAATTTCTTTGCAAATTGACGGTATTTATATTTATTATTTTTTATATATCTTAAATTTTATATTTTACTATATTTATTTAATCACCATGGGGATTTGTAAAAAAAAAATTATTTTTCAATAATTTTTTTTAAATAAATATTGTATGATCTGACCGGGAATCGAAGCCAAACCTCCTTGGTTAATAATCCAAATGCTAATCCACTGCACTACCGAGGCCCCACTACCAAATTTAAATTTATAAAAAAAATAAAAATCCGAACTAAATATAAAGGAGCAGGTTCGAGTGCTTTTATATAGTAGAGGGTGGCGCAAAACGACCGATATGGATTGAATATTTAATAACTTTTTAAATTTATTTATATTTTTTATTTTTATTTCAGAATTTTGTGAAGAAAACTTGGGGAATTGGAAATGGAACAGTACACAACAGAAGAGCGATCAAAAATTACGAAAAGTTATGGAAAATGTACTGGAAAGAGCACGAATGTGCGAAGATGAAAATGGTCACCACTTGCGGGATATAATTTTCCATACTTAAGCTCAAAATATTCCCCATTAATATACTGTATAACAAAAAAATAATAATAATAATTAACCATTAAATAAAAAAGTTATTAAACATTAAAGACATATCTGTCGTTTTGCGCCACCCTGTATAAATGACACAAGCAAAATTTTTCCTGACTCAAATAGGGGTTTTTTATTAGTTTATTAGAACTCTATTATTCCAAAATTTAATTATTAACTACGATACGGATAAGTGTATTTTGACGAAAAAAAGATGCATATAATTTTTTTTCAGGAACTTTAATTCACTGAATAACTTATAACCAAGTGGTGTATTATTTATCTCGCGTGTAACATAATAATGATACTTTCATTTTTTGATTTTCGTAAATCAAATTTGATATAAATTTAATTTTAAAAAAATAAGTATTTTTTTTTTTAAATTAATTAATAATAAAAATAAATTAAATTCATTTAAAACAAAATAGTGAAGTCATTAACTAGATTAATTCACTTTTACTCTTTAAAATACTTTATGTTCCAATCACATTAAATGTTGTAAATTGTGAAAGTCCTTCATGTGAAATTTTATATTTTGAAAAATATTTAAAATTGTTAGTTAATAGTACTCAATGCATTATACGTATTTGTACATACATATGTATACATGTATGTATAATAAATAGAAAGAAATAAAAAAAAAAAAACAATAACTTTCATGAAAGTGAAATTAAATCTAGTTGCAAAAATATATTACTATATATGTATAACATGTTTTATTTCAAATAAAATATAAATATTAACTAATCGCAGAGTTCAGACTAACCTTGAGGTCTCTTTTATTCGCATCGTTTTTTTGTTGTTTTTTTTTTTTTACTTTCCTTATTGGTTTTTTAACTGTCAGATGTTATTTCAATTATTATATCTTAAACTTCAAGGTAAACTTGTATAGTTTAAGACATTCTTTAGTTTTTTTTTACATTGTTAAATATATAAGTGCTTTAATACTTCAATACTTTATAAAATTAGATCATTTTAAAAAGTATAGAATTAATTCAATAATTAAAAATGTCAAGGTTTACAAAAACAAAACAAAAGAATTTCTAAACAATTTGAAAGGTAAAATAAAATGACAAAAGTAACAATAATAATGTAACCATTTTACAATTAAATTTACAAGCGTTTTATATTGTGTCAGTGAAGACTGTATTACGTACTAATATCGTAGACTATAGGTGTATGTATTACGTACTATGTATGTATTACGTACTAATATCGTAATACAGTACAGTAAAATTAAATTCAATTGATTTTATATCATTTTTTCAATTTATCTATTAGGCCAATTTATTTTTCAAGGTATGTTTAAACTATTACACTTATATTCGTATATAGATACACTATTTTATTGGACAAAAGATAATTTTTAAAGGGTCAAGGTAGTTCTTATCAATGGAGCGCACTCTAATTTTTTAATATCGAAATTGTAACACAATAAGAAAATGCGAATAAAAATAAATGGAAAAAAAAAAAACAAAGTTGCAATATTTTAAGTGGCACTTACAATATTCTTACTTTACTCACTTTATATTAAAATTTGTAATTGTTGATTGATAATTTTTTTTTTAAATCAAAGTGTAAAAAGTCCACCAGTGTGGTTTTTAAAATCAAGTGTTAGTATACACATTAAAGCTTAAGTGCCGCATTTACATATTTTCCATTGTTTATAAAAGTTTAAAAAAATTCCAAACAGTTTGTTTGTTTTATTTATAAAAGAATGTAAATAATTAGAAAAAAAAAATTTAAAAAGTTACTCAGGTAACGTCATAACTTATAATAAGTCTTTCCACGTTTAGTTGATAAGTTTTTTATATTATTATCCGAAAGTGTGAGCTGTCTGATAAGAAAATATGATATACCTCATTCTTTTCAAGCAAATGGCTACATTATTAATTACATACTTAGAATTTATTTGTTGAGAAATTGGTCCGTATAAAGATTACAATTTTCAATTTTTGCAGATCATTCGAAGCAAGCCTTACCACATTTACCTTTTTTCAATATTTCGATTATTTATAAAATAATTTATTCGAAGCTTAAGATGGGGTCCTGAAAAATTTGGTTCTAATAAAAAATTAAAAATGGGTGGGGTTGGGGTTCTTATTAAAAATTTTTGAAGTCCTTTGAAAATATAATCTAGAGAACTTAAATTTGATCTATACCTTTTTTCGATTATAATAAAAGAATGTAACACGAGGTTTCTTTCGGAATTTGACAAATTCTTCACCTTATGCCAAACCTTTTAAAAATATGAATTATCAATTTATTTAAACTGTTGCAAGCGGTTTTGCAGATCAAATGGCAGACATTTGAGTTGAGCAACTAATGAATATGAATTGTTGTTGTTTTGCTCCCAAACGAGTTGCTTTCTGCATGTTGAAGACTTTGGATAGTTATTTTGATTGATAGAATTTTAGATAGTCCCCCTACTGTCTTAGGTGTACTTTCTAAGCTATTTCGTTATATTACATTGTCAAAGATACAATTAACTCGAAACTAAAAAGTTTAAAAAACAAATTAAAAAAATAAAATCGTGATCTAAAATATCATTTTAGGAAATTTATATTATGATTTTATTTTGAACTCTTTGTATAATGTATAACATTATAATACGAGACGATTTTATACTTGTGCTACTGGAGATATAAAAAATTTTAAAATAAACGTGCAGAGACTACATATATAGCATTTTAAATATAATAAAATATCAAAATATTTACTCTCTTCTTTAATTCGCTTCGAAATGATTGGACAAAATAAAAAATGGAAAAAAGTTGTTTTAATCGTGATTTATTTACCTATTATAGGTATGAAATGTAATATTCACATATTATAATGTATTAATAAAAAGTTTTTACTTTTATTTGAAGAGACATTCTCAGTATAACTTTTTTTTTCAAGTACACTTGAAATAACCTTTTACTTTCATTTGATTGTGACTTTTGACATCTGAACGGAATTGGATGGACGTTAGATCGAATCGATTAGATTTTAAGAGCTGCACGAGAAATACACCTCTGATCTAATTTTATTCTTCTAACCTCCCCAATTTTAATTCTAATATTTATTTAGTCTAAGGTTATACACGGTAGCTGTTTTAACCTAACTTAAGAGTAATATCTCTCGGAATCAAAAGCCCCCCGGGTACTTAGAGAAAATTCGACATATTTGCTTTTCAATTTTAGGCTTTATTTCTTTGCATAATGCAGTTTAAAACTTAATAACATATTATTTAAAAAAATCATGGGGAACTATTTTTTAATTTTTAGGGGCTCACTTATCAGAGTTATAATCTCATAAGAGCAGTGGACTTTTGACTCGGGGACTTTTATCATATCGTCATAGGAAATCATGAAAAAATCTGTAGTTAAGTAAGTAATAAGATAGAAAAATATTCACTTTAACGATTTGATACTTAAATTGAGCACGCTTTGCAAAAAATTTTACGAGTTTTTTAAAAAATTGAAATGCCTTCCTCAATTAGAATAAATATCGGAACTGTGCTCAGGAAGTACCCAGAATCCTGTGCTCAGGAAATACCCAGAAATAATTGAATATTTTAAGAAAAATAAGAAAAAAAGTAATCAATGAATTATAAAAAATTTTTAAGAAAATTTTTTCAAAAAAACCACCTCAAAGTTTGAAAGGTATTTAATTTTTAATAAATATTATTGATTACTTGTAATTAAACCAAAATTTAATGGAAATCAAAATTTGTAATTGAAAATTCTTGTAACTATAGTATTACAATTTTAGTTTATATTAAATTTTTTAAATTACTTAAATTTTTGTAAAAAGAAAATAAAAAGCGTGTTTGAAATCATGTCAAGGTGTGTTCACAAAGTACATTAAAAAAATGAATTACTTCAATTACTATGTACATAATTACAAAAAAAAAACTACATTTTTTGATTACTTTTTCAATGATTTATCTGATTTTCACGAATTTTATTTAATTGCAAAATACTGATTAGAATATTTATTGTCATTCGATTTAATTTTTTAAATAAGAAAAATAAAAAACTTTCTTTTTGAAAATTCTCTTATTTTTGAAAAGTAATTGAGGTTAATCTTTGGAATTTTTTCAAGTAGTAATCAAAAAATAAAAGATTGAATGATTACCAAAAAAAAAAAAAAATGAGTTATTCCTTTTGTATTATATTGATTGAAGAAGTGAATTATTGTAGATTATTCCAGCTTTAACGAGGTCTATAACACAAACATATTTTTAATTTATGTAAAAATTTTGCAGATTTTTTATTGTATTTAAAAAAACTGAATTGATTGTGAAATGTGATTACTGATTAGTTATATGAGTGAAATCATATGAGTCATTTTAAAAAAAGTAATAAACTTCAATTAGATTGCATTTATTTTAAATTGTTTCAGTTAAATTCAATTAAATTTTACAAATACTGAGGCATGGGAGCATTGTTTTAATATACGGAATTGGGTATTTTATTTACTTATTTATTTATTTATAAACAGTCCCCTACTCACTTATTAAATGTGATAAGTGAGTGATTGAAATTAATTTGAGGTTATATTTTGAGAAATATGAAAGTTATAGTAGAATAAAGTCATAAGTTTAAATCTTATAAAAACTATGGTAGTTTTTACCTTACACTAAGGTACTTGTAATTTATTTTAAATCCAGAGCTCTTTAAGATTGATTTATTTCTTTACCTAACCAGGCTCTTGTTCCTTATTTACAATTTGTATTCACTTCTTAAAGGATTCTGGTATTGAACTTTTCAAAATCCTACAGTTCCCGAATCAATTTAATTTACAATATATTTCTCCTAGTTCAACTCAATTCATCATCTGATCATTGGGCCCTATTGCACCAACAACTTATCACTAATCAAATAATCGTTTTTTGATAAATTTTTTTTGCACCAAAACTATATTTGACAACAAACCAATGAATTTTCATTATTATAAATCACTGACTTATCAAAAAATGATTATTTAATGAAACCTGTATAAGAGATGCACGTTTGATCGAATTACCCTTCAAAGGTTATGTTTAATTTGCCAATACGTTTGGGACGCTTTAAAGGACACAAGTAAAATTAAACTAAAGTAAGTGAATCGGATCAGTTCCAAAAACTAAGTTGATTTGGCTACATTTTCCCGTCCGTATCCAAAGCGACCCTCGTCTTTCGCTCTGTTTTTTAAAAATTTAACAACTAAACTAACTATATTTTACTAACAAATGTTTTAAGTTAATATTTTTTAGTTTACTTTTATTTGTATCGATTTTATGAATGAATTTAAAAAACTCACCTTAGATTGATTAAAAAGATTATGAACACACATTCAATTGTAGCAGACAAAAAAAGTTGCAAAAACAAGGTAAATAATAAAATAAAAACTGAAATCAAAAGTTAATGAACTTTAAAGAGAATAATTAGACATAATTAAAATTTCAAATCTTTTTAAATATATTTGTAAATATTTATTTTTTTTTTTTTTAATTTAGAGCATAAGATATTGTGAGGTTATTTCAGGTTAAATCAATTTTGAATTATTTATAAATTATAATTAAAATTAAATACCAAATGTGTGTGACATAGTTTCATTTTAATATTCTAAGAGTTAAGATTGAAGATAAAGTTTTTGAAAATTTTTTAGTAATTAAATTTATTTTGTGTGGGGTAGACAGTAAGGCAGCTAGTGGGGTAATCAATAAGGCAGTTAAAGTTAGATTGTTTTTCATTCTAACAAAAGTCACGAGTTACATTCATGAGGTTATTTAAATGCTGATTTTAACTAGGTTTACCATTTCAAGATGTCTAAAGTCGTTAGAACATATCAAATAACATTTTAAAAGGAATCTTTAAATTTATGACTCCTAAAATTGTATTAACATCTCAGATTCTCATGTATAGGTCCATTAAAAAAATGGCTTCAATCTCGGTGAAAGAGTATACAATACTGTACTTAGAGCTTAATTAAAAAAATTCACAAGATCATGAAAATATCTGCATAGATAAAGACGAACTGTTTGCATGGTGTAAATTCATTTATAATGTGTATTATTTTATGAAAGCAAAAATTGTTAATAAGGTAGAAACGAGAGGATCATCATAGGAATGTAAATGATTTCAATCTGATCTAATGCTATGCAGTCTAGGGTCTTTTGGACTTTTTGACACAAGATCATAAATATATCTCTAAAATTTATTTTTTTTAAGCACTAACTGTTCAACTGTTAGGCTAATAAGCTTGTCTATACCATAGGTACATGTTGGAGCAGGGGGTCATATTACATTCAGGGGGGTCATAGTTATTAGAATTGATCTTAATGAATTCCAGATACAATTTAAACATGAGATAGTACTATACCTTATAACATGTAGAAAACGTCTTTTCAATAGATACAATTCTATTTTTGTTTATATTGTAATAATTTTATATATTTCAGTTATATGGTTTTTTATCTGTGAGTTATATTACTCGATTAAATTATTTGCTTATACTTTATAAATATATATAATTATTAATTATTGATTTAACTATTAATTTGAACCCAATGGCGAATGGTAGCTGCGTCGATTCGAAAATCAGGAAAGATTTTTTCACTGGGATTTGAACCCGGGCTTTTTGAGTGAAAGGTCGACACTCCAACTACTGTGCCAAGCTGTTAAGATTAAGATAAATTTTAATCAATTGTAGAATGGCTATTGAACGATAAACTTGTTTTTCGTAATAAATAAAAAGGAATAGGAATAGTCTAAACTATGGTCATTTAACTGAAAAATATAACTTTTGAAACTTTACAAAATCTTTGTTGGAAACTTAAGCCTAGAGAACATATTATGTATTTATTAATATTTTACAAACTCTGATCATTTAATATTCAATAAAATATTCCAGTAAGTGTAAAATATTACACATTTAAATTTTTTTTTTATAATTAAAAGGTATTTATATAAAATTAAAAAAAAAATTAAAAATAAAACAAGACAGGTGTACATATAAAATAAATAAAAATTAAAAATATTTCTTTCCATTTTAACTTCCAGTTGAATAAATACAATAGGTATACCTACACTTTATGGAAAGTTGATTTAAATTTAATTTGCAATGCTTTGTTATTTTTTTTATTTTATTTCGATCGTTTTGCAGTTCTTAAAATGTACGATATTGACAAACAAGCATATATATATATATATATATATATTTTTACCATTGCATAAATTAAATAACGAAATGTCAGTAATATCATATGAATGTGTTAATAACAAAAAAAAACCAAGGGTTTTTAAAAAAGCACATTTTCGAAATAATATTGTGCTTCATACTAAGTATTTTATCGAAATATCATGTTGAAGCTTTAATTTTAACGTTTAATTTAGGAAATATAATATACGTTGGTGACTAAGTTACTGCTTACTTATTAAAACAGTAAATTTTTAATTTTTAAGTCCTATAGTAGCCCTTCTATGGGGAAGGTTGCCAAATTTCTCAAGGATATAATCCTCACTACTCCCCTTCCCCCAAACTTTTTTAGGTTCTAGGAATTAAATTGTGAATTCCACCAAAATTTGGAATTTTACTTAGAATTATTTAACTATTTAAGCAAAAATGGTTAAAACTGAGAGACACTTTCTTCAATTTAAGGAACCGCTTTTAAATTTAAGAAAATCTTTTAACATATGTTAAAATATAATGACCTTTAAATTTTGTATATTAATAAAAACGAGGAAGAGTGTAGTAGAGTAGACTGTGTCAACTCTGGGATACCCGTATGACTGTAACATATACGTTATATCATCCGGTTAATTACTTTTGGCAAAATTTCAAACATTCAGCTTTATTAGGTGTAGAGTAATGCTCATATAAAAGAAGGAGTTGTATGGCAGCTACTTGAACCCTTTGCAGTAGACCAACTAAATTTTGCAGTAACTTTGGCCATTACACTAAACTATTTTTGGCAAAATTTCAGACACCCAGCTTCATTTGGTGTAATGTAATCCTCATATAAAAGAAGGAGTTGTATGGCAGCTACTCGAACCCTCAGCAGTAGACCAACTAAATTTTGCAGTAACTTTGACCATTACACTAAACTATTTTTTGCAAAATTTCAGACACCCAGCTTCATCAGGTGTAGTGTAAAGCTCATATAAAAGAAGGAGTTGTATGGCAGCTACTCGAACCCTCTGCAGTAGACCAACCAAATTTTGCAGTAACTTTGGCCATTATACTAAACTACTTTTGGCAAAATTTCAGACACGCAGCTTCCATAGGTATAGAGTAATGCTCATATAAAATTAGAAGTTGTATGGCAGGTACTCGAACCCGTGGACCAAAATGGCTGAATTTAAAACTCGATTCCGTTTTTTGCATAAAAACGAATTTGTGAAAATTTCATAATCCTAGCTCCTTTACTTTTTGAATTATCGTGATGAAGGACGGACGGACGGACATACATAGCTAAATCGATTTATTTTTCGATTCTGATCCGATCCATACACTTGAGTCTATATCTACTCCCCCTCCTTCTCTGCGTTACAAACGTAATAGCAAATTTATTATACCCTTGGACTATATAGTCATACGGGTATAAAAAATTGGACAGGTATTCAAGTAACAGGTGTTTAAAAATAGCAAAATTTCAATTTTCGAGCCCTTATAGCTTCTAAATAGGGGGTTTGACAAAAAAGTTTTAACCGACTCCTACTAATTTCTGAGTATCTAACTTATCCCAAAATTTCAAGACCCTAGCTTGAACCGTTCAGAAGATATGTGTGACCAAAAATTTTGCAAAAATTGAGTTTTGCGTAATGTTAAATTTTAGTATCGTATGGCAACCCTAAACAATTGCCTTTTAAAATTTATATTATAAAGTTTATAAAACCAGCTATCGTTTGCCGTTTTCAGATTGAAAATATACCCAACAGAACTCTTGCTATAACAATTCAAATATAGGGCTTTTTTTAACTTTGGGGGGCTGTAGTCCCGTAACAGGTGGGGCTACAGAAAAAAATTCTTCTACCAAATTATTTTTTTTGCAATACCTACCCATGGTTAAAATTTTTTACTCTATTTCAAACTGTGTAAAAGTTATTGTAAACATACAGACGGACGAACGGACAGAGTGAAGCTATATAGGCACATTTTTACAAATTTTTTTGAAAATGTACTAAAAACGATAATATTGATTGAGGTTATGTTTTCTAGATATTGACATTATCTCATTTGCATATTTACATACATATATAAAAGAAATATTCGAAAAATTTGTCTTAACTGTAAAATAACGTTCTACGTAATATTCAATTCTTTAAATAAATTAAAAAAAATAAAAAGAATTTAATTAATTAAAAAAATATTATTTTTTTTAATTAATTTAAATCAACCTTAAAATATACAATTCATTGTATATTTGCAGTTGAAGATCTATACTATCAGTTTTAAAATATATAGGTACACCTATAGTTAATATGTTATCTTTGACCAATGGCACGTAGTGGTTAAGAACGTCAAAATTTCATGTATAAGATCTAGGTTTCAATACTCAGTTTATATCGTAATATAAAATATGATTTAACATACATATATCGTATAATAATAACTGTTGTTTAAGATAATCTTATACAATATAGTTATAGCCGAGTAACCATCGGATTAGTTAAATATAATGATAAAAGAAACTCAAGCCTAATCTAAATAGACTCGGTAAATACCCAGTATTCCTTAAAGAAGTAGAAAAAAAAGTTTAATTTTCTTTGACTTAGTAACGAATATACACTAATGAATTAAAAGTGTTATGAGTACTCACTGAAACTTAATAAAAAATGTTTAAAAATTTGCAAAAATTATCTAATTCAATACTATTTATGTCTGTTTTTAAAGAGACGTGTAAGAACTGTTACGAATAAATTTCCTCTAATCAAAAAAAAAAACATTTCATAAACTAGATCTTTTTTAAATTTTCATAATTCCGATAAAGTTGTAAATATCGATTTAGAAAATGTCGACAAAAAAAAATACCGACTGAGAAAATGCCGACCGATAATTTGCTTACAACTTTAGTATTGATTTTAGAGTTGAGTTGGACATAAAATTAGGATTGGATTGCCAGAATATTTATATATTTTTACATTTTTTTAGTGAAAACTTTCCCAGTCTACTCTTCCTCAATCGACATTCACTTAATCGACAATTTCTCAGTCAACATTTTTTGGGTCGACATTATAAACCGGACCCTTATAGTTCATATACCTTATCCTTTTTAGTTGTTAAGTAAAATCGACTGTAGGAGATGTACAGAATGGTGCCGCAAAATAACGCCATACGAAATAAAGCCATAATGGCTTTATTTCGTATGGCTTTATTTCACGGCGCCGTACAGAATACGCTTTATTATGAAAATGTATTTAATTAATTTTATTGCAAGTTCTTGCTTCAAAATATATTAGACTTCTATTTTTGTAGCAGGAAGTGTGAAGAAAGTTTTTGTGGTCTTCCAGGAATACATTTAATTGTATTTACCATTTTTTTAGTAGGCTAGGCTATCTTAAGGAAGCTTATAGCATAAATTTATAATTGAAAAGCTAAATAAAACTTAAGAATTAAAAATAAGACTAAATACAATCTAAAAATGTATAGTATATAGTCATCAATGTAACTCAAAAATTTAGGCACCAAAATTCTTTGACTAAAGTTGCCAAAATGCATTTTTAGATACAAGTTCTTGACTTCATCTTTATCCGCTCAAATAATTGTAAGTTTTTCAAATAAATTTTTAAATTTACTCAAAATAATTAAAAACTAACTTAATATGAATCCATTTTATTTACGACATGTTGCATACTCTGTACTATACAATGGATTGAACATTTTTTATGAATATTTTATTTTATATCTTGACTTCAGTTTCTTTTAGCAACACATATTTTCTTAATAAATTTATTTTTATATACTTATTTCAATATTATTTATTTTATATATTTATAATAATATTATACATATATATGCATACATATGTATTTATAAAATAAAAAAAAAAAACAGTTTTGCTTAGAGGTTTAAAGGTGAGTTGTAGTGCATTCACCTTTAATATATATTTCAGTTTAATTTAAACCATATTTATTATTTAAATATACATATGTATGAATTTGCATTATATATATATATACTGCACATTAGAATTATTAATTAAAAGTTATATTATCAATAAGTACTGTAATAAAATAAATCAATTTCAAAGTGAATAAGTTAAAAAGCTTTAGATTTGGTTTTTTTTTGATTTTTATTAGATAAAATATAATTAAAAATTATACAGTGAAAAATAAATATATATAACCCTTGTATCCCTTATACTCTGATGTTTTAAAGCTCAGCTTAATTGACGTGTTTTATTTCATCAGTGCGCAGCTCATGAGCATTTTTACAAATCAAAATCGTTAATTAAAAAATATTGTAAGAGTTCTTAAACTTATAAAATCTTTTATTGTTATAGGATTAACCTACAATGGACAAGACGCTTTTTTATAATATAAATGTGGTTGAACCTATAGTTATGAACACAGTGCTTAAAGTTTTTTCTAAAATTTAAATTATAAAATTTTTAAAAAATGGATAAAAAAATATTTATAAACATCTGGGTGGGACAGTGGTTAGAGTGCCAATCTCCCGCCTTATATATCTTTAATAAAAAATGGATTAATATAACAATATAAAAAAATGAAAAATATAAACAAATAATTTAATTGAATAATATAACTCACAGATATAGAATACCATATAACTCAAATACAAAATATTACAACATAAACAAAAATAGAATTGTATCTATTGAAAATCTAAGACGTTTCTACATGTTACAAGTCCTAGTACTATCCCATGTTTAAATTGTATGTGGTATTCATTAAGACCAATTCTAATAACACGAATATAATATAACCCCCTGTTCCAACATGTACCTATGGTATAGATAGGCTAATTAGCCTAACAGTTGAATAGTTAACAGTTACATGTCACGATTATAGCTGTTAACGTATAATTAAAATTGCACGTATTGCAAATTCATTTTAGTAAACTGTAAATTCTGATGATAAATTAATTTGCATGAAATCTTTTAAATTGAAATATTTATCACTTTAAAATTATAATTTACAGTTTAAGGTGTGAAATATCGTAAACTCATTTCAAATTCATAATGTATTCATTTAGAAATCTGCTATTAAGAAGCATTTAAAATGGCGGAGGAGTTATTCACTGAATTGCACTTCCAGTGACATTTTTTGTAATACCGAACAATTTTTGTATGCACATTTTTATGGTCATCACGGATATCAATTTACATTTTAAACAAAACTGTGAAATTTATTAATTATTTAATTTATTTATTAATTTATTAAAAAAATTATTAACTATTGTTAATTTCATTAAAACCGAATTTAACTGTAAAAGTAATCAAAACTATTGAAAAATTAATACTTAACAACATTTTAGAAGCTCTTATTTAAATTTATAATACAAGGACAATTTTTTTGGGAATTACATTTTATTACATTACGTATATGTTATTTAATATTAGTCAGAGTTTTATAAAAAAAAAAAATTTATTACTTAACAAGTTCTTTGACTTGATAAAAATTACAACCTGTGTACAATTTAATTAAAATAGTTTTTCAATGAAAAATTAATTAAATTAATTCAAGTATTAGATTATAATGTAAGTTTTATCAAAAAAAATTTATGAGGGGGGTTTTGATTGATTACAATGGAATGCAAATAAACCAGCGATTTAAAATTAAAGTGCCTTGGTAGCTAAATGTATAATTATTTCATTTCAAACTCTTTTAAGGGTATACAAAATTAGTAATTCCGTTTGTGAAACTTTTTGGGGGGGTTGAGATTGATATCCCAACTGTATGCGTTTCCTTGTGGATTAGAAGATGATCCAAAATTCAGTCGAATAAACTACATGTATCAAATAGACGTCACATGATAACTAAAAAAAACTAAAATAACTGGGATTCTGATATAATCTCAAATACATTACTATATAAAGATCTTTTTTTCTATTTAAATTGAATCAGTGTGCTCAGCACAATGAGCGCAACAATGAGCGCAACCAACAACGTTGAAATTTTACTTCAAAAGTAAAAAATATATAAAACAATATAAATCATCTGACCTATATAGATCAGTAGTAAAGTGGCGGAATTTCAATCAAAGAGTCTCGGGTTGAAATCCTGGGCGGATTATATCTAATAAAAAAATTTAGTGTCTATTAAAATAATTTAATAAGTAGTCCAAATGTCAAATAGACAAAGGATAAATATTATCAGGCAATATTGACTATTGTCTGGCACTACAAATAAATAAATAAAAAAATACAAATGCACAGAATGAAAGTAACAACAGCCTTAGCGATACTTTGACAGTTAACTGTTTATGTTTTGTCAGCCATTTATATATATTATTACTTCTTATTTTGGAGAATTGGAGATTACAGAATTAATTTAATGATTGAAAATTTAATTATGAGTGTTTACTTAAATTGTTTACATTAAATGTTACTTTAACGCTTTGCATTGTGGTTGAAAAATTTGATAGCTACGTTTTTTGACATTTTGCAATTTTGATGCTGCGTCATGGCTGCGATAATTGTGGCCGAGGCATATGCGTCGAGTGCATAAAACTAAGCTTGAACTCATTCCTCGTCTTTTAGAGCAAAACTTAAGCTAGAGCTCATAATTTTTTTTGAAAAAAATTTAATTTTTAAAATAAATTTGAGCAACTTTTACATATTTAAACAAATGTTGTGAAATAAGACTTGTGATGTGAGGGTATCCCAGAATTGACGCAGTCGATATACACTCTTTGTCGAATTAATTTTAATTGAAATTATTCACCGATATTAAAATTTATCAAAGACAATTAATATTACTACATATATAAAACTTATTTATAATAAATGCGTTTACATAGAATTGTAATAAGAAATTGAATGAATTGAAACTGGATCACACATGCTTTGTATTTTCTTCTTTTTTAAAGTTTAAAAAAAAAAAAAAAAAAAAAATTAATTAAAAAATTAATTTTAGAAACTTTTTTTTTTAAATAAATATTATTTATTATATTTTAATTACAGAATATTGTTTTTATGATTAATTTTCAATTAAATAATTAAATTTATTGAATTTTTTTTAAAATTTTTTTTGGCAATTAAATCGATATTTCATTTTTTTAAATAACAGAGCATGTATCTATAAATAGGTGGGTTTTTGGTGAAATATAGTATTGTGGATTTTAATTAAAAATGTAGCTTTATTCTCTTATCAATATTTTTTCATTTAATAGACTCGTAAAACAATATTGAAATAAAATTAATTACTATGTACATATAATTATATATATATATTTTTAAAAATAAAAAATTTTATTTACACCTGTTAAATTTGTTTATGATTCTGAGAATTGAATTTAATATCAATCTTCCCAGAAAAAATTTTAATACAATAAAGAGAAGTAATAAAACTTTGTTTTTTATTTAAAAATTTTATGTCATTTTAATTTTTTGACATTACAAGACTTTTAATACTCAATATGTCAAAAAAAGAACTGCAGCATAATTGCAGAACAGCAGTTGCAGTTTTTTTGTGTGACGTAGAGTGCAATGAAGTTTTGCTGGTATTTTGAGTACTTTATGGAATATTCTTAACAGCTAGCTCAATTCTTAAGATAAACATGATTAGTTTAAGCACGTATAGATATTTTATTTTTAAAAAATATTTAAAGCACGTATTTTACAATAAAAAATTCTGTCAATTTGGTTTTTTTTTTTTAATTTTAACAAGGTGTGTTCAGTGTCTGGATCATATCGATCGCAACTACGAATAGGGAATTTCAAATTTTATTGCAAATAAAATGCAATAAAAATTATAAAATATTTTATGATTATTTGAATATTGAGAAAAATTATCTTTTGGACTTGCATTTTTCAATTGATTTACAATTTTATTTGAAAAAATTCAAAGATTTAAAAAAAATTAAATATAAATTTTAAAGTTTATGATCGTCTCTTACAACTTTTCCAATGGTTTTGCAAAAATATAGAATAGGGTTTAATAAGTCTTGTATAGTCTTGTAAAATTTTGAACCTTTTTTATATTATTAAAACAACAACAAATTGTGCACTTTAACTGTCAAAAAATTGACATATACTACGGTGCACTTTCGCACGACCACTTTGTATCAACTAGTGAATAACCCATATTGTATAGTAAATTTTATTCACATTATGCATATCTCAATGAATATGCTCCGAAATCTGTTAAGTGGTTGTCTTGACAACAACGACAACGACAATGCATCACTATGAAACTTTTATCTTACTGAAAAAACGGGGTTTGTCGTTGCCAGTATAGTGTGAATTTATGTTTGCATTTTACTATAATTAATTGAAGATAACAAAAAAAAATGTTTCAAGAGAATAACGTGAAAACAACATGGTTTTAATTAAAAAACGAGGAAGAGTATGGTAGAGTAGACTGTGTCTATTCTGGGATACCCGTATGATCGTAATATCGATATTATATCATCCGGTTAGAAATTCATATATCATCCAAAAGAAAATATAAGTTGAAAGTTTTGGCGTTGGCCATTAAAGTTAATTACTATTGACAAAATTTCAGACATCCATCTTTTTTAGATATAGAGTAATGCCCATATAAAAAAAGAAGTTGTATGGCAGGTACCCGAAACCATGGAGCAAACTGGCTGGATTTAAATAGCGATGACAAATGAATTGCATAAAAACCAATTTGTGAAAATTTCAAAATTCTAGCTCCTGTTTTTTTTTTAGTTATCGTGGGGACGGGCATACATAGCTAGATGGATTTACTTTTCGATTCTGATCCGATCTATACCTTTGAATCTATATCTACCTCTCCTCCTTCTCTGCGTCACAAACGTAATGGCAAATTTAGTATATCCTTTTGACCTACTGTAATTCAGGTATCAAAATACGATAACGTCACTATTGACGTCGGTATTATTTTAGTTTTAAAATACCTTTTCCTCACGTAACGGTATTTTTATGTTTTATAGGAAATAGTATTATAGGAAATTTTAATAATATTTTATTATAAATAATAATCTCCAATATTAAATAAAATGTTCCATGAGAAATTTACAATAATCTTGTAAAATTAGGTAAGTCCCCGTACTTTTAAGTTTTACATTTAAAAATGAGATCAAAATATTGAAGCGAGCATCAAGAGTCCTTCGAACTTGTGCTATTTATATAAAGAATTTGAATCAACTTGTAAAAGGTAGAAATATACTCCATGATTAAATAAATTATTGAACATATAATCTTTACATAATATTTTAAATTTTCAAAAAATGTAAATATGTATATACTGCTTGTGAGCCTAGAAATTTAAGACTTTTTGCACTAAAAAACAAAAACCAACTAAAATGGATTTTTTATAAAAAGACCGGTTGATATATCTACGTCATACGATATTAAATTGCGTCATTAAAATACGATGTGATACTGCAATAAAACATAAATAAACTAAATTTTTTAACGGTCATTAAACTGATCTGATCAACCAACAGTTTTGATGTCAAAGTAACATACATAAT
This sequence comes from Dolichopus griseipennis, assembly GCA_963082915.1. Taxonomy (NCBI): domain Eukaryota; kingdom Metazoa; phylum Arthropoda; class Insecta; order Diptera; family Dolichopodidae; genus Dolichopus; species Dolichopus griseipennis. Next base: position 69,467,478 of record OY720444.1, on the reverse strand, counting down.
TTGTGTGAGATTGAACTATTGAAGTTTACGAATGATGCTAAAAATAAAATTAAAAAAATGCATTTTTCTTTAAACATTTATTTATAAATAATAATGTGAATGTATATTCACATAAATTTAGTTTTTTTTTAAATCCATATGTACATATTTGAAAGTTTGAACTAAATTTGCAGTTACGTTTGTGATGCTGTAAATTAGATGATATAGATACAAACCCAAGTGTATGGATCGAATCAGATCGTACACTTTGAACTTATTTTGTATTTTATGATCAGCGTTTTTGTAATCAACCTCCTATTTTATAATTTTGTAAATTATGATCAAGATAAATATGATTAGTTAAAAATCTTAAAATTTTTTAAAACTAGTTTTCTTTAATGCTATAGTAGACAATATGTTCTCTTAGACTCATTTGTCATTTCAACTTTGTAAAAACGTAATTTTACAGACTCCATTTAACTTTAACTCAAAAAAATAATAAATAAATTATAAGATATCTAATGTGAGTAATCACGGGAATTCCTAAATTTTTTACATGTACCTTTCATTACTTTGATACTTTAATAATTAATCATTATCAAGTTTTTTTGTATTACTAAAGTTGAAGTTTTGATCATAAGCCAAAAACAAACATTATTTTTTTCTATCTTTGCAATTTTTTTTCGCATGTACAATAATAATAAAAGAACGTATTTACGCAGTTTAATGTTATTTTTTTTAATCGTAGCCTTATAAATCCAAGACAAATTTGAACATACAACAAATAAAATAAACTTAAAAAAAAAAATTAAAAAAAAAAAAAGTAAATAACAAAAATTAAAATATAAACTAGGATTTTGGAAATCCCAATGTCAATTAATTTAATAAGAATTTTTTAAGAAAAATTAAATAAAACAACTAAAAACAAACTTCAATATTTTATTAATTTGAAATTCTTTTGAATTGTAAAAGGGGATTTTTTTGTATATTTGTATATAAAATATGTAATAATTAATTTGCAATATATTTTTTTACAATGTCAATTAGTTTAACGAGAATTTTTGGAGAAAATTAAATAAAAAAAAAACCGTAAACATCAATATTAATATTTAATTGTTTTAAATTAGTATTTTGTATAATTTTCGTCATTAAAAAGATATTAACTTAAATACAATTAAGTTAATGTTCAAAATAATCTGACAGACAGCTCATCGGTGGTTAAAGTGGGGACTTTTTCATTCGAAAAGTTTGGGTTCAAATCTAAGTCGAATCATATTTAATAAAAAAATATAGTAGGTCTCTTCACGAACAAAAAATTAAACTTAATTCAATGAACTTATAATTTTTGACATTTCAATTCCGTTCGTTTATCTGACTAGTTTGCTTTTTGAACCAATCAAAAAATTAGAAAAAAAATGACATTGCCATATAAAAAGTTTGCTGCACTTGGAATAAACAAATGGAATAAACGATCGGAATGTTTCAATTCAATTATTTCAAAAATAATAAGCCTCAGGACTAGTTTTTAAATAATTCAATTAAAGTTAATTGAGTTATTTTACTTTGACAACTGATGACAACAAGTTTGTTTATAAACAAAAGGTAAATATTTACATTTTTCATGTTAATAAATAAAAGTAAAATTTTTTAAAGTAATTTCTAAAATAATAATTTTGTAATTAAAATCACAAAAAAGTTAGTAAAAAGATATATTTCTTTAAAAAAATTAGGAACAGAATGTCGTACATGAATGCTATAAAGATTTACAACGTTATTATCAAACCTCATTTTGAGTATTGTTCGTCGATACTCTTTATGGCATCTCAAGAATATATGGAGCGTCTACAAAAGTTGCAAAATCGTGCAATGAGGATCATTTTAAGATTTAATCGTTATGCGTCTATTAATTTTATGTTGGAAACCTTAGTTTGGCTGTCAGTGCGTCAGAAAATTATTATGAATGTGTTAATTATTATTTTTAAAATGAAGTACAACATGTATCCCAATTACTTGTGCAATAGGCTTGTATATTCTGGTGATGTACATAATTATAACTTGAGGAACAAATCCAATTTTAGACTAAACTTTTTTAGGAATGAGAAAACCAAAAACATGTTACTGTATAGAGGCTTAAATTTGTTTAATAACTTACCTTTTGAATTGAAAAATGAAAATAATTTAATAATTTTTAGAAAAAATATAGTACCTTATATAAAAAATAATTTTTACTGTAATTATTATATTGTCTGGTACTAGAAATAAAAGTTCAAAATATTCATAAATAATTTTTAAAAATGTCAATACGATATTAGTTCGTTTGACAAGCAACCTCATCAGAATTTTTGACAGCCAAAGTTTCTTAACAAACATGTATTTCATTGATTCGCCATTAGGTTTAATAAATTGGATTATTGAAATAATAAACGTCAAACTAACAAATAAGGTGTTGTATTGTAATATTTAAAGCCTTAAATATTAGGGCTTGCGTAACTAATATAAAATTCCCAACTTCAGGGGTCAATAACTTAGTAATAAGTTCATATTATAAAAATATTAAGTTATGTAATACTCGATATTATAATCGAAAATTAAAAGTTCGAAAACGTTCGAAAAGGAGAAATTTGTTTATGAATGTTATCATTTAAGTTTTATTTGCTTAGAACTTTATTGGTTTTTTTTTTATTTATTTCTTTAATTTATCTTTAAGAGTTGCGGGTTTTTTATTTGAAATCAATATTATATTAAGTATTTAAATGTTTTATAATTCTTCACAAAAGGAGGTTTTAATTTTTTTTTAGAATATCTTTACATTGTAGTATTGTACCTATGATTCATTTGATGAAACAGTATGTGGTTTCAAGTTAAAATTGAATCTTAAATCTTTGACAACCGTTTAAAAGCATGATCAAAGAGTTTAAAGACTTTTATAAACTTTAATTGGATTAAAGACTTTGACTGTACTACCTTCAAAGAGTACAATGATTTTGTTAGAACGTTTCTTGTACAGAATAGGTCTAAGGAGTTTGTTTCAACTTTGATTTCAAAATAAAACTTATCAAGTGGAATCAAAATATAGGTATAAAAATATGAAATCATAAGACATATATACTTACAGTTTCTCAATATTGAAAACATAAAAAAACGAGGAAGATTATAGTTGCCCTTGTCAACTTTTAGATACCCGTGCATACCCACTATGGTGTATAAAATAAACCGTAATTTACTTCCCTTATACATTTAACTCATTACCCCATAATTTTGACGTAAAAAAAAAAAAAAAAATTAATAAAAAAAAAAAAAAAATCACAAAACAAAAAACAAAATTTTCATTCATTGTCCCATAACTTTAGCTTAAAAAAAAAAAAAAATAAAAAAAAAAAAAACAAAAAAAAAAAAAATTGGCCTACCCTAAAAGTCCGAAGGTCCGAGTGATGTCCAACTTTGCCAAGTAACTTGCCCTATTAATTTATCTGCCCAATTTTAATTTTAACCTTGTAGCTTCATTAGATTCAAAGTTATTGAATCGAAAACTTTGTATGGCAGCCCCCCGAAAATGGGGCCCTAAAATTTTGAAACTTCATATAAGTGCTCGATTCATTATATAACTAACCGTGTGTAATTTTCATCCCCGTAGTATAAATAGTTTTGAAGAAATTCATATTGGTGCAAAAAAGTTGTATGGCAGCTCCCCGAAAATGGGGCCCTAACATTTTGAAACTTCATATAAGTGCTCGATTCATTATATAACTAACCGTGTGTAATTTTCAGCCTCGTAGTATAATTAGTTTTGAAGAAATTCATATTGGTGCAAAGAAGTTGTATGGCAGCCCCCCGAAAATGGGGCCCTAACATTTTGAAACTTCATATAAGTGCCGGAGTCATTATAAAACTAACCGTGTGTAATTTTCATTCTCGTAGTATAATTACTTTTGAAGAAATTCATATTGGTGCAAAAAAGTTGTATGGCAGCTCCCCGAAGACTTGGTCCGATTTTAACCAAAAACAATAGGGAACCTAGAAATTGTCTAAAAATCACTTTGGGTGAATTTCAAGACTCTAGCCCTTTTAGTTTTTGAGTTATCGTGCTGACACACGGACGGACGGACGGACAGACACACATAGCTAGATCGACTAATTTTTCGATTCTGAGCCGATACGTACCCTTGACACTATATCTAGCTCGTCTAGATCGATGCGTTACAAACGGAGGAGCAAATCTAATATACCCGATGTCATATATGTATGCACGGGTATAAATAGTAGACAATGAGTAATATGAATAAAACAAGTAAATACTTTTACTACTACAGTAGCATTGCAGAAAATGTCTCGAAAATTTATGAATAAAAAGAAGTATTTGCTTCATACTTTGAAGAATTTGCTTCATATCATTTGAGCTTGAAGCTTATGATCGTAGCGTATGAAGGTAATACTTTAAACTAGAAGTTATACCTTTAAGAGATTGAAGTCTGCTGACTGCAGCTTGAGAATTCTTCATGTCAGTGGTTGCTTAAATTTTGGTATAAATGGCTAATTTATATTCTTGGGCAGTACAAACCTTTACAAATCTTGTTGGACAAAGATTATAAAACGTTATACCGGTTCCCGGAGAATAATGTCAGAAGGCAAGATCACCATTTCCTATGTCAAAATACAGAAGAGGAGATGGTCTTTTTTAATTGCTAAATTTCCAAATAAGAAAAATTGTTGGGAAATACTTAGGAGATCTCGGATCGTAAAGTGATGCAGATGAAGATATAGTATATCAGACAGCTACGTCAAAAATTATTCAAGAAATGGTGTGTGTAAACAACAATTGCAGTTATCAGTTAAACCGACAGAAAAGGAGCAAAATGCTTCAAATTTAGATATAAAATTAAGCAAATGCTTCGAATATAGGTAAAAAATAGAACAATTTGCTTCAAGCTCTCACGATCATTTGATTCATTACAGAAAGTATGATTTAAAAGTTTAAATCATCTTTATTCATAGATGAGTTGAAGCATGTGCTGTAACAAAGAACTTTCTCATACTTACAGATTATTGTCTTACTATACACTACGCTTTATTTCGAAGCAAAAACCTTCATTTTTAATTCATATCACTCAAGGTAAATGACTGACTTTAAACTTAGTATGAATATCTAAGATTAAAATTTAATTAAAAAATTTTAAAACTAAATTGAACTTGAAAATTTTATAAAGGGCGATAAAGTTAATAACATGTTTTCAACTTTAATTCATGTTATTTTTTTAATCTTATGATGTAAAAAGTACCTATCTAATAAAACTTAAAACTTTTTAATTAAACGAGGAAGAGTGTAGTAGAGTAGACTGTGTCAACTCTGGGATACCCGTATGACCGTAACATATACATTATATCATCCGGTTAATTACTTTTGGCAAAATTTCAAACATTCAGCTTTATTAGGTATAGAGTAATGCTCATATAAAAGAAGGAGTTGTATGGCAGCTACTCGAACCCTTTGCAGTAGACCAACCAAATTTTGCAGTAACTTTGGCCATTACACTAAACTATTTTTGGCAAAATTTCAGACACCCACCTTCATTTGCTGTAGTGTAATCCTCATATAAAAGAAGGAGTTGTATGGCAGCTACTCGAACCCTCAGCAGTAGACCAACTAAATTTTGCAGTAACTTTGGCCATTACACTAAACTATTTTTTGCAAAATTTCAGACACCCAGCTTCATCAGGTGTAGTGTAAAGCTCATATAAAAGAAGGAGTTGTATGGCAGCTACTCGAACCCTCTGTAGTAGACCAACCAAATTTTGCAGTAACTTTGGCCATTATACTAAACTACTTTTGGCAAAATTTCAGACACGCAGCTTCCATAGGTATAGAGTAATGCTCATATAAAATTAGAAGTTGTATGGCAGGTACTCGAACCAATGGACCAAAATGGCTGAATTTTAAACTCGATTCCGTTTTTTGCATAAAAACGAATTTGTGAAAATTTCATAATCCTAGCTCCTTTACTTTTTGAGTTATCGTGATGACGGACGGACGGACGGACATACATGGCTAAATCGATTTATTTTTCGATTCTGATCCGATCCATACACTTGAGTCTATATCTACCCCCCCTCCTTCTCTGCGTTACAAACGTAATGGCAAATTTATTATACCCTTGGACTATATAGTCATACGGGTATAAAAATGTGTTATAGATTCTGATATGGTTTGTGTTGAAATCACAAAAGAAAGAGTAGTTATAAAATAATTAAAGATTTTAAACACACACATAATATTATGATATGTAGATACGAGTATAAGTGTAACTATTTTAGTTGAAAAGAATTTTTAAAAATTTTTATCAAGCTAAAAAAAAAAAAAAAAAAAAACACTAATATGTGCGCCGAATTCTAATTAAATTGGAAATAGATTACACAGATGATAGATAAATTATCAAAAAGTGTGAGTTTCAATTAAAACAAAGATGAAAAAACAAAAACAAAAAAAAAAATAAAAATAATAATTAAAACAAGTATTCGAGTTAACTATATATGAACAAAAATATTTAACCGTCATATGACGTTTTAAAGCTTCCGCGTTCCGCGCATAAATGTCGCGTAGTTACCATAATAAAATATAATTATGGAATAAAATTAGATTTTTTTGTTTTTGATAAAATCTTAAAATTTAGCTTTTTTTTTTTGTGTTTTTGTTTTTTAGTATTGTATTCGTTTTATTTTTTATACTCGTGAATACAAATAAAGGCACGAGTAAATTAAAATTACTTTTCCGTTTGTAACGCATTGATCCAGACGAGAAAGACATAGTGTCTAAAGTACATATCGGATCAGCATCGAAAAGTAAATCGAACTAGCTATGTGTGTCGGTCCGTCTGTCGGCACGATAACTCAAAAACTAAAGAGCTAGAGTTTCGAAACTTACGCAAAGTAATTTTTATACAATTTGTAGGTTCGCCATTGTTTTTTGATTAAAATCGGATAAAGGCTTCGGGTAACTGCCACACAAATTTTTTAAACTGATATATGAATATCATCAAAACTAATAATTAAATTGAAACAAAATAGAAAAACAAACAAAATGTAGTTTAATTATGGTGTATGGCGTATTAATGGTGTATTGGTTAGGACGTTGGACTTTTAATTGAAACGTCTTAGTTCAAATCCAGATCGGATCATATCTTTTTTTTTTATAAATTCATCTTATTTTTATTTATTCTTTTTGTAATTAAATATAAAAAAACAAATATTTTGAATTTACTGTCAAGCAGTTGATAGATATGTCTATTTATTTTATAAATCATAGTGAGTATGCACTGATATCTAAAAGTTGACAGGGGCAACTATAATCTTTCGCGTTTATTATTAATTTTACATAATTTAAATGTGTAAATTGATCGTTTTTAATTTGACAAAAGGTTTTCAATGATTTTTAAGATTTTTTTTTTGATAAATTTTGATGAAAATTTAAGTTAATCGAAGTAAAATCAATTTTATTAAAATAAATATAATCTATCTAAAAATAAAAATAAATGTTATATACATTTTACAGATATATATAGATATAAGTATTTAATATTATATCAATCAATTTGTATTTATAATCTGATAATTGAAAATAAAGTATTGAGGCACGCGAATTAAAATTTAAAAATGAATTAATTTAAATTTATTGGAAATTCCAAAAGATTAATTCATATACTATATAATAATAATTAATTATCATATTTTATATTTTATTCCACCAACATAATACAAAGCTTTATTTAGTGAAATTTTATTACAAAATATTAATTCAGATAACTGCCATAATAGGATTATTTTATAGATAAGCAATTAAAAAAAAAAAAATAATGTCCGCGCAGCTAAATTTTTTAAATCAATATTAGGTGACTTCATATAAGGATTGCATATCTTTGAAATTAATAATGATAGTAACTTGCAACGAATGTAGTAGCCTCAAATTTGTTAGAAGGGTGCGATTTACTATTTCCTGCGTGTCCCCGAAATGTGGGCTCAATTGGAGTGGTGGTTTAGATATCTCTCTTAGACCTCCCAAGGTTTAAAAGCTTATAAGAATTGTCTGTGCATATTTTTTTCTTGGTATTTCCCTAAAAGTATCAGATGCGTACACTAGGCATATTAATATCAGTTCGTTTAGAACAGTTGTTTTAGTTCCTAAGATGTATTTCATCTATTATAATCTAACATAAAATTAAGAACAATTTTAAAATTTGATGTGATGTTGCACGAATCTAATTAATCACAAAATTAAAAATTATTAGAAATAAAATTGTAAATTTCAAAATTTTAAACACGTGTCTAAACTAAAACTCGATCGTATCGTACTTCTAATTCTTACTATAAGTGTCTAATTCTTCTCGTGGGAAATTATAGATTTAGATTAAAAGCGCTTTCAATTAAATTACTTACTTATTTTATAGTCTAATATATAGTAAAGCATTTCCTTCCTTCTTTTTCCTAGAGTTGAGTTAAGGCATAAAAGGTTCTAGATCGATTCTTGCAGAGTTTGACCTTTTGACTTGGATAACCTTATCATGTTAATTTTCAATTATTCGATCCTGCATACCAATCTTTTTTCAAAATTAATTCTTTCAGAATTTGGCCAAGCATAAAAGTAATCTAAAATTTTAACTAAAAATATTTGATACGAAGCCTCCCTGTCTTCAATTATTATTTAAAAAAAAAAAAAAAATTAAATGAAATGTGATAGCTCGCATAATATATAAGTTCAGACGTATTTTATTATATAAGATCATATTTATTTCAAAAAAATTATCATATAGATCATGTTTCAGTGCAACTGCAATAATGCATGTACACAGATTTTATTTTGAAAATAGTTTCCATTATTATTCAATAATATTTGCTAATTGTATTAATATTATTTACTGAAATAGAAACCTTAGTAATTTAGTTATTTAATAATAAATGTTTTGATATAGGTCATAGTGTTAATTGAACTTGTAAGGTAAATAAATATGAGATTTGCATTATAGAAATAAAATTGTAAATTTCAAAGTAGTAAAAAAATACAAAAAGTAAAAGGAAGATTTTTTGAAGCACCACAATTTGAAAACAATAGATATGCTTAAAAATTCTAATCCATAAAGGGCGGCGTGGACCGTTCAAACTTCTCAAAAAACTTAAGTTTTCTTAACAGTATTTTAAATTGTTAAATTGTAAAAAAAATATTTTGGAATCATTTGAAATTTATCAGAATAAACTGTATTTAGAATGTAAGATAAAACCATTGAAATAGGGATTTCCCCCTTTTAAAAGCTGAGATCGATAACGAATGGAGTGCTACATATAGAACACAGCTGAAAGAAAAGACGGACGAAGCAACTTATTTTATAATAATATGATCTAAACCACTCAAGACACCTATTTTTAGCGATATTCAGCACAGTAAGCATTATTCAGCATGTGAATTCAGCGATATTCAGCAAACTAAAATTAAAGAGGCTTACAAACTAGAAAATATTACTATATTTTTAAATCTTAAAAATTTTGTAATAACATTGGAATATATATAAATTCCATCGCAATCTCAATTTCAGTTGCATCTCAAATTACAGTTTTATTTTTTAGATACAGTACGAAAATAAAATTTAATTATTAATTTAGTTTTAATTTAATAAAGTTATAAAATGTTATAATTATTAAAATAAATATTTTGTCTTATGAATGGTTTAGTAATAAAATGACATAATTTTGTTTTTTTTGATTTTTTTTTAAATTTAATATTTAAATAAAAAACAAAAAGAAAGTCAATTATATATTAATAAAAAATATATAATATGTATATTTACAATTAATAATTCACGTGATAAAAATTAACATCAATAAAAATAAAAATATTTATCTCAAAAAGTTTTTAATCAATTGTTTAAGAAATGTTTTTTTTAAATATTATTAATTATCATATATATTATTTAATAATATTTATTTAATTAGACAAAAACATTTTATTATTTTTGTAGAAGATCATGATCCTGTCGGATTTATTTATGAGGCCAATTCAAGATTTGTTTAAGATTCTAATAAATTCTTTTAAAATTCTACCCAAAGATGGTATTTGAATAAAAATGGTTGCTTACTAAATTATTACTTGTACATATATGTCCTTAACTGTGATACAAGTCTATGTGTTTTTAATTAAATCGATCTGTGATTGATAGTGGATCATAAGATAAGATCACTGTGATAAGATTTCATTCGAAGGGCCTGGGTTAGATTCCGAGTTGAGGTAGAAAACTTTATTTGGTTTCGATTAGGCCTTCGATTTAACTAGGCACGTAAGTTCAAATTAATGGTTAATACTTCTATATTTTTCTATGTCAATAATAACTAATATAATATATTATCAAATAATTTATTTTAAAATGTAAACCCACAGATGCAGAAGTATAAAAACAGTAATAAATACAAATAATTATAAACATTTAGATACTTATACAGGTATCTATATAAGTGTCTGAATTTTCTATGTAAAAGTTTAAGATTGCTGTCTACTGTCCATGAACATTAAAAACCAAATTTACAATTGTAAAATATGCGAGAATCACCATTTCCCCCCTAATAGATTCCCTTGGAAGTATTGAGCAACCAAAAAACATTTCCACTTTTTTCGATAGTTCTTCTATAACAGTATATTAGGCTACATAACTAAATTTGTATAAAATTGATTAGTTAATTTAATACTTATTTTCTTCAATACCCTTTTGAGCTATTATTAGATTTCCCTTAATTTTTTTTCAATTAAGGTTGCCAATCACTGAGTTTTCTTGGTAGTTGAATATTTGTATTTAGTTTGGTTAGAAAGTTTGGCCAGATTTTTCAGAGACATTTATTTATGAAGACCCAACATCTTTGTTATAATTTGTAAGTGGATATGATTTAGTTTATTACTCATCATCAATCTTTACAATGATGATACATTCACCATTGGGTTCAAATTAATGGCTTAATCATTAATTAGTAATTACATATATATCTTTAATAAAAAATACATTAATATAAAAATATAAATAAGTGCAAAATATAAACAAATAATTTATATTGAATAATATAACTCACAGATATAGAATACCATTTATCTCCAATACAAAATATTACAATAAAAACAAAAATAGAATTGTATGTATTGAAAATCTTAAACGTTTCTACACGTATTAAAGCCTAGTACTATCTCATGTTTAAATTTATGTGGAATTCATTAAAATCACAAATATTATTCAGCCCCCTGTTCTAGCATGTATCTAAATGGGATCGATGGTAACTCCATTGTAATAATTATAAAATTTGCCGAAAGGTGATGCAAGCATCATCTGTCAAAAGAGATGTTTTCAGCTGTCATCCGTCAAAAAAGATCCGGAAACTAAATAAAATCCTCCTTCTTGTATCAGCCGTGGACGTAGGAAGACCAAACAGAGTAACTCAACTTAAAATATTTAAATGAATTAAAGCTTTTGAATATTTCAAATTATATTAAAATTAAATTTTTATTTAAATTAAACTAAATTATTAATTGTGAATTTCTATACTTTAAAATAATAAATAAATTGAAATATTAAATTAAAACATTAAATTATTACTAAAATTTGGTGAATTTTTATTAAATTCCCACATCTATGCTATATAAGTACATGCTTATTAGTCGAAGAAGAACTTGATTAACTAATAATTGTCAAGGAAACAAAGATTTTAAAAGCTAAACTTTACATAAAAAAGTCAAATTTAACAATAAAAAAAATTTATTTCATTGTTAAAATATATAATTAACTATTTGATATATGTTTTGATTTGATTATTTAAGAAAATAAATTTTTTATAAATTCTGTACATTAATCTTTTTTATTTATATTAAAAATTAATAAGATAAAAAAAATATAACAAAAAAAATGTTTATTCTATTGATTTGCATTAAAAAATTCTGCAGAAAAAATAAACTTAACAAATACCTATAAGTTTTTTTTTTCTTTAAATCTGATGAAACATCATAATTTATATCTAAAATTAATATCTTTAGATAGAGATATCTATATTTGAGAAAAAGAAATTTTAATATTAAAGAAAAAGATGACGAAATAGAGTAAATATATGTATGTATATAAAAAAAATTAAAATCAAATTATTCTAATTTTTTATAAAAATATCAAAAACATTCAATAACAAAATGATTTATCAATATATTCAATTGACATGAAGGCATAAGAGAACAGCTGACAATTGAGTGACTGACTATTGTTTATATTTATTAACAATAGAAATTTATTTTATATTAGCTATTCTCAAACTGTACTGATGTTGTCGTAATAGTAGTTGGAAAACTTATGCAAGAAGTAGTGCAAACGTTATTTCATTTATGTCAAAATGAAAGCCTACCAATTACTATGTTAAAAAATCGTATTCCAATCTAAATTTTGTAAAGCTTTTAAAGTTAAAATTGACTGCATTAAATTGAGCTGCACAAAAGCTTGTTTCCTGATATGAAGAAAGTCCATGTGCCTGAGATGCAATACTTATTAGCTTATACTAATACTCTAAATTAAAGTATACTAGTATACAAAAAAAAAATCTGTCAAAATTTACTCTTATATTATGTATATTTATATTAGATCCTAATTTAATATAATAGCTACGCTTTAAAAGTCGTATATTTATATAGATAAACATATATGTATTTAGTTAAATGTTTAACATTTTTGTGAATTTGATTCAAACAAACCCATCACACCCCTTTAAAATTTTAATCTTAAAAAAGAAATAAAAATATTGAGAAGTTTGACAACCACCGTTTTTAATTTATTCTTTAAAATGTTATATTATTATTTAACATTAATTTACGGCATAGTAACTTAATTTAAAATATAATTTATAGGTAACAACTAAGAACATAATGTTCATTCAAATTTACCGTTACTAATGATAATAATAAATAGAGAAATTTTAATTTAACAAATTATATTACTAATTGCATTCACAATCATTAGCTACATTATAATTTCATTCACACTAACTTCATTCACAATTATACAATTCGAATTCGTAAGTAATTCTTAAAGACGAAACTTAAAAAAAAATAAATCTAACTAAACTTAAGATCAATGACAGCCAATCTTGTCGTGTCTAACTGTAAACTCGACGTAATACAAAAATGTCTATAGAACTTCAAGTAAAATCTTAAATTCTAGTATTACAAACCATATATACAAATATCTGACATACATAATCAAATATATTAACTTTGTAACGGTTAATTAAATTTCTCATTATAAACCGCAAAGAATGCAACACAATTTTTAAACAGTTTCTAAAATTATGTAATAGCAGAGCAATGACTTTTTATTAACTGAATTGTTGCTTCACTAAAAATTACATTTAACATGATTATAAAACAATCTTCTAACATCATTATTCAATCTTTGATTTCTGTTAACGCTGTTAATTTGAATTTACAGTTATTTTATAATATACAGATAAGATAGACAAATTGAATTTTATATTGATTAATTTTCATTTTATTTCAATCTCAGATATTCTGAATTTAATTTTGAGAAATGAACAAAGGTAAAATCTAAGATTAAATTAATATTTGCATAAAATATTCTATTTATATATATATATATATTTGGTTTTTATTTTTTTTTCTATCTTTAAGATACATATCTTAGCTCTCTTTTTAAATCTGAATTTTAAGATACATTATTAACGAGGAAGAGTGTAGTAGAGTAGACTGTGTCAACTCTGGGATACCCGTATGACCGTTATATAAACATTTTATCATTCATTATTATTATAAACATTAATTACTTTTGGCAAAATTTCAAATATACCAGCTTTATTAGGTGTATAGTGTAATTCTCATATAAAAAAAGAAGTTGTATGGCAGCTACCCGAACCCATGGACCAAAATGGTTGGATTTAAATAGCGAAGACGGTTATCGCAAAAAAACGAATTTGCGAAAATTTCCAGATCAAAGCTCCTTTAGTTTTTGAGTTATCATGCGGATGGACGGGCGGACGTACATAGCTAAATAGATTTTTTTTTCGATTCCCATCCGATTCATAAACTTGAGTCTATATCTAGCACTTCTCTGCATCACAAACGTAATAGCAAATTTGTTATACCCTTTGATCTACAGTCATACGGGTACAAAAATATTAAATGCTATTCTAATATAAAATCTTTTAAAGTAATATCTATAGATTCTGTGGTTTTATATAAACTATATAGATTGCGTAAAATTTAAGTCATTGATTTAAAGCTTTTATAGCAAATAGTTTAACGAGCAAACTGTTGCTTTTAACGATTTTTTATAATATATTATGCTTAAAAATGGATTTTGTATAATATATATATATATATCTTTTGTAACATATAATATTTTATCATGCTAAGATGACTTTAAGGCACAGTTTTTATAATTTACTGTAACTAAATTATTATATATTTTCAATCATAATTGTAGCATAACTTTAGGTAATTTGAAACATAATTTAAGTTTACGATCAAAAATTAAAGTATTTAAATTTAATCGCATTCCTCTTAAACAGAGAGGTATAGATACGGCTTCCTAAACATTTACTATCTTAAGATACAATAAAATTGTGTTTTTTGTTATGCATATTTGTTGCATAAGATCAACTGGGTATATAAGCAAAGTTACATATAAGTTTTCAGGATAAGAATTGAGAAATGAGTATTGCGTAATAGGAATTGATTTTTTCAACTTTTTAATTGAGAAAAACCTTAAATTAAAAATATAATCTAAAAAAATTAAATAATATTCGAGGGCGCCTAGTGTTATGCAATTTAAAAAAAAAAAAATATATGTTAAGGGATTAAGTCAAAAATTTCTACAAATTTTTTAAATGGAATTAATTACTTTAAGTAGTTAGAATAATTAATACTAAATTTTGAGATTATCAAATTCCATCGATTCTAAACTCTCCTTTGGGCAAACTTCCTTAGCAAATTCCTCATCCCAAAAACTAATATGTATTTTTAAAACAAATATGTACCTTTTAATAAAAAATCTAATCCTTAAGTTGGGTTTCAAAACGCGAAATACATTGGTTGGTTAAAATTCAACAAAACCCAACAGAATTTATACAACTACTCCGGATTACTCGAGATATTTTTCTAAAGGTAGTAGAATTAATTGCGCTCTTCAGGCTCTATAAAAAATTTCTCTTAGAAATGAACTAAATTCTTTACAAATGTGAATACGTGTTGAATTCTTATATAATATCTTACTATTACTTGGATCAACTATTCTTATATAAAAAAATATTATAAATATTAAAGTTTTTGTAGTTTTAAATTCTTTTGTATTTTTCGAATAAAAGATGATTCTAATTTTAAATTAATTTTTATACAAAGAAGAAGCAATTAATTAAAAAGTTTCTTGTTTTTTTTTCCAATGAATTAAAAAATAAAACTAGTAAAAGTTTAACTAAATTTTCATATTCTATCTAAAATTATTTTAAACTAGACAAAAACTTCCGTTCCGATCATATTAAAAAACAACCAGCAAAAAATATCAAAACTTGTAAACCTGATAGTTGGATAGTTAATTAATTATTGGAACTTTTTTATTAATTTGTTTAAATTTAATTTACTTTGAATTTTGTTGAAGAAAATTTTTAAAAAAAAACCTATATTTTTATAAATCACCAGAATGACAGATCCAAAATGATTTATACGACAAATTAAACTTTTGCGAAAAATAACTTAAAATGTGTTTAATTTACTACTCACTAAAAGTAGAATTACTACTTTGTTTTACAATGTAACATTTTGGTACCATTTTAGAAATTAAATTTTTAAATTCTAATCTGAAAAATCTCCACAGTGGGATAGTGACAGTTGGTCCACACAATAGTGTGTAGCTAAACTTTTTAATCGGAGTTTCAAGTTCCATGATTAGTATTAAAATCTTTTCCATTTAATTCCCTAACTGATTCAATTTATTCCATTCAGTATTGCATTTCAAAAACTAATATAAACAAATTTAATTTTATTTAAACTTATAACTCACAGATAAATATAAATCAAATATTTTTTAATTGTATACCTTGTATAACTCAAAAATTAAATTATTATAATATAATAATAAGTACCTAGTATTTATAGTATTTATATCGGGTGTATTTTACAGGTCACATTTGACCATGGAACAAAGCCTATAGTATCTAATGGTGAATTATTTTTTAGATTAATTGTAATAATTAGAATAATAAATTCCAAAGTATCTAAACTACTTCAACTTAACAATTACCATCACTCTTGTTCTGACATATGATTTAACTGTGGTACACACAGCTTAACAATTAGCAAGCAAACAAAAAAGTACATACATTAAAGCGTCTTGCCCAAAGTAACCGATTATTAAGCAGCCAAAATATTTTAAAAAACTATATAAAATTCATAAATTATTAATTTATAGAATGTTATTGCGCAATATCATTAAATTTCTTATTGAATGAAGATTCAATACCAGAGGCGAAGCTATCATATATAGGTAAATTACCTAACCGCTTAGAATGTACAATTTTTCAGGGGCACACCAATTTTAATTTCATTAATATTAAAAAAATAAAGGTTAAATTACATTGCGAATCATATAGTTTAGGAATAAGAGATCGCCAATTTTATTTGGAATAAATTTGTATAAACTGGATTTGGGAAAGCAAGATGATAAAGAATTATAAAAAAACAATATAAATAAGTGACGTGATTTACACGAATATATTATAAACCCTCACATTTAACAAAGTAATTAAATGCTAATGTACACTATTATCAATTGATAATCTGTAAATTCCTCGTCATAAAAAAATTGGCGTCTAGGCACATTGCCCAGAAAGTATTTTTTGAGCCGCCCCTGTTCAGTATACTTAATATATTAAGTGAGCATGAAAACAATTCAAAAGTAAACGATAATTTTTACAAGAAACAAAAAAGAAATTCAAGAACATAATAAAGGTGCAAAAGGTGCATGACAAAACACAAAAAACCATCAAAAAACATTTTAAAAAAAAATTTCAAACTAAATTTACAAATTAATGAACGTACAATCACAAATTACGTAATGCATACTTAAATTTTACTTGTTTTTTATTTTGTTTATTATTTTTTTTTACCTTAAGTCAAAAACGAGATTTTTAATTCTGAGGAAATTCCATCAATTATGTACATACATACATATACTTATTTAATATCAAAAGAATTTTTAGTATGAATTTAAATGGTAAACAATCATTTTAAAATAAAAGCTCACTAATTTATTATTTAATTTTAAAAATAAAAGAAATTATAAAAAGTTTTTTTTTGTCTAATATTAAAATTCAAAGAAAAATTTTATCTATTTTAATTTTTTATCTTTAGTTGTTAGAAAAGTAGTGACTATTTCTCAAAAAAAAACTTTATTAGTATAATGTCTAGCAAAAATATTTTTTTTTTTTTTTTTTTATATATATAAAAAAAACTAATCCAACACAGTCTAAATAAATCAAATTTTTAGACTAAATATAGATAAGGATGGTACAAGGTAATGAACTGGATTAAATTTTAGATGTTAAAAAGATCGTGGAGTTTAAAATTTTTTATTTAGGATTGGTAGGTTATCAAATGTAAACAACAGATGACAACATGTGCTCTGATAACCTAAGTTCAGCAGTTACAACCTCATACAAATGAATTTTTACACTTTTATAGAATAAAAATTTTATCTTTGTTGTTTTGAAGGGGTCCCCCAGTGTCTCCCTCCTAAAATTCTAAATCTTAAGTCTTCCAGAGTTTCGCACTGGCATAGGACATGGAGAACCGTTTCGTCCTCCCTTCCACAGCATCTTCTTTTGCTGCATAGGCTCTGAGTATTAAGTGGTCCGTGCTTATCCCTGTTATAAGTCTGAGATCCCCCCTTTTTAGTCTTACCATATTTTAGTCTTACTCAGAAAATATTTTTCACTAATTAGATGAAACAACAATATAGTACAGTTACTCTCAATATCGCTCTTTTTTTAACACAGTGCTTCACAACTGTTGTAACAAAAGCAGAAAACATATCAAATGCAAATTTTTTTTTTTTATATACTAGAGACCCCTTTACTGTACCTTTTTCCTGTGTACGTAATTTCAAAGGGACATATGCATCATAGATATTCAGAGACATATTCAAAGTGACTTATTCATTATTAGTTTGGTTCAAGAACATTTAACAAAGCTACAATTAACATTTGAACACTATACTTTCATATAATAAATACTGAGCAATATTGGATTGGAAATCCTTTTTTAAGTGATGTCAAAATTCAATTTCATATTGTCAAAATGTCAAATTCATGAGGAGTTTGTGGAATTGAGGACTGACGGGACTTTAAAACTGAAATTCAGAAGATAAAAATGAGAAAGAATATCTTGAAAAACTTATTGACCAGGATACAGTTATTTTGCTTCCATTTTCAATAACATATCTATGCGTGCTAAGTGTTTTTAATTCTAATAAACGGTCATTCTTAAAGTACCTTGACCAAGAATTTCGGATTGAACTTTCAAATATTGAGCCGAATATTAGTTATTCATTAGTCACATTAGTTATTATTTAGTAATAGACGGTCATTCTTAAAGTACCTTGACCAAGAGCTTCGGATTGAACTTTCAAATATCGAGCAAAATATAATACATTTGAGTTCATTGAAACAAGCTCAGTAATCACATTAGTTATTAATACTTAGTAATAGTTTTGTACCCTCTTTATAACAGTTATGTAAGAAAATAACTGTAATTCCATTATGAATTTTTTATACGCTTATTTATTTATATTTTCTGTTGTGGAGTGGCTCGGTCATCCTGAAAAAAAATTAGTGTGCAATATTTTAACAAAGGTTACCGAGCACTGATCTAACATATCCTGATTCAAACATTCTACGTTGTTTCTTTAAACAAAATTGTGTTAATTTTTATATGATGAAATTTGTTTTTCTTAAAAAAAAAAAATAAAAATTATAATTTAATTAAAAATTATTAAACAAATATTCTTTTTATTAACGCAAATTTTTAATTAACACTTTATTAATACAGTTTCATTTTTTAATTTATGCACGAGTTTAAATTAAAAATTTAAATCTTAATTTTTGTTAATTATCATCTTAGAACTTTAATAATTTACTAATGTAGTAAAGCGCTCAAAACTCGAGCGATTTTCTCACTCAAATTATTGAGGAAATTTATATGAGTTAACTTGCTATAGATATGGTTTGAATATCATTTATACATACAATTCAATATTATATCGTATTCATAGCTATTTTATATTTTTTCTTCTTGAATTTTTTTTTGTTATATTTTTTTTCAAGGCATATATGGTATTTTAACTCTATATATTTATTTTGCTTCAATATATGCCAAGGGATCCTGTTCTAAGTATTAATATTTTTTTTTAATGAATATTTTCAAAGATACATTTCGCGCAGTGATTCCCAGAAATTTCTTTAGGATATTTAATCTATTCCTTTAAATAATTACTGAAATAGTTCTAAACAAAAATCCCGTTAATTACTTTTCAATTCTTTACTTATACCACAAATGTTGGAAATCACGTGCACGTATAGGTATTTTGCAACTTGAACTTTGAATTTCACTCAACTTTTTAATCTACCTAATCTTCAAGATTTGTATTATCTCAAAAAAAAAAAAGCGCTTAAAAATATTTTATTTATACCCCCCGTTATTGCTATAAAATCTTAACTTAAAATATATTTTGATAATTTTTTATAATAATTTTATTAAAGTTGAATTAATTTTTTGATTAACGGTAAATCGTGATCTTCAATAAATCAATTATTATCATTTAAATTGAAATTTTTAATCCATTGGATAATGTCAAAATTTGAATGTCAATTATTTTGAACTCGCGTTTAGAGAACATTTATTTTTAAATTATTGTAAGTACTTATCTATTGTATGTACTTGTAACCAATTATTGCAAGTACTTGATTTTGAAAAAAAAAAATTAATTAGAAATTTGTTTTTTTTTTTTGACTTTATAAGAATGTCAAAAATTTTTAAAATTATTATAAGTACTATTACAAGTGTTGATTTAATATTAAGTGTTAATAATCAGTACATATAAATATTAAATAATATAACAGTTACAAAATATAAATTACTCAATGAGTATCAATTGTTTAATAATTAAAATAATAAATAATTGAAAGTTACAAAAATATATTTAATTAGTAATTTGATGAAGATATATATATGTATATGCATTATATTAAACAATAGTTAATCAATTGATAAATATGATAAAGCAATACTAGGAAATAGATTACAGAGGCGGGACGGTTAGAGTACAAAAATTAACAGAGTCTATTGAGTAAAATTACAAGAATTTGTTTGAAGAATTTAGAGGACATTTATTTTTAAACTATTGTAAGTACTTATCGTTTGTATGTACTTGTATCCAATTATTTAATATGATAAAGCAATACTAGGAAATAGATTACAAAGGCGGGACGGTTAGAGTACACAAATAAATATATAGTCTATTGAGAAAAATTACAAGAATTTGTTTGAGTAAAGGATATTTATTTTTAAACTATTGTAAGTACTTATCTATTGTATGTACTTGTATCAATTATTGCAAGTACTTGATTTTGAAAAAAAGGAAAATTTAATTAGACATTTGTTTTTCAAACCATGTTATAAGAATGTCAAAAATTTTTTAAATTATAACAAGTATATTACAAGTGTTGATTTAATATTCAGTGATAATAATCAGTATATAAAAATATTAAATAGTATAACAGTTGCGAAATATCAATTACTCAATGAGTATTAATTGTTTAATAATTAAAATAATAAATAATTGAAAGTTTCAAAAGTATATTTAATTAGTGATTTAATGAAGACATACATATAAGTATTATATTAAACATTAGTTTTAATTTATAAATATGATAAAGTAATACTAGGAAATAGATTAATGAGGGACAGTTAGAGTACAAAAATAAATATAGAGTCTATTGAGGAAAAATTATTAGAATTTGTTTGAGTAATTTAGAGGGCATTTATTTTTAAACTATTGTAAGTACTTATATATTTTTTTTGTACTTGTATCCAATTATTGCAAGTACTTGATTTTAAAAAATTCAATTGATTAATATGATAAAGCAATACTAGGAAATAGATTACAGAGGCGGGAAGGTTATAGAGTATGAAAATGAATATATAGTCAATTGAAAAAGATTACAAGATTTTGAAGAATATTTTATAAGTTAACTCTCAAAATTCTTTCCAAATAAATCCATCCAAATTGAGCCTAATAATTGAAATTAATAAATTTTTTTTATGATTCTCATAATAACCATAAATTATGATATCAATCAATGACGTAATAACATAATCGACATTCTTTAAATCATTTTTCAATATAAATTTTATTTTAATATCTAATCATAACTATAAGGTAATTAAAATATTAGTTATCATAATCATATTATGAACCCTATACATTAATTAAATAAAATTTAAAAAATTGCGTACCTTTATATTATTAAAATAAAAATTATGAAGTCTTTTGATTTTTTTTGGAATTTAGTAAGAACTAAACTTTACTATAATTTACTGAAATTATAACGAAATTAAGCACTTGGATTTAGATTTGACTAGGATTTCTCGACTGTTATAATGCCGATTTAAATTTTCCGATGGTATTTATAATAGGAATCACTATTTAATACAACAAGTTCTCTAAATCCATTAAAAAAATTCCTATTTATTAAAAAACTTTCAATTCAAGTAAAATTAATAATAATTAATAAAAAATATATAGGTTCACTATAGATATATTTAATTATAAAATTTTAAAATATATACGTAGGTAATTGTGCATTTATGCAAATATGCATTTTGTTATTAGTAAAAATAGAAAGTAACCCAGTAACCTTCTTTTTATAAAACATTTTATATAAGAATTCTTCTATTAAGCATTTATTAAAAAAATTCCATTCATCTGATCAATAAGAGTGATCTTATTTACGAAGAGTTAATTCAATTAAATCCACTTAATTTAATAATTTATTTAGTATGTATATTATAAAATTTGTATTCACTTTAGAATATAATAATAACTTACTAGCAAATTGTAATCCAAACATTACAGCAAATCCAACAACAAATGATGCATATGGTATCAAACCACTACGATCTTTTGATAAAATTTCAAAGAATACAACATATAATAGAGTACCAGTTGCTAAACCTTGTAATATTGCTGATGGTATTGCTGATGCAGTACTATTTGTTGAACTAACCAATATACCAATACCAATACCAATTGGACTAACAATTGCAAATGTTAAAACATATATTATTGCTAACCATAATTTAGTTCTTGTTACAATTAATTCAACACCAACACAAAATGCCAACACCAATTTATGTGCTGAAACCGCCCCAAACATATACCAAACATTATGTGTTTGACTTTCTAAACCAACAGCTAAACCTTCAAACAACTCATGTATTGATAATGCTAAAACAACTAACAAGCCTCTTAAGGATGCAACAATATGATCTTCATTTAAACCAATTGGTAAATGACTATGACCATGATGTCCACCTTCATGATCATGATCATGATGATGATGATTATTTTGATTTTTTTTATCTTTACTTTTTTCATGATCATGATGATGTTGTTCATTATGTGGTGAATTTTCATGTGATTGACTATAATATGTATTAGTATTTGTATTAGCGGGATTTTTTTTAAATAAATGATCATGTCCTGCATGAGGATCTTTTGAATCATTAATAAATGCATTATTTGTTATACCATGATTTGATGATGGTGTTGTTGTTGTTGTTGTTGTGGTTGGTGTATTGCTGCTATTAACATCTGTATTTTTATTTTGATCTTTATCAATTAAATCATTTAATATACCATTTAATGTTGTCTGTTGTTGATTTTTTTCAATATCATTACAATCATTATTTGTTGCAGTAGCATTTTTTTTTATTTTATCATTATTATCATTTAAATCATTTGTCAATGATGTTGTTGTTCTTGATGATGATGCTGATGAACAATTTGATTTTCTTTTAACTAAAATACTTTCAGTTATACTAATACCACGTACAAATGCACCGGTTGCATTTTGTGCATCTTTATTATGTCTATGTATATATGTGTGGATTATTTCTTCAACTAAAAACATTGCAAAAAATCCCAAACACATTAATAATTCAGCAAAATTAAAATTAAAATCTGGCAAAACATGTTTGGATTGTAATGCTTCAATATTTTCTTTAACTTCTGGTAATAAATGTAAAAATGTTGTACACAATAGTACACCACCACCAAAATATAATAGACATTTGACAACAATTGCTGATCTAGCATTTGTATTTTTTTCAGTCCATTTATAATGACGATTTAATAAAAATGGTATACAACCGCATAATGTTGATGCACAAAATAATACAACCATAGCTGTTGCTTTTGCAATTATAATATTTTGATCTGCATTTTCATGATCATGATCGTGATCATGATCATGATCATGATCATCATGATCTATTGAATTTTCAGATGATTTAAATAAATTATTTCCATTAATATTATTATCATAATGTTGTGGCTGTGTATGTTGATGATTTGAATTTATATGTTCATTATGTATTTGATTAGTTGCATTCGTTAAATTCGTTGCAATTTCATTTAAAACTAAATTTAAAATATCAGTCGAATTCATTTTTATATATTTTTTTTTTTATTTATTTAATTGTTATATTTTAATTTTTTTTTATTTCTTAAATATTTTAATGAAATTATCACAAATAGTTTTTTGATTTTATTTTTTTTTTGAATTTTGGAATTTACATATATTTATATATCTATATATATAATTTATTGTAAGAGATTGATTTATAGTTAACAACTCTATTCTATTTTTTAAATATTTAAAATTTTCAATTTATAAAATTTTGTACTTTTCTCACTTACATTTTATTTATTTTTAAAATACAGTATAAATATATATCTATGTATATATACATATATATTTACAAAAACAAATTTTTGAAAAAATTCACTTCAGGTATTTAAGAAAAAAAATTAAACAAAACCAAATTTTTTAAAATAAAAAAAAAATAAACAAATAAAACAAGAAACTGGAACCAATATTATATCCTAACTATACATATATATATATATTTAATTACAAGTCCTTTTTATGACAGTTCTTGTCATAAAGTAACTTATATTTTTTTTATTTTGTGTATTTCTTTATTGAAATTAAAATTTAAACTGAAATTTAAATCCGAAAACAGGTAACTATTATAGGTAAAAACTTTAATGAAAGAAATAAAAAAAAAAAAAAAAAAAAAAAAAACAACATAACAATATCAGTTAAAAAAAAAATTAATATAGTAGTTAACATTTCATTCAGTTAACACTCAATTTACACATTTTAAGAGTATTTTATAAATCGTTCTGCGTTGTTTATTATTATCAGACTTTTTAACTAATTTACTCTCTCTGTCTCTATACTATAGTATTCTCTTTCTCTCTTTTAAAAAAAACGTTTGTTTTGTTTATAATTCACTCTGTCATCTCAGTATCACACTGTTTATTATTATCTCAGACTGAAAGCTCTGCTGACTTCTGAGTTTGCTGAGTGAATTTTATTGAGTAGTGAGTACTGACTAGACTTTAGTTGATCGTATTTTATTAATAAAAAAAAAAATAAATAAATAAATATTGTCTTAATGAAAGTGGCGTTAAAGAAATAAATATTATAATGTAATTTAATATCCAAATTCATGATAATGAATGTGTAATAAAAAATAAACAAGATAATAAGAATTAGAATTATTTTTAATATTCTTCTGGCAACAATAAACCTACACTACAATATAATGTATATATTATCATAATTTATAGCTAGATATATAAAATTGTTTTATTATGAGATTTAAATATAAGTAATATGACATATTATGCTATTTGTTTATTTGCAATTTTTTTTTTAATTCTTTAATTTAATTTTTCATTATTAGATTTTGAATGTTGTAACATAACACTAATCAATAACTAATAATAATGTATCACCAGTAGCAACGCATGATTATAAGTCGTCAAAAGGGTATACTAAATTAGATATAGACTGAAATGTATGGATTGGATCAGAATCGAAAAGTAAATCAATATAGCTACTAAATTTAGTTATTAGTAGTTAAATTTAATGGCCAATGTCTGAATAAAATACAGTCGGTGTAGTGGAAGAGTTTCGAAGAGCTGCCTTTCAACTTATATTTTCTTTTGTTGATAACTGAAAGTCTAATAAGTTGTGTATTTAAAATTTTACCATCAACTATTTAGCCGGATAATATAATGTTTATATTACAGTCATACTGTTATCCCAGACTTGACACAATCTACTCTACTACAAAACTTGGAAATGATGACAACTAATTATTGATTTTTTTTTAATTAAATTATTTAATTTAATTTAATCCAGGTTTTCTATACTACTATCTAGTACATTATTTTAAGAAAGGAAAGGTTATTTTAGAAAGGGTATTTTTTGTTTTAAATAAAATAAAAATACTTAAAAATAAGTTAAACAAAATAATACCCTAATGTATTTACATGTTACATCACTGTTTTAAACTAAAACATTATACAAAACCGTTTGCATTTATACACAAAAATAAGTGAATATAAATTAAGTTATATGAATATTGTATACTATAGAATAGATAACAATGGAATTTGTTTAATTCAGAAGAGAAAAACAAAACTAAACTTCGAGATCGAGATCAAGTTTTTGAATTTATAACAATAGTTATAATCAGGGACGTTATGTAAATTTAAATTTTTTTATATTAAGTATTTTCATCCGCTTGTATGATTTAAAAAATATACTTTTGCCTGGTTTAAGTTGAAATTTACCGTTATGTGAAACTTTATTTTTTTTTTTTTTTTTTTTTTTTTTTTTTATACGAGGGAATGGAACGCTCGAAAGCCACCCATTGAAATTTTGCGGTATTTCGTTGGGTAGTGTGCGATTTTAACGCACCAAAACCACACCCTTTTTGAACCAAACTTTTGGAAGGAACCTGTGATACAAATGTACAGTTTGGTTACAGGGATGGGATATGAAAGGATTTTGGGATTGTCGGAGGATATTTGGGAATTTTGGATTATGGTGGATGGGGAAAATTTGGAGGGATATTTAGGAGAAAGATGTTAATATTCTTCTTAAATTTATTTAGGTCGTACACATACGAATTACCAACTTTAGGAAACACATTGGACGGAATGTGATTCCATAATCTCGACATGCGCATAACAAACGAATTTCCATAGGCCGTGTTTCGCCATCTTAACAATTCGACGCAGTAGGGATGAGCATCTGTTGCACTCCTTGTTTCATCTAATTACTAGAAAATTAAAATAATTGGAACTTGATAAACGGAATTTTCCGTAAGACAAGTATAGGTGGTTTAAAAAGTGCGATCATACTTAAGAGTTTTTGAACCAAAAATTTTTTAAATGCTTCTTTAAACCAATTTTTTTCTACCAGCATATTAAGTTTATCATTCCATATTTAACTTTAGTTTAAACCTGTAGTGCAGTGCAATGTGTACAATCCCACGTTATTATCTTTGGAAGATTCTAAATTGACTGATGATTTAAAATGCCATTATAGCAAAAAGTACGACTTCAAAAAGTTATGTAATAAAATTTTTGATCGAAATTCAATTGATTTTGACATTTCAAAAATACCACAGTAGTTATTGGAAATATTAAAATTTCAAATAAGTAGTCTGATACTTAAATTAATCAACAAAGATATTAATATTATCATACAAAAAAAGAATGCAGCGGCCTTGGTGGTGCAATGGGTAAGTATTACCCTTATTTACCAAGGGGGTGCGGGTTCGATTCCCGTACAGATAATGATAATATAAAATTAAAAAAAGTATTGGAAAATAATTTTTCTTTACAAATCTCCATGGTGACCAAATATAATTTAAAATATGCAAATATCTATATATATAAAAGCGAAAGTTTGTTGGTTTGCATGTAGCGATTACTAGCGAATAATCTCCTAAACTGCTCAGGCGATTATCATGAAAATTTGTATTTAGAGGTTTTTGGGTACGGAAGGAAAATCTGCATTAAAAATTTTGCAAAAACATTGTATGCACTTCTAAATACTTAATACATATATAAAAAAATGCAATTTATTTTTTTCCACTTGTTAATTTTAAAAATCCCTATAACTTTTTATATATGTACGAAATATGTACGAGTACGATTTCAAGTTAATATTGTGCAATTATATAATATAACAATAACTGTAACTTTATATATAAAAAAAAATAAAAAAAAAAATAAGTAGTTAACCTTCAGATAAAAAACTAAGTTTTTTTTATGGCTTTCATTTATTGTTTTGTTTTAAAACGATTAACTCCCTTAATTTAATTTTTAGTTATTCTTCCTTAAAACGTTCTCCAAAACTCTAGATTTAAAGAGAAGCTAATATTAAATTTTTTTTAAAATTTCTCTTAAGTTTCTCTACTAAAAATATTTGTATACAATAATACTCTTTCTTAGTAAAACATTAATTAATACTCAAGAATTTTGAATAGGTACACTTTTAAATATGTACGTGTTTAGACATTAATATAAATATTGTTATTTTCTTATCTGTCATAAATTTTAATTTAATCAGAATATTTCTACGAAAACTTGATTATTATATACATACATACATATATACATATATTCTTGATATATTAATTAAATTGAATAAATATTATTTTCTAGCATATTTTATTATATATTAAATAAATAATTTAATTAAGTTTTTTTTTTCTTTTATTTAATTAACATTTATTGAATAATTTATTATAGGGGTATTACTGTATTATTGTATTGTTGAATACAATGTTTTTTTAAGAAATACTACACTGTATTATAATATAAAAATAAAAGTGGATTCACATGTTCGTTATTTTTTTTCAAATTTTGATAAACACAGAAATAATGATAGGTTTGTTGTTTTATTGTCAACAATTTTAATGATAACACTGAGCTTGAAATTAAAACGACTGGTGTCAGGTGTTTGTTGTATTAATTAAATGTTCAAAGGTGGAAAAAAGTTAATGTTATATGGGAGAAATTTATAGATATATATATTTATGAATATATATATGTATATGAAAAAAAATTTGGAAAAGAATGTGTTTTTAACTTTCAGGTAATCATTAGAAACTATTTACACCTGGCAACGTTTTTATATAAGTTTAATGAACTTTTACAGTAGCCTGTATTATTTAATATTAATGAACGTATAAATAAAATCGTTGTATTCACATAGCCTGGAAAAAACGTATAACCCCAATTTTATAATTAAACCTTCAATATTTTAAGTTTTATTTAAAAAAAAACAACTGATGAAAAAACCCAAGGGTTTTTAAAAAAGCACATTTCCTACACGTTACATACCGAATTTTTGGGTAGAAAATAAATATAAAAAAAATTAATTAATTTATTTCTTCAATTCGTAATTAATTATGAATATGAACAACCATAGAAAGACTGTTAACATTTGTCGAAATATAATGTTAGAGCTCAACAATGTTAATCTTCAGCCTTGCGAAGATATACATCGCCTAAGATTTTTAAAAATTGATAATTTCGGCAAGGTTCAAAAATATTTCTGAGCAAATTTATAAGTATATTCTTAAGATATAGGAGTTTTGACCCCTTACAGCCTTACCAAACTAATTTTTAAGTATCTAACTTTCAAAAGTTTTCAATCATTCAGAAGATATGAGGGGTCAAAAATTTTTGCAAAAATTTAGTTACGCAGAAGGATCAATTTTTTTATTGTATGGCAACTCTTTACAGTTTTTGAATATAAATTGTAACTTGCTTCAAAATTTGGAATTTTTCTTAGAATTTTACTTGTTAATAAAAAATTTTAAAATATAACGAATCTTTTTTTTGATTTTATGCAACCTGATATAATTAAGAAAAACTGTTAAAAGATGTTGAAATATAATATTAAGGCAAAAAAAAATTCAAAAATTTAATTTCATTACATCGAAAAATTTAGTTTAATGCCAATAAAAAATCTTCATTTTTGACCCCTTATAGCTGGAGGCACGGGAGGCACTAAAAAACATTTACTTTCAAAACTGATACTCAGTTCAGAGGATCAAACTTGTCTCAATATTGCAACTCAAACAGTTTTGAAGATATAATGTGTCAAAAATTACTATAAAACATACCATGATATATATATAAGATTGCAATATATAAAATTCAATTTTATGTGGACAGTTTATTTTTGGAGTGATTTGATTACGAACTAAAGCTTCTCAGTGCTTTAAAATTGAGTTTAAAGTTTTCCATGACAAAAATTGCAAAATATTTTAGTTATGATTACGTTACGATTATGATTACACCAATTGTGAAATGGGCCTCTTAATAAAATAAAATTTACACTTATTAAGGTTATTATACAGGTTATACATATTATATTAGGCTAGATATTTTTGAATTTAATAGAAAAAATATTAGTAGAAGAAAAGGTTTAAATAGAAAATAACGATTTGTTCTAGGTTGTCCTAGGTTGTGCCTCCTGGTAGTAGTACTAAATACATCAAATATATTAAATATTTTTTAAATGTTAAACTTTTTATAAATGTCACCAGATGTCACTGAAAGCCTTTTAGAACAAAATAAAAAAAGTTGACAGTTACTAATAGCAACGGTAAAAACTAAAACAAAAAAATTTTTATATAATTTTTTGTTAAAATTAAAAATAAATTTTTGAAGAATAAATAAGATTATTATTTATAAAAATTATTAATTTTTTATTTTAAAAATGACAAATAATAATTCTAAATTACTTGCTGAATTTGAAGCAGCATTAGAAAGAGAACAAAATAATATTTTATCAATTTTAACATTTCAATCGGAAGATTTAATGGAAAAATTAAAATTATTGAATTATGAAAATCAAATATTACGTGATATGAGAATAAAACCACCAAATAAATTTTATTTTATAAAATCAACAAATCCAGGTGAACAATTTTTTATGTTTATATCACTTTGTGCATGGCTTATAAGAATGTTGGGAAAAAATTTTAAACAACCTGAAGAGTTTGATGATCCAAATACTATTATTACAGATATAATAAATGTTCTAAATGAAATTGTAAGTAAAAAACAAATTAATTGATACAAAATGTTTGAATAAATGTATATTTATTTAAAATTTTAAGATTAAATATATTGAATACATTATTGATTACAATTATAATATCAACGTTTTTTAAGTTTTACAAAGGACAGACTTAGATTTATTTTTAAATTTTTGGGAAGAAGACTATCAAATGTTATTTATATTATGAGCCAGCGTTGGTGGAAGACGTCCAGTATTGTGTCCATATTTAAAATTCAATTTTGAAAATATTTTTTTTCTTCTTTCTCTTCTGGGCCACCACCTATTACTTATGATTTAACTCTTATTTATTTATTGAATTTTTTGTATTTGTATTTTAAAGGAAATCCCAACAGATTTTCCATCAAATAAATTAATACAAGGTGCTGGCCCAATTTGTTTATTTGTTTTGGATTGTTTAGCAACTCAAGCTTTAAAAATATCAAAGGTGAAGTTAAATATTAATTTAACTTTTTATTTGAATTTAAAATAACACTAAAATACTTCAATTTAGATTACTTTGAATCATTTGCATATTAAAGAAGAGGAAGAAATTTTACCAGAATATGCTGAAAATGATGCAGAAATCATTTTAGAAAGAGTTGAAGATGAACAAAACGATGTATTAAGTGATGATACAGATGATGGTGAAGAACCATCTCTATTACAATTAAATTGGACAACACAATCTAAAAAATCATCTGATTTTATGAAAAATAAACAACTTAATTTTCAACAATCAGATAATTTAAATGAAATTGAAAATTGGAGACTTGAATTGGAACGTGTCTTGCCACAATTAAAAATTATTGTTAAATCTGATTTAAGAGATTGGCGCACACATTTAAAACAAATGACCACTTTAAAAGCAAATATTGATGAAGTATTAATGAAAAAAATAATATATTTTATAAACTTTAAATAATTATAATTATATTTTGAAATTTTTTATTTTAGTCAACTGAAGAAACTCAAAATCAATTGAAAAAACTACAAAGTGATATAACATATGCAATGGAAAAAATTGAAAGTCGTGAAAGACATTTAAACAATGAATTACAAAATTTAATAAAAAAATTAAAAGAATTATCAACAGAATTATCAAATATACAAGCAACAATTAAAGAAATTAGCACAGAACAAGAAACTATTACAAGTGAATTTAATTCAATTGTATCAGAAAATGAAATTGTTAAAAATTTAATGGATCAACGTGGTCAATCAATGTCTGATGGAAGTATGTTGGATTTAATTTTAAAATTATTCTTATATAATTAATAATGAAGTTTATATTTAATTAATTTAAATTTAAAAATAAATTTTTAGGTCCTGTAATTAATTTAAAAAAATCAATTTCAAGATTAAAAGATGATATTCAACAGGTTAATTTGGAAATTGGTTTATTAAATCATAGCATAGATCAGGATTTTGCAAAACAATCTCTATTATATTTTGAAATTGAAGCTGTACAAACTGGAACAATATTTTAAAAACGATTTTCATATTCAGTGCACCTATTTTGATTCAATAAGATTTTATTAAGACTCTCTAATATTTTCAAAATTAGAATGAGTTAGAACTCAAATGACTAAGTGGCATTTTTAAATGGCTATTTATTATTGAGAGATTCATTTATTAACTTTTAAAGGTTGTTTTGTACAATTAATATACATATTATTTTTAACATTGTATATGGAATGGTAATTCTATTAAAATAATTTTAAATGCTAAAATAAAGTCTATACAACAAATAAAAAGAATATTGTTAAATTTTTTTTGATAATTTTTTTTTCAGAAATTAAATCAAATTTTCATATGCATACTCAGCACAGAGATGATATTTGATTAATTTTAAAAGTGGTAAATTTTTCGATTAAATAGTTTTGAAATCTAAGGGAAAGTGCTGAAATAAGAAAACGAAAGTAAAGCGAAACTGGCTTATTAAAAGTACAGAAATAATCCATAAAATAATGAAATATTTTTTATAAAATACACACATATGTTATCTATTTATTGGAAATAAATAACTTCCAAAAATTAAACGAAACAATGTCGAAAGTCTGAATATTGTTCCATACGTAAAATTTTGAGTTAGGAGTCATTTGTAGAGCTTTAAAACGGGCTGCAGACCAAAAGAATTTATCCGTTTTCTGCTAACTTCAGTATTTCTTAAACTAAAAAGTTTTGCTTTCCATAAATTACAAATGAACCGATTCAGAATCTCTTGGAATTTTTTTTAAATTTGACTTTGACAAACGCAATTTGTATTATTAAATTATACAAGTCATAAGTCATAATTTCACATACAAGTCTATTTACCATACAAGTTATAACTTCATAACGGATTTTGAAATGTAAAATTATTAAAAATTTAAAAATGTTGAAACACGAACAATAAAATGTCAAAATAACCATAGGTACCTATTTGTTAAAATATAGAAAAAAGTGTTGAAAATGTCTTAACTGATTTGCAAAAAATGTTTAACCACCTAACTGAAATTAAATTACATTCCGTTTTATGATTCGGTTATATTAAAACATTAAAGGCCATTGCTTTCCCTTTGAAAATAAACTTTCACAAGTTCCTATACTTCTTAATTTACCTGAAAAAAAAGGGAGTGGCTCAATATCCCGAATGAGAAAATCCCGTAAATTTATTAAATCCCGTAAATACAAAATCCCGTATGTACATAATCCCGTAAATACAAATTCCCGTAAAAACATAATGCGAGATACTATATTAGGAAGCATATTTAGGTTTAAAGTTGACCCTTTTTCCAGAGTATTTATAAATTTATGTATGCGAGACTTTGGTTACAAAATAAGGATTTTGGAATGCGGGATTTTAAAATACGGGATCTCCATCGTGCAGGATTTTGGGATGCGAGATTACGTACCCAACCCTAATTTTGAATATGATTTAATATGCTACAATGCTACCCTACTTAGATTAAATGAATAATTTTAAAAATTTATATTATTAGATAAAATGTTGGTTAACAAGTTTTTCCGACATTCTGAGATTAAATTTATGGAAATCCCGTATTTTAAAGTCATAAATACGGGATTTCCATCGTGTCGGATTTTAGGATGCGGGATTTTGGGATGCGGGATTACGTACCCAACCAAAAAAAAAGTGTATTTCTTTGTCAACTTCATTTTAATTCATTTTCTTATTAATAAGTTCTAAATTCTAATCGTATAAGAAAATATTAGAACAAATTAGTTTAGGGAAAAAATTAGTATGTTTAAAGTACAATTGTATAAAAATAGGCATACTGTAATATTAGTTCAATTTAAGGTTTGTGTCTAGGAAAAACTAAAATAAGATTCATATCTCAATTTTATATATAAAAAATTTAATACTTTTAATTATCAAAATATTTCAATTATTAAGTTAATCAATATTGTACTCAATTTCTTTAATTTATACTTTGAATCATAAAATAAATGTTTTTTATTTAAATTATATTTTTATTTAATAATTTAGGTAAATGTAAATTGTAAATGATTAAGTAGCAATATGTTTTAAAAAATTAATATTTATATGTGCGACATCTTTTGTTTATTTTCAACAGTTTTATTCTAATACAAAAAATTGGAATACATTTTCAAGAAGATTTTAAAAACAATTATTGTATACTCTTTACTTTACTTTATTAAAAATATATTTTTAAAAACTTTAAATTTGTATAAATAAATAAACAAAAAATATAAAAAACAAACACAAAACTTAAATATACATTTTTTTTTTTAAATAATAATATATTTAATAATTTTAAATACAATATATAAAAATTTAAAATAAAATTTATAGATGTCACTGCAATCAAATGAAATACTTTGAAAATTGAAATGAAAAGTTGCTACATTAATTCTGTTAAAACTTAAAAGTTCTTATATGAATTGTCAAAATTTTGACAAATGACATTTGACGTTATCGATATTCTTAAAAGCGTATAAGAGTGTTGCTAACGTAATTTTTTAATGAAT
Source organism: Dolichopus griseipennis (assembly GCA_963082915.1). Classification (NCBI taxonomy): domain Eukaryota; kingdom Metazoa; phylum Arthropoda; class Insecta; order Diptera; family Dolichopodidae; genus Dolichopus; species Dolichopus griseipennis. The sequence continues at coordinate 69,433,227 of OY720444.1, read as the reverse complement.
GAAAATTTTTTTTAAAAAATGTTTTGTACAAACATAATAATTTTATTATTATTTTTTGGATATTGTGAAAGTTCCATAGCTGGTAAGTTTAATATAATTTTATGTATTTAATAATTAAATTAATAAAAAAATCATATATTATACATAAATTTAATTTAATTTATGTAAATTTTAACAAACACACAAACTTGTTATGTTGCAAGTCAAAAGATACAATAAGGTACATATATATTTGACAAATGATGTATTCAATTTGGAAGCCATATAAACAAAAAAAATAAAACACTTCAATATTAATTATTATTATTTATTAATAAATGTTTACTTTAATTTATAAACTGATAATAATACTGTTTTAAATTTCAATATTATTTATTTACAAATTATATTTTTGTTTTGAAATTTAAGTGAAATTGGCTCCTCCTAAGTTAATTTTAATATAAAATTAACATATTTTGTAGCATATTTTTAATTGATTGTACAATTTATTGTTTTGATAATTGCGTAGATTTTATTTTTATAAATAAAAATGAAGTTTTATATTTTTTTTTTGTTTTTAATTTGTTATGTTAAGTAATCAATTTGTTTGATTGTAATATACCTAGTACGTCTATTTGAAAATTATTTAAATATTTTTCTTGTATTAAAACTTTTTTAATTAAAATTATATTTTAGATTCAATTAAATTGATGACTAAAAAATTTCATTCGTACATTATTCATTTGGTTAAGAAAATTATAAATTAATTTAAAGTGCCTAATAACTAATTTTCTACTTATATTTATCTTATCTTGAAAAGGCCTAGTATTTAAATTTTATTATATATTTCCTGTTCTATTGTTATTTTATTACTAATTATGTAGTTATTAATCATTTTAATTAATTCATTTAATAATTATTTAATTAAGTATATAATTTATCAATGAACTATCTTTTATTTTATGAATCAATAAAGTTAATTGTAATTTTACTAGTAAATGTAATATAATAAAAACAACCTAAGCTTAATAGTGTAAAAATAGTATGAAAATATGTTATTCAATAATTATTTTTAAATATATTAATTGAATGAATATTGAAATTCAACAGAAATCATAAGTTACTAATTTAATTACATCCGTTATGAATTTAGTTTGTTAATATATATGTATAATTATATATTCTCAGTATTTTCGTAATACATAGACATAACAAACATTAGATATTATATTAAAAGAATTTTTATTTTGATTATTTAAAGACATCGATAAATAATTCAGAACAATTTACTTTTCAAAAATAATTATATTCTTTTATTCAGGTATTTAATTTAGTTTGTTTTTTTTTTTTACAATGGAAGCTATCTATAAAATAAGACAATACAAAATATAATTTTAAAAACTATCCCTATAAATACATAATAAAATTTTATTTTTATATAAAATGTGTAATTCTTACATTTTATGTCATGAATAATGTAACAATTTTCTTTCTTGTTTTGCCTTTATTAGAGAAATTTTTCTTATTTGTTTTTGTTGTTTTCTTTTAATAAATAAGTACTGGTACTGGTGTATCAAATCAATTAGGTATTTGTTTGCTTATAAAATTGTGATAGTGCTAGAATTTTAATGAGTTTTTCTCAGATTTTTATAGAAAAGTAGTTAGGGATTGTTTTTTGTTATTATTTTTTTGTTGTGGACATGTTTTGAACTTCGATTCAGGATAAATAATTCAAAGAAAAATAAAGTTATTTTAAGAAAATCATTTTGAATGGAAATTTGTATAGATACTTTTGTATATAATATGTATAAGTATTGGTATAAAATGTTAAATTAATTCAAATACATACCTAATCTAATGAAAATATCAGGTAATGATATTATCTTTAAATAAAAAAAACTAATCATTTATCTAAAAATTTAAATGAATTAAATTTTGAAGTACATAAGGTTACAATGATATTAATATAATAAAAATAAACTAATAGTTATTAGGTTTGCCACCTTTTTCTCGAACAATTATGGGACAAAATCAAAAAAGGGATGGTATATTTAATTTAAAATTTTATTTTTTTAATGAAGTCCAGAAACGTTTGGTTTTAATGCTAACTGAAAATCAAACAGTTCCGGTGCAAAACCGAACGAATGATAGCCCTAATATTTAATACATTTGTAATTAATATAAATTGATAATTTATAACATAAAACAAGAGTTAAACTAATTATCTATGAATTATAACATAGGAATTCCCAATCATTTATCTGCCTGTTTTCATTGTATTTCTCAAAATTATTCTTATCTGTAGAGATTCGCGTTCTCTTGTGAATTCTCTTCATATTATAGCC